>PVJD01002855.1:0-184436 GCA_004026545.1 Mormoops blainvillei
AAGAAAGAAAGAAAGAAAGAAAGAAAGAAAGAAAGAAAGAAAAGGAAGGAAGGAAGGAAGGAAGGAAGGAAGAAAGAAAGAAAGGAGGAAAGAAAGAAAGAAAGAGACTCAGAGACCACCAGCCTTCACTATGGGAAAGGTGGGAGGGTAGTGAGGCAGGCAGGGGCCCCTGCACCAGGTCTTTTCACATACATGAGCACCCTGCTTTCACAGAGGGGAAACTGAGGCCTGAGAGGGCCAGGGCAAAACCAGGGACCTGGGCAGGTCTCTGAGTCCAGGGCTCTCTGTCCCTGAGAGGAGGGCCGCCTGAGTCCCAGCCTGGCTCTCTTTGCCCCCGGCGGGCTCGGCACCCCCACCCCCACCCCCGCCTCTGTTGTTCCAGGATTTCCCAGGCAACCCTGGGGCCGGAGAGGGCTGCCCATTGACTAGCCCTGGACCCCCCTTGGCTTCCACCTGAGCAACCTTGCTTTTATCAGTGTAAGAGTTTGCTTTAAAGAAAGTTTCTATTGCTTACAAAATTAAAAATGTTTGAAAATACAGCTATTCATTCCACATTCGTTTTCTTCTTGCTTCTAAAGTGGCTTTAGCAAAATATAAGGCTTTCTGGTATCAGAGTACAGAGAAGAGAGTAATAAAGGCAGCTGTGCATTTGGGGCAAGGATTCGATTGTACCATGAAGACAGGAGTGTGTGTGTGCCTGTGTATGCCTGTGTATGCCTATGTGTATGCATGTGTGCACTTGTGCCTGTGTATGTATGAGTGCATTGTGTGCCTGTATGTACATTCATGTGTGTGTGTGGTGTGTGTGTGTGTTTGGGGGTGTTTGGTGTGTATGTGTGCTTGGGGGATGTGTTTGGGGCACATGTGTGTGTTCGATGTGTGGGTGCGCATGTTTGGAGTGTGGGTGTGTGTATGCTGCATCCACTCACAAAAAGTCCGGTGGGTAGGTCTGGCGCAGGACACCCTGGCTCACCCCTAAGAGGCAGCCACAGATGGCAAGCATGGCCTTGTTTATCTCCCAAGCTCCGAGATACACAAACAGTAAATCCAAACGGCGTATTTGCCTGCAGCATTTCTGGACAGCTGTGAAGTCACAGCTGGGAGAACACCCAGGCTCCAGGCCCAGCTGTGCAGGTAGAGCCCTGCTGAGTGCTTGAAGATGGCATGGCAGGGACGTCTCAGCCACCAAGCTGTCTGGCAGCCAAGAGATGAGGTTCTTAGAAAGAGCCCTGGGTTGGGTACAGGTCTGTTCTCAGATCAGACCTTGGTTTCCAGACTCGTGGTATGCCCCTGGCTTCCGCAGCCTCCCCAGTGTCTCCCAGAGCCTCTCCCCTGCATTCACCAGCTCCAGCGGGCGTTCCTGGCTGGGAGCATCTGAAATCGAGGCTGACGGTCACAGGCCCCTGCCTCAGTGCTCCTGGGGACAAGGGGAGACCGACCAAGCCCCATGGCAGGGTCTGATCCATTCTGGGGCCCACCTGGCAGGCACTCACTAAGTCCATTCATGACATGATTCCTGAATTCACGGAGGCGCAAATGCCGACCCATTGCCCTCCACGGTCTATGTCTCCTCTGCCCGATCCAGGCTCTCGCCAGGACCTGCTGGACCATGGACGGAATCAGAGCTGACTGAGTGAATAAGCGAAAGGACAGGGGAAATATACAGGGGCACTTTGAACATTATAAAGAACTGGGGCCATAGGTGTGAGAAATTGCAACTACTAGCAACAGGTGTTGCTACTGTCACGTGCCGTTGGGCGAGGCTTTTGTTCTTAGGATGTGCTTTTATGGAAATAAATAATTTAAGAAAAATCGATCAACTCATTTTTTTAAAGTAATGGCAATTGTTTTCTCCTTGTAGAAAACATTGACGATGCAAAGAAAAGATTATACATATTTAGTCCAAGAAACCAGACGTAGCCCTGGTAGGACCCAATGGCACTTCAGTATGTTTTCTTCCAGTCTGTTTCCTGTATAGACGTGTGTGTGTGTGTGTGTGTGTGTGTGTGTGTGTGCGCGTAGTATAAGTGTAAGATCAAATTGCGTACTGTCTTATATCCTGCCATTTTCAGTTAACATTTGTCGTGCACACTTACAGTGTTTTGACATCTGAACTCAGATTCCAGCACCTCACTTCCTAGCCTGGGGACTGCGGGTGATTCATTTCACTTCCCTAGAGGCCCTGTTCTTTATTCTCTAAAATAATAACAGTCTTAGCAGGGAAGGTGCTGCTAGTTCACCAATACCGATTTTCACCTCTTTACGGACATATTGTCCAACTCTGTTTCCCAGACTCCTTTGCAGCTAGATGAGGCTACCTGACCACATTCCAGCTGACGGGATGTGGGAGGAAGTGATGAGCCCACTTGCACTCCTGGCCCAGAAGGCCTCCCACAAACCACCTTCCATCTTCTCTTTTTCTTACCCTTCAGGCCCCAGGCTCCAGACCGATTGGATGAACAGGGTGTCCTGAAAGGACAAGAGAGCAGAGCCACAGGTTGGAACACACCTGAGTCCCAAGTCAGAGCTTGGAGAAAGACCCAGTTGTCCCGCGACATGAAAAAGAAAGAAACCTTCATTGCCTAAGCCATGGAAGCATCAGGATTTACTTGTTTCTGCAGCCTGGCCTAATCAGACAGCTACCTACCTCCACGGCAAGCTGTGCCTTTAAATAAAGTGTTAACATCACTACCTTTAAGTAAATGAACACATCACTTACTAAATTGGGTAAGACACGCCCTGAGGATGGTGGGAGCTCGGAGGAGAGAGAAATCGCTGTGTGCAGGAGTAGGCAGTCAGAGGGTACTGAGTGGGACCTGCAGGGGGTGTGCAGCTGGGGTCCCGGAGAAGAATGGGAAGGGGTGACTCACCCAATGTGTGTTTGTCCCCACCCGGAGGCAGAAAGACCAGCGAGGCACTGGGAAGGCCTCCTGTGGAGGGAGGGACTCCTTCCCGCTCTGTTCATGTTTCACTTTGGACCCGCAGGGCTATCCTGGAAGGAGCCCTGCCTCTCAGCAGTAGTAGAGGTGGCCTTGCTTGCTGAAGTCCCCAAGAGGCCATAGAGTCAAAGCGCCGGAGGGACCCAGCTTGGGTAGGGAGGTGCGGAAGAGGGGTATTTAAAATACTTGGAAGTCCCTTTCTCTGAAGGCCCAGGAAGCTGCATGGCTTGCGTTTGGACCCACGTCACCGTCTTTCAGTGTCAAAGGCAGAGCACAAGTGTAAACCACGTGACGTCACTTTTCTTTAGGACCTCCCACCAGATTCCCATCCGCCTCCCATCCACCCGGAATGAAACCTGAAGCCCGGGCTGTGGTCGGGGGCATCTGGTCCGTCCCACTCCCCTTCATGGTCCGGAGGGAGAGCCCGGCTAGTTTCTGGCCAAGGCTCTGCAGTGCTCTGGGATGTTTCCAGGTCCCGACCCCTGTGTCTCAGAGAGATCGGGGATCTGAGTTCTGACCGATGACATGTGGGCAGGGGTCAAGTGACCCCTCCCAGCCTGTCCCTGAACCTACCGCACAATTCCCCACGACCTCTTTCTTCTCTTTTTGCTAGCTGGGCCCAAGGATCCAATGGAGGGCTCCAGACACTAGGCCCCGGAGGAAGGCAGGGTCACATGACATTAGGAGTCTGTACTCTTCAAAGACTGGGAGTGTCCCCTACACCCACATGGGGCAACTAGAAACAGATTTTGAGCACATCAGATCCCTGAGTTCTGGGATTACTTGTTTCTGTAGCCCGCGTGGCCTCACCCTCGCTAAAACGGTCCTTGCCTCTGTCACATTCTGCAGGTGAAGTATCGCCGGCTTTGGCACCCGCCTTCCCAAGCGGCACTCGCACTGCACTGGCTCCCCAGGGGTCTCTCATCCAGAGCCAGACCTGCCCCCGCCTTGGGCCCTTGCAGCCGCTCTCCCCGTAGCCTGCAAAGCTCTTCCCCTGATCCCATGGCTGGTCCCTTCTCATCATTCCATCCTCAGAGAGACTTTTTCTGGCCTTTCTGCCCAGAAGTAGCTCTGTTTGCCCATATGCTATTTCTCCTAGCATTTATCCGGAAGGACCTTGTCTAGCTATCATTTTGCTTCTTTAGTTTTAATCTCTTCCCTTCCTGAAGTCAGGTACTTTGCCTGTTTTGTTCACTACGATGTCCCAGCACCTGGAACCTTGTAGGTGCTTAAAAAATATAGGGCGGGGCAAAGGTGGGTTTACAGTTGTAAGTACATGAAACACAGAGTTTATTCTTGTATTATTACTATTCATTAATTACTGCATTATTTTCTATAAGAACAACTGTAAATCTACTCTTGCCTCGCCTCGTATTTGTTGAATGAATGAGTAATGAATGAGTGTAGCAAACCATAGTATATGACCCCAGGGCTAACACCCACTCAGCCACACCCCCTGACTCGCTCAGTCACCAACCATTTCAGAGCAGAGGGTTTTTCCATCAATTTACCTGAGAAGGGTGAGCCTGGTCTAAGGTTCAAGGTCGGTGTGTCTCTTTAGCCAACTAAAGGGGGTCTCAGATATCTCAGGAGCACCCCCAGAGCAAAGAGAGGGCTGCAGCCCTTGGTTCTACAGGTCCCACAGCTGTTGGCAGCTGCTGAGTTTGGCGCGCAGGTCTGGAATTAAGTCAGAAGTATTTTTCCATTTTGCTGGAAAGAGCCAGTAACTTCCCCCTCCCTGTGGGAGGCCAGGAAGCACAAGGGAAAAGCCCAGAGCAGTCCCTTGAGGTATTTACACGCAACCCACCCTCAGCCTCACCAAGACTCAGAGGGACAGGCCTTCCGGCACCTTCTCCAGGGAGAGCCAGCCCTGCCTTCACTCAGGGAGACAAACAGCTCAGAGCAACTGGCCCTGCTCACGGCCCCCCGTTGAGCTAGCCTGGTCCTCCCCACTTGGCAGATGGGCAAACGGAGGCCTTGTGATTGCGGGAAGGTCTCACCGGCACTGCCTCTAGCTTGTGGAGAAGCTGTATGCGATTCCAGCTTTTCCACCGGTAGCGTGGGGAGTGGATGCCTTTCAGCCTTCACCCCAGTCCATGAGATTAACACTCACAGAATCACCGCCTCCTGACAGATGAGGAAACCAAGACGCAAGCAGTTTAATAATGTGCCCGTGTACAGGGTACAGAACTCGGGTTCAGACCCGGCGGTCTGAGTACTTGACTGCTATACTGTCCACAGTTCGCTAATGGTCTCCCTGGAGCTGGCCTCCTGGGAGCCTTTGGGATCAAGTAGGGTAATGGGTGTGGCAGAAGCTGTACACTGACCTTAAGAGAGGAGAAGGTGGTCCCGAGAGGAAGGAGGAGAGGTGTGGATTAGTCAGGGCTGTTTAGAGAACAAATAAGGCATATTGAGAGAATGAGATTTATTTTAAGGAATTGGCTCACGAATCATGGAGGCTGGAGACCCAAAACCTGTGCCCTCCTGGGTCTCTAGCCTGCCCTCTCCCACCCTGCAGGTTTTCGACTTGCCAGCCTCTGCAGTCCCTTGAACCAATTCCATAAAATCAATTATTTTTCTCTACATATACACATCCGGTTGATTGTTTCCCTGGAGAACCCTGGCATACACCCACCTCCCCAGCCCGAACCCCCTGGTGGCTCATGGCGACCGCTAGGACCAAGTCCGAGCCCCTCTCTGGCTTACAAGGCCTTTCTCCACCTTTCCCTTATTTCTACCCCCAGGCTCAACTCCTTCAGCTGCCACCACAACCACCCACCCACCCACCTGCTCATGCGCCCCAGGCTCCAGTCACACTCAGCTTCTCAGTTCCTCACCAAAAGCCTCTTCTTTCAGTTCAGTCACCGGGGCCACACTCCCCAAGCCCCAGGGACTTGGCACATGCTGTTCCCACCCCCTCGCCGGAACTCTATCCTACCTGCTCTCCTAGTTAACCCATCCTTCTTCTGGCAGCAGCTTAAATATCACTTCCATAGGGACTGGTTCCCTGTTCGCTTAGCACACAACTGGCTAAACAATCGCTTGCAAAATTGCGTGTTTAATTTCTGTCTTTTCCCCAATGTCTAGGTCCACGGGCAAGGAAATGTCAGAGTCTGTTTTGTTCTCATGGAGCCCCCAAGGCCTGTGTCTGGCATGTTGTAGGTCCGCATGCAACCTGAAAGGCTGAATATATGAATATGTATTATGACCCAGCTATGTGTTCTCATTTGGAACGATGATCATCTTCTCTCATTCCTGATCGCATACTGTTTGTCTGGATGACAATGCCTCACACTCAAAAATTTCCACATCATTGCACAACCTGTGCTCATTTACTTGATTAATTATCATAGCAACCGCACCCTGAGACCTTTCACCCACATGTCTGTTTCCGCGGTGGCCTCCCCCAGCTCTCCCCTTTCCCACCCATATCATCCAGCGGAACATTCCTGCTCTCAGGTCTCCCCTCAGATTCCGTCTTTCCTTTCTAATGGGACAGCCTGGTGGCACGTGCAGGTTCGAGGTGCAGCTCAGCGGCTAATTCTCTATGTAACACCCATTCTCTATGGGTGAAGACACTTCGCCTCTCTGGCCCGACACGTCCTCTGGCAAGTAAGAAGCTGAATCAGGGGGTGACCAGGGGCCCTCGGCTCTGGTCCTGCCATCAACAGCCACCTATTTCCTCCTGCGCCTCTGATGGCTGCTTCTCTCTGCCAAGACTCCCTTTGCCTGGGAGCAGAACCTGCTCCTCACCTTTCCACCCCACGTAACTCTAAAGCCACCAGACTGTGCCATGCCATCCACGCCATCCGCGCCAGCCACATCGACCATGCCAGCCACGCCAACCATGCCAGCCTGGAGGTAAAATCAGGACCACAAAGAGGAAACAGAATTTTCTTCCTTATTTCCTTACCTGCAATTAATTGTAGAAGCTGAATCAGCAGCTCTCCTCAGTGGGTCTTACACACTCACACTCATTTGCACACTTACACTTACATATATACCCACACACAGATACACGCACATACTATGCTCACACACTGGCCCACACGTGTACACTCACACACATTCACATCACATTTCCTTTGTCTCACTTGGGTTTTTCAGCTATAAGCAGGAGAAACCAATTCTGGCATATGTGATGGGACAAGGCAAAGAATTGGAAAATGTCCCAGACACAGAAGCTGGGCGGCCGCATCCGACACTCGGTACCCAGGACCAGCCTGGGGTCTCTCTGGAGCTCCACAGGCAGGACACGTCAGTCCACCACCACTTCCTCATTTTCGTTACCAAGTTATATTCTTCATATACAAGATTATATCCATTCACATATATGTCAATCAAACCGTCACACCATGTACCTTGAACTTAGGCGGTAGTATATGTCCATTATTTCTCAATGAAACTCACATAAAATTTAAAACATCAGTGTTGTGTCAACAATATAATAATAAACGGCCTCCCATGTACCCAACGGCCAGGCTAAGACATAGAGCATGACAAAGAAGTTAGAGGTCCCAGGCACCCTCTGGACCGCCCTCCCTTGACCATGGTCCAGCCTCATGTCCACCCACTCGAAGGTCAAGTTCCTGGAAAAGAGTCTGTGCTGGGCCCAACTCCATCACGCACCCGCCACTTAGTTGAAAGTCTCGGCAGCGCCACACGCTGCTGTGGCTCAGGGCAAGCCGCCCCAAACTATGCCGCAGTGGCAGTGATTATCTTGAATTAAAGTTACTTGAGATACAGCTGGTGCTGTGAGGGCAGACTCTTCCCTTGGGGTGAGCCATTTCTCTAGAAGCTCCCGAACCCTTCAGACAAAGAGGTCACTGCTGGGACTGACCGGCAGCTGGAACCCTGAGCTCCTCATCTCAATGAAGGGGGCAGGGGCGGGGACGGAGCCAAAGCCACGACATCTCCTAGTGCCCAGTGCGGTCGCGATTGCTCGCTGTCCACGTGGATGCGGTCTCCTGCGTTCTTAGTGAGACACGTGTGGAAGGGCATGAGGCGAGGCTGCATTCCCAGGGCTGTCGTGGGCAGGATGCGGGCCGTTCTGGGGGGCTAGAATTTAGGGCACAGGGAGTGCTTCCGCCACCTTCTCTTTCCTTTTATCCTAAGATGGAACCCAGACAGGGCAGTGCCCCGGCTCCAACTAGGCAAATAACAAAACTTACCTCGGGAATAATGGAGAAACAGATGCTGGGAACTGGCCCCCTGGATGACTGTGTGCGGTCCAGTCACACTGACACTCTGAGTCATTTATTTACATGAGAGCATGAGAGATAAACTTCTATGCATTTAGCCACATGAGGAGTAAGGGAGCTCTTTGCTGCAGAAGCTCAGTTCTTCTGCTAATACACCTACTACCCAGAAAGAACATTATCCCAGTACCCAGCAGAGAAACACTCTTTATGGGCACAATGTAGCAGCACCAGGTAAAGCTTACTGGTCAGCCGGCCTCAACCCAACTCACTTGCCATGTGAGGTAGGACATTGGCCTTTAGGCAAAACCAGTCTTATGCAGGAGTTACACCTGTGAAGTGTGTGTGAGACCTGACTGGGGTAACATATCTCTCTATTATTTCCTTAGCCAAGAGCAGGTGATCTGAGGGAATGGTTCACAGAACTGGCAAGACCTGGGGGGAGGAGGGGAAAGACAGGTCTCCGTGCCTAAATTAACATTCGCTGAGAGTGAAGAAGGATACGCCTTTGTTCGGCTACAGGGAATCCCCATGATCACCTTCTAAAAACTGTGAGGGGCACGTGACAAGCAAAAGAGAAGCAGGAGGCAGGTTGAAGCACAGACCAAAAACCAGATGTGAAGTGAACTTGGAAGGGAGACCTCAGATTTAAAACCAGAGAGTTATTGAGAATCAAGAAGCCGCCGGCAGGGATCACATCCCACCGCGTCCAAGCCTCGGCTTTCCATCTGCCCCATTTCCCGTCATCACCAAGCACAGAACCATCTGGCCATCTGCATGCTACCCTTCAGCGCTAGTAGTTTTCCAGAAGCCCTGCCCTGTGGGTAATGTCATGCGTGAGTCACGGATGAAAGATGTCAGTGGGGCCTCCCCTCATCGCCCCGCCACGCCCCTTGTTCAGATGGAAGAGCCGGGCTCGGAGGCTGGCCATCCAGAGAGCACGCGAACGTGACGACTTGTTTTCACAAGCGGAGTCTATTTGATCTTCACTGCCTGATGCGAGGGCTGGGTGCAAAGGGCAAAGGGTTCACAGCACGCATGTGACATGCCTTAAGATGGCAAGGCCAAGAGAAGATGGGCTTCCAGTTCCCAGGTGGCAGGTCCACTTCCTATCCTTGTTGTGGCAGCTGTCACCTCCCTCCCTTCTGTGGGAATGCCAACCCCCTCCTTCCAGGGCTTGGGGTGACCCAGCAGAGCATGGGGCTCCTCTCCACAGCAAGCCCCGCAGCTCTGGATGCCCTACTGACGACACCAGTGGGTACCTTGCCCGGGTCCCGCGCCCTGTGCATGTTCTCGGAGCCCGTCACTCAGACAGTTTCTTGCAGCACGTCTACCCGGAGCTGCAGTCAGAGACCAGCGTTTCTGGGAGATCCCTGCTGCCACGCATGGTGGTGGAGTGTTTCCCCTGCAGTCTGGTCCCACAGGGAAGGTTTCCTGGGACATGAATGGCCAAGCAGAGGCCCAAAGGGTGAATGGGTGTGGCTGGAAGAAGGGAAGGGTAGGTGATGGGGAGAGTCCAGGATTGTAAAGGTAAATACTCAACCAGCAGGACCAGGGATTAAAATACTGACATACTCCCATCTGAGTATGATACATGGATACTTTCCCACATGCTGACGCCTGACACCCCAGTCACCCCAGCCCCCATCCCTGGGACCTTCCAGCCTCCCTCTTATGGACTGAATGGTGTCCTCCCAAAAGAACTGAAGTCCTAACTGCAGTGCCTGTGAATGTGATCTTAGTTGGAAATAGGGTTTTTGCAGATAATCAATTTAGGATGAGCCGTGGGGGTTGGCTTTAATCCAACAGGACCGGTGTCCCTATAGAAAGGGGAAATTTGGACACAGGCACACACATGAGGAGAAGGCCATGGGAAGGCTGCAGTGAAGCTGTCACAGTCAAGAAACTGGGACACAGGCCTGGACCAAACAGGCCCTTCCCTAGATCCTCCAGAGGGAGCGTGGCCCTACTGACACTTCGACCTCAGACATCCAGTCCCCAGAGCCGGGAGACAGTCTTCTGCCGTTCAAGTCAACTAGTTTATGACACCTTATTACAATGGAGACTAACACCCGGGGAACTAACACCTCCTGTGCTCCAAGCATCCAAGGGCTAACGCCTGGCAGCGCAGGAGGCCTCTGGATCCCTGTCACAGCATAGCGTCATTGTGACATATTTTATGTCACCCCAGGAGAAAAGTCAAATGCAAAAATGCCAAGCCCATGCTCTTCCTGGGGTGGAAGGAGAGTAGGGATGGGGGAGGGGTGGGACAGGAGGGCCCAAGAGGAGATGGTGGACCCAGTCTGAGAACTGTGAAAGGCTCGGGGGTTTGAAGCGACAGAGGCTGACTTACGTCTTCAGAGGGGCCGCTGGGCCCCGGGGCAGAGGCTGGATGGAGGAGGGCTCCTGGAGGCAGCATCCAGGCTGGGGAGGAGGGTGGTGGTGGGCTGGGGGGATGGGAAACGGGGGGGCCCTCATCCGGTGACTTCAGCTTCTCTGCGCCGTAGCAGGGGAGCCAAGGCAGAGGGAGGTGTGGAAGTGTGAGGGAGGGCAGAGGGAACACTGGATGAGAGCCCCCGGGAGGCTCTGGGCAGTGGTGGGGGCCCTGCCGGGTTGGCAATTCTGAGTGGACAGCGGCATCGCAACACTGGGCTGGGGGAGGCCTAGTAGCTCAGTGGAGAAGGGCTGGAGGGCAGTGAGGGACAGGGAAGAGGGAGGGTCATGGGAACAGGGCGGGATACGGGAACAGGGCGGGACAATGGGCAACGTCCCAGTGAGGGTGACAATCAGAAAACAGGAGTAGTCAAATCTTATATGCGAAGAAAAGAACTCCGAGTTGGAAAGTGAAATGCTAATTTTGGTTAAAAGCGGCATATTCAACAACCATGGGTACCGTCTCTCTCCCAGATCCCTTTAAAATAGAGATATTACCAAAAATAGGTATTACTCTATAAGAACATAAAAATGGGAGAGGCTGTAAGAATAGCTGAGAACATACAGACAGTTTTCAGTGACTGGAGGCAGGAGGAGGACCTGGCAGATGGGGGTAGTTTCCAACTAAGGGCACGAAATGGGGTGGGGGGTACCCTGGAGAGAAGCCACTTGAGCCCAGAATCCCCAAGCTCTTGGCATCTTGAGACACCAGGTGCCATGTAAGGAGGGTTTTAGATTCAGGACTATAAAAGGGGGAAGGTTGGATGTAAGTTTCTCTGCAAAATGGTTGGGGTCTCAGGACCATCCAACGTGAACCTCAGCTCCCACCTCTTCCCTGCAGCACCTCCAACCCCAAGTCATAGGGTCTATCTTCAGGGAAAGCCAGGTAGGAGAGAGGAGAGGTGAGACAGGAAGCTGGACAGCACGGGGCTCGGTGAGATCTGCCTGTCGAGCTCTGGGCCCCCCAAGGCTGTCCCTGTCCTGTCCCCAGAAGTTCATGGCCAGGCTCTGGTCTCCCCAGGCAGGGGACCCATGGGTTCTTCTCTGGAAAATTGAGTGGCCTTAGAGGAAACTCTTCAGCATTGACCTTGGAATGTCCCCTCACAGCACTCCTGCTTGTGACTGGGCTGTTCCTTCACAAGGCTGCCCTGTCACCGAGGCCAGCATGTCACCAAGGCCAGTATGTCACCGAGGCCAGCTCAGGCACGCAGAGCCTCAGGCCAGCCAGGACGCAGGCCTTTGAGGAAGCCCACTAGCCCAAACGCAGAGAGGAAAAGAGGCCAAGGGTAAGCAGTGCGGAAAACAGAAGAAACTAAAAGTTATAATTAACATCCTCAGAAGGATAAAGTACCACATCCATTAAACAAGAACGGGGTGTGTAAAAATGAACAAGAATAAGCGAAACCTTGCATGTTAAACATGTCATAATGGAGACTGGAAGAAAAGTCTCAGGAAAAGATTTATCTATCTGACAAAGGACTGGTATCCAGAATATATAAAGAGCACTCAAAACTCAACAATAAGGACACCAACAATCCTATTAAAAAGTGGACCAAAGAACTGAACAGACATTTTGAAACTGGAGGGCAGCCGAATCCAGGGCTCGTGCTGCCTGGTACCACTCAGCCGAAAAGCAGAGACAGGGATTGGATTCCAACTGCGCTTTCATTAAAATCAGAGACCATCAGTCCGAAAAGGGGGCTGGTAAAAACCCTAACACCCAGCCTGCTTTGATCTTTCAGCAGCAAGTTGACAGAGGGGAAACGTGGGGATTTGGAGGGGCAATACCTGGGGGGAGTGCAGATGTGCTGTTTCTCTTGAGAGCAAGGGCCGGGGAGCTCCTGCTTCTTCCCAAGCTCCTTCCCTCTGTTCCCACGTTCTCTCTCCATTTGCATTAGCGTTCCTGCCTTTCCGGGGCACCTGTGGTTTACTTCCCGGTTAGGGAAGAGAGGTAGAGACCATTTGCTCCCAGGTGCCCTCAGTTAGGGGCGATAAGGTCTTGCAATTCGCCAGCTGCCTGTAAGTTGCTCAAACTATTTGGCCTTGTTTGATGGCCTTGTCTCACTTTCCCCATTCTCCTTGCCCAGAAATTTTCCTGGCTTCTTACTACCCTGACTCAATTTTACCAAAACAGACAGAAGGTGGTAAATAAGGAGATAGAAGGATGCTCAGCATCACTTGTCATCAGTGAAGGTAAATTAAAACCACAAGAAGATACCACTACTCACCTACCAGAACAGCTAGAAGTTGCCAAGTGCTGGCGAACTGTGAGCGGGCTGGAGCTGCTACACGTTGCGGGTGGGGATGTAAAATGATACGGGCAGTTTGGAAAACAGCTGGGCAGCGTCTTAAAAAGTGAAACATCCACTTGATCCAGCCATTGACCCCTAGACAGTGACTCGAGAGAGAAGGAACTCTATGTTCAGAAAAAGACTTGTACATGAACGCTCATTGCTGCTTATCTGTAACTGTTCAAAAACCAGAAACCACCCACGTGTTCATTAGCAGATAAACAGGCAAATAAATTGTAGCATGGCCACGTCCTTAACAAGGAAAAGTAATGAACAACTGGTACACCCAACAGCCTGGGTGGATTTTGAAATAACATGTTGAGTAAAAGAAGCCAGAGCAAAAATGAGAACGTGCTGTGTGATTTTATTTTTATTCAATGTGAAATACTATAATCTACAGTGATCGATGATGGCGTGAGTGGAGCGGGGAGGACTGTGAGGGAGGGACCAGATGGGGAGATAGATGTGTGTTATTTTGATTGTGGTGATGATTTCAAAGTATATACATATGTAAAAACTTATCGAATTGTGCACTTTAAATATGTATGGTTTATGAGGTCAGTTTTACTTCCGTAAAGCTGTTTAAGAATATGAGAACTAGAATGTAAATGTTCGAAAGAAGGGTTGGACAATAACATGAAGGGAAGTTCCCAAAAGAAGAAGAAAAACCACCACAATAATAATAGAAATTTAAAAAAAACAAAATTCTGAAAGAACCACATGGTTCAAGAGCTGAAAAACAGAAGTTTCTGGAAAAGGAAACAGAAGCAAACCAGAGGGAGGAACTTGTCAAGAGATTATGACTATAGCCTTACTTAGAAAAAGGATCTTTGCCGATGTGATTAAGATGACAAGGTTATTCTGGATTGTTCAAGGGGTCCCTCGATACTGTCGCTGGAGTCCTTCTCAGAGGGAGAAAGACGGAGGGTAGACTCGGAGGAGAAGGCCATGTGAGCAGAAGAGAGGGCAGGGAGGTGGCCATGAGCCAAGGGGTGCTGGCAGCCCCCACAACCTGAAGGACAGAGCAGAGCCCTGCTGGCACCTTGGTTTCAGGCTTCCGGCCTCCAGACCCGTGAAAAAATATGTTTCTGTTGTTTTAAAAGCCACTAAGGCTGTGGTCATTGGTTACAGCAGTCCTAGGGGACCAAGAAAACCTAATTGTGGTGCAATATTTGCCTTCCAGCAACAACATAGCCACATTCCATTCCACGTCACATAGCCTTAGCAGCATGGAAACTGGTGGGTGATATAACCAGTATTTTACATAATCATATCAAGAAGATGGGGGGCGGGGCAAGAGGAATATATGTGTGTGTGTCTAGATACATATGTATGTATATGAGAATGCACAAGATAGAGGGACATGCAGAGTGAAATATGTCATGCCAAGTGTAGGGAACAGCATACGCAGCGGCTCAGAGGTTTGGCACCACAAGACACAGATTGGTCCAAGCAGCGTGGATGTCTACAGGGCAGTGTCCTGAGCACATTTGCTCCCGTTGGGACACCCCCCACTCTCTGAAGCCCCTTGCCGAGTTTGGGGGATTTTGCATCATTGAGTCTGGGAGAATGGCAAATGTTTTCCCAGCCTCCCTTGCAACCGGGGTGCAGGGAGGAGACCAGGATTCCCAATCAGCTGCTCCCACTCGGGCCTTTGAGTAAGAAGCACCTAGGAACGCATCCCAGGAAGGGGGCGGCAGCTGCACCCAGCTCCCCACTGCACCAGGGGCAGCATGGCATCCCGGGCCAGGCCCTGGCCCACCCGCGGCGGTAGCAGCCGGGTCTGTGCCCATTGGGGCGGCAGCGGAGTCTGCACAGGAGCAGCTCCAACATGGCTTTGGGCACCATTCACTGCACAGCCCCCAGGCCACCCCTCTGGCACGGCCCACCCTCACCCCCAGGGATGTGAGCGGCTTGCCCACGGCCTTAGGGCCCGGACCTGCCTGGTTCCTCCTGTTTGCATCTAAGCGCTCTGTGAGCACAGGGGCTGGGAGAGGCCGACTTTGCTTATGCGATCAGCAGCTGTCCCTTCCACATTCCCCTGGTGCCGGGCACCATGTCAATCGCAACCAGTTGACATCATTTACTTTGGCTGCCATGAGGTTGCTAAAAATAGCCTCGATAAACCTTGGAACCAAAAAGTGACCCTCAGGGAAGGAAGAGGTCACCTCCTCACTTTCTGAATCACTCAGTCTGGGAAGAGATGCCGGAAGGGCAGCCAGCCATGAGGTCCCGCCTGCCCACGGGGGGCCTGGCCTATTTCTGGCAACAGGGAACATCTGGATCCGTCAACAACGTCGGGGTTCATGATAGGGGGACATTTAGGATGATGGTGCCTATTCATGGGACAGGAACAAGAGGACAAGTTTGCTCACTGTCACGCCGATGTGGGGGCTGATTCCGCTGATAACCCTCAAGGATCCCTCCCCACACCCCTGGATACTTTGGTGCCCCGCTGCTCCCTGGTGGGGTGAGAGGGAAAAACCTAGCCGCAGGACCCTGGCTCCCACTGGGCACGGAGGGGGCCTCCCTCTCAGGGTGCCCTTCCCCCACCCCAGGACCTCCCCAGGCTCCCACTGTGCCCAGCTTAGGACTCCATGTGCGGGACCATCCCCTACCCCATCTCCTGCCTCCCCCACGTGGCTCCGGGAACTGGGTGCTCTATGCCATCTACAGCTCCTTCTTTCCCCCGGGCAGGTCACCTCCCTTATGCTGACAATTCTAGTGTCACTCACGTCACGTGCTGTGAGGAGGGGGCCACGTGGGCAGATGGGTGGAGGGGTCTCCCCCAGGTCTGCAGGTTCAGGTTGGGAGTCGGGGCTGTTGTTCTTGACCACGGGAAAGCGGGGAGCAGCCTTGCCCGGCTCTCCAAGTCCTGGGCTGGCACGCAGAGACAGAGCTGGCCTCGGCGGGCGTTTGATGGACAGACTTCCTCGGTGGGATAGATGGACAGATGGGCGGATGAGTGAGAATTCTGAGGAGGCCACAGGATATAATGGGCAAAGCGCAGGCTGAGAGTCAGAGAAACCGGTCCACGGTCATCTGCACCCCCTTTTATCTGTCTAAGGGGCGCTGACAGAGCACCCCGTGTGTGCCTGCCCGGGAACTGGCTGGTCGTGCAGACTTGGCCCCTGCCCTCGTGGAGCTATGTGTTCACAGGGGACACCAGCGGCACACGAGCGGACAAACACACACGTATACATGGCGGGTGCCCCGTAGGCTAGCCCCCAGGTGACGGAAGAGCAGGCCTGGCTGAGGGGACTCCCTGAGGGGGACCCACTGAGGCTGCTGCTCAGAGGGACGAGGACTCAACCATGGGAGCTGAGGGAAGAACATTCCCAGGGAGGGGGTGGGGAGTCAGCGGTGCCGAAGTCCTGGGGCAGAAAGCACTGGGCGGGCGAGCAGGCCTGGAGCCGAGTTTGATTTTAGGTGCAGGAGGGTGGTTTGCCATCTTAAAAACCCCTCCGGACAAAAAACACATCAGTGGTTTCCAGGCGGAGGGGGACAGGGGCAAGGCTTGGCCACAAAGGCCATATAGGCGATGTGTCGGGTAATCAAACTGTTCTTGTGGGCCCCGGGGTGTCACCTACATGATTCGGCATTTGTCAAAACCCACAGAACTGAACACCACAAAGACTGAACTTTCCGCGCCTGCCGAGAGGCTAGGGCACCGCCCAGCACACCAAAAGGTTTCAGGTTCAGTTCCGGTCGGGGCGTGTACGGGAGGCACCCAATCGCAGTTTCTCTCTCACATCGATGTTTCTCTCTCAAAAAAAAAAAAAAAAATCAATAAACATATCCTCGGTGAGGATTAAAAATTTTTTTAAAAAGTGAACTTTCCCACGTATACATTTCTCAGTTATTTAATGAAAAGAGACCCCTCAGGCAGCAGTGAGGAGAAGGGGTGGGCGGGGCAGGAGGCGATGCGGGAAACCGGCTGGGGCCACTGCCATGCCTGCAGGGAGTGTGGCTGGGCCCAGGCAGGTGGTGACCGGCTGTGGGGACACGTACATGAGCTCAGGTTGTTGACCTCCAGGAACCTCCTTTTCCTCCCTGGGGACATGGGGGTGATTCCCGCTGGGAGCTGACCATGGCCATGACACCTGTAACCAGCCTGGCAGGAACTGGCTAGAGCAAGGTGCTCAGTGCTTAGGAGCCGGGATGGTTGTGTTTTGCCAGAGGGTGGCAGTGACTGACCTCAGGGTGCCTTGGGTGAGCTACCCGGCCAGGGAGCCGCTAGCGACTGCGATCAGAAAACAGAGGCAAAGGTGACTTACTCAACGGTGAAGGGCACCTGGCTGGGGGCCCCCAGCCTGCGGCTCAAGTGACGTCACGGAGCGGAGGAATGTGGCCCAGAATGTTTTGTACTTAACAGTGTTCCTCTCTCCCAGGGAGGCCAGAGCATTTGAGTTGGGGCTAAATGGGGGTCTCACCGAAGCGCCACCCTGGGCAGACAGGGGTGGGGGGAGCTGGGCAGAACCCGGGAAAGCCTGGCTCGCAGGTGCACCCACTGGGAGGTGGAGACTCCAGCTGGAGCCCCACCTGGTGCAGGCCAGGGCGCCGGGGCCAGGAGGTCGGGGTTCTGCTGTGGCTCGGCCACTCTAACAGGGCGACCTTGGGCAGGTTACCCAGCCTCTCTGCGTGGTGCCAAGACTCGGATGAGGGAATGGCGAAAAGGATGCTGGCGCAGACGGTGACGAGGGACTGACCACTGAGTCAAAGGGTCCCTCGCCCCGCCGAGGCCCATCGGAGGGCTGTGTTTGCAACTGCGGGTGGGGAACGGGGTAGGAGGAGGACATCGCTGTGGACGACAGTCTGGGGCTTCCCCAGAAAACTAACCATAGAGTTAAGCATGGGATCCAGCAGCTTGACTCCTGGAATTGAATTTCGAAAGAACTGAAAACGGGAACTCAAATACTTTCTTTGAGTGTAAGGTGCCAGGCGCCAGAGGCCGCATCGTGACACCCAGAATAAGTAGACCCCTAGACACAAAGCAGGTCGGTGGGTGCCAGCGGCTGGGGTAACGGGGAGCGAGGGCTGACGGGGTGCAGGGCCTCCTTCGGAGGCGCGGAAAACGTTTGGGAATTCGGAAGAGGTGATGGCCGTGCAGCACTGTGGATGCACTAACCGACAACGAACTGTGGGCTTTGAAATGGTTAATGCGTATCACGTGACTCTCACCTCCATTTTCTGAAAGGGCGTGAAGGGAGAGTTCTTCTAGTCCATGCTGCCGAGGGGTGAGGACCGGTCTGGGGAGGGTTGACCATTCCAGCAATTTCCCCTCGGCCCCCGCCCCCATACCCCCGGCGGGTGTGCTAATTTCCTCATTTTACCACGGGGAACCGGGCACTCTTGCAGCTGTTGGTGGCAGCTCTGGGCTTAAAGTCAAGGGCAGTGCGTCTGTTGTCGACCCCTACCTTGTGCCTGTAGCTCTGCTGGTCGCCGCACATCAATCACCTTACCTGAGCTTCACAACCTGTAAGGCAGGAGTTACAGTCTCCACGCTACCTAAGGAAATTGATGAACGAAGCACCGAGAGCCCTGTGCACAGAGCCACCCCAGCAACAAGGGACAGGGGAACAGCCCTGAGGAAGACCAGTCATGGTCTCAGGGAGCCCAGACAGAAAGTGTGGGGGACAGAGAGCACGCTCGGAAAGAACGGGGCTTCCCGCACAGCTGCACCCCACTGGGCCAGAGGCCGGTGGGGTTGGTGGCTGATGGGAAAGGGCCAGGTGAGAGAACAGCGTATGCAGAGCACAGCGTGAACTCAGAGCAGGGGTGCAGGGGGGCTGGGGCCTGGCCGGGAAGGAGAGAGATGGGTGCAGTTGGGTGGTGGAGAGCCTCGGCGCTGCCAAGCGCATCCCGTCGTGTCTCCCCATAGAGGAGGCCCATAGTGCCACCTCTGGGCAGCACCTGGAGTGGGGATTTGGGAGGGCAGAGGGGGTGGGGAGGGCAGCGCGATGTCTTTCCAGGTCCCCTGGAGTCCTTCGAGGAGATACTACAGCAGACCCTATCAAAGCCTGAGTCCACCACTCACCAGAGTGACACCCCTCCAAGCTTCAGTCTCCTGATGAAGAAGAGGGGGAGCAGAGGATGAGGACAGGGGAACATGGAGGGGACGGGAGAGACCTGGGAACTGTGGGCTCTAGGCCACTTATTTAGAATGGTGCCAAGGTTGGTGCCATGATGGCGGGAGGGTTGTGTATCCCAGGTTCAGTGGGAGGTGCGAGGGCCCTGCAGGCAGATCCGGCTCCCTGGGGATTCCGTGGTCAGTCCCAGAGGACAAGCAGCCAGGGGGTGCCAGGAACCAGCCTCCAAAGCCCCCAGCCGGCGCCCCGTAGCAGGAAATGAGCAATCGCCTCTCAAGACCGACTGGCGGCGACAGCCCCAGAGCCAAGGACAGAGTTAGGAAGTGTGACCGGGTTGACTGGCTGACACGCTGACCAAGGCTCCTTCCCACCAAACCTGAGCAACCGGTCAGCCCCAGCACGCCCCGGCCTGGCCATCCTCCTCCCAGGGCACCAGGCAGAGGGCAGAAGAAGGGCTGGCCTCGCCATGCCCACCTCCAGCCCCGCCCCCGCGGGCCCCTCCCACCTCACCTCTGCACCGAGAGCAGCAAGGGCTTCACTCACCCCCTGAACCTGAGGAGGGCTATGAAAGCCAAGTGGGACAGAAATTGTGAGGAAAACAACCCATTTCAAAAAGTTCAGTGAAAACGGATTTGTTTCCTATGGTGCTTCCACTGTTCTGGTAAGAATGAAATAACAGACTCGTACGCGCTGTAAAACACGAACTGTGTTATGTCGGTGATTTGACACACGAGTTCAATGCTCTGATATTTGCACTGAAAATGCATCGCGCAATATAAAGACGAATGGTAAAGCACATGCAGACAATTTAAAATCAGGGCATTCAACAGCCAGTCACTTCCCACTGGGCCATGGGCAGCCCCCGGGGGAATAAGGGCTGCGTCTGAGCCCCGGGACGGCGGCCGAAGGTCTGGAGGCACCTCTGGGGGCAGGACAGGGGCCGGACAGAGGGCTGCAGAGCCCCAGGGACGCACTGCCCCTGGATCGCACTCTGTCGGGGTTATAGTTGTGAATGTTAGTGCCAACCAGTCGAACTACAGGCTTTGCACATGTTTTGCTATGAACCCAAAGCAGCGCTGACCTCCCGATCCCGCCCTCCAGCGTCGAGTTCCAGGGCGGGTCTGTCTGGGGCGGTTAACCAATCGGCCCTTCACTGCACGGCTGCACCGCTCTGGTCAGGATGTTGGAGTCCTGGACAAAAGCACAGCCCCTTTTTGGAGGCCGATGGAAAATGGTCTTTCTGGGGCGGGGCGTTTGAGGACCTCGGCCTCACACACAGAGGTTTGGAGAGAATGTTCCGGAACACTGAAGTGGAAGGGCAGACATTTATAAACAAATAGGAACACAGGCATGTCTATAGCCTGCTTTTGTGTCTGTGTGGTCTTTTCTTCACCCCAGCACGGCCGGACTGGGGGGCTTCTCCCCAGCGATGAGGTTGTATCATTCCATCAACAGGCGTCTGCGGCTCTGTGCTGCCCAATAAATAGGTACAAGTAAGTGAGGCAGGAGTGCCTGCCCCGTGGCACGCACATGCACGGGCACACAGAGGAACACCCCAGGCTGCGGGGTGCAGACAGGGCATGGCCCTGGACCAGGCCCAGAAGGAAAGGGTCCTGACAGCCTCCTACGAGCAGGACAGAAGCCACCAAGTGACGCAAGAGGAGGGCTCTCCAGGCAGAGATGACAGCACATGAGGAACTCCAAAGTCAAGTGCTATCCTGCTGAATTCAGAGCCTTGGGTGGTTCCGCGGGACTAAAGCGTAGGGGCTGGGTGTGAAGCCAGAGGGGCGAGGGGGCTGGAGGGTAGCAGGGCAGGTTCTCAGCTTAGTGGGGAAGCTGTCAGTGTTCCCAGGAATAACTTGGACCCTCCTCTTTCTCTCTGAGTGCAGCTGGGCTGGCTGGAGTCCGAGGCCTGGCAAGGCTGAAATCCCCAAGGAGCCCAGCCAAGCCAACTGAATGGCGAGAGGTACAATAAATGAGTGGCTGCGGAGATATTGCAAAAAGGGTTTAGTCAAATGTTCTCAAGGCAAAAATGAAGCACAAAAGGCATGCTAATCCAGATACAAATGATCTTGAGCTGTTACTGCGTCCATAAGGACCTCCTTTTGAAACGGCTCCGCACCCCGATTTTGTCCCAAACAGGGAACTGGCCCCAGTTTGGGACTCCCCCCGGCATGGGTGAGCCTGATGCATTCACTTCTCCCTAATGATGAACAGCCCAGCTATGTAGGTGTCTGATAAAAGAGTGGGCGAGGTGCTGGATGAGTGGGTGGGTAAGTAGATAAATGGGTAGATGGGTAAGTGGGTGGATGGGTGGATGGATGGATGGATGGATGGACGGACGGACGGACAGACGGACAGACGGACGGACGGACGGATGGATGGATGGATGAGTATAGGAATGGATAGGTGGGTGGATGGATGGATGGATGGATGAATGGGTAGATCCAAGCATAGGTGAATGAAAGAGTGAGAAATCGTTTTGTAAGCTATGAAGATTCTTTTTATGTCAGGACACAACACAATGACAGTTGGATGGAAGAAAGGCAGTGATTTGTGTTACTTTCGTTCCAAACGAGAGAGGGTTTCCGGGCAGAGCCGCATAGGGCGTTGCACCGGGAGAAGGATAACAGCCTTCCGGAGCTGCAGGGAGCCGCTTCGGTATGGTCAGAAGTATGAGAGCCCAGTAAAGGAAATGACTGCGGCGTGGACTGACCGACCCCCAGCCAGGACTTTGAAACTGGGTCCAGATGGGGTTTTTTCAATATTACAGTGGAGGATAGAGAAGCGTGCAGATGGGCGGGTGCTTTCTGGAGCTCCCTCGGTCAATAGCCTTCACAGAAGAATCAGCCCTGGGTTCAGGCCTTGGAGTGTGCGGAAAGGACTCCACAAGGCCTGCATCTGTTCTGATGGGTCTCGATGTACTTTGGATCACGGAAGACGCATTCAATAGTTTGATGCAGGCTCTGCATCTTCTCCACGGGGCAAAGCACAGACACACAGCTCTGCATACCTTCTGAGGGGGCTGCGGACTCTGGGCAGCTTATCCACAGAGAAGTTACAGGAAAATGGAGGACAGCAGGTGGACTTCTGACCCTCCTTTCTATCCTGCAGCTCCTCCAGGGTTATTTTATTGGCTCACTTCTGAAGGAAAGGCTTTAAGAGTTTCGAACAAAAGAAAATAAAACGAAACAAAACCTGTTCGAAAGCCCCTGCATTTTGCGGCTTCCCTGCTTCCGGGAGTGTTAAGTGCTGTGATTTGTCAGCAAGTCTCCAGAGAGAAGCCAAGAAAGCCATTCAGAGTAGAAGTGAGAGGAAACGAGGGCCCAACCTCCCCTAAGAAATGGCTGCATCTTAGGGGCGAAGACCCCTTAAAGTGTTGCCAGAAAACGGGACAGGGAAAGGGGCTCAATCTCTGAAAATGTTTCAGAGTTTCTGCTGCCATCATCCCTTGGGAGGCACACAGGGCATAAAAATAATCAGAAGTCCCCCTACTCACCTGGCCACCCTCTGTGTAAACAAATGCCTGCGGTTTACACCTAGACCCAGACACGGAACACCCACACAGGGAAGACAAGTGACGATAAGCGATACATGTTGTATTTGACAAATTTCCCCACTCACGAAGCGCCAGAGGGAAGAACACTAAGATTTAGGGGTCGCCTGCCATAAAGCCAATACCCCCCTCTATTTTTTTTCATTTCATTGAAAAGGGGGAGAGCAGAAGGGTGAGAACACAGCCTGGGGCCAGGTGGTCTGGGCTCCGTGAGGATTAGCGGACTGAATGCGTTTGCGTGCTTAGGAAACATGCCTGACTCAGAGCAAAAGTCCTACCTGTAAAAGGACTGTATCAAATGAACACACGAGCCTGGGGGCTTTGGCTAAAAATAAATAATAAAGATTTTGTTCAAGAGTCCTAGAGTTTACCAACTGAAAACTAGGCCATGCCCAGAGTGTTCCAAGGAGAAAGAAAAGTTAAGAGTTCTTATAGTAAAAAGGTATGTTCTTGAGAAGAATTAGTCCTGCGTTCTTAGCGTCTGTCTGGATTGGTCCTAGATGGTCATTCTCTAGATGCCCAGTGGTCCGGATTCCAGGTGTCAGGTGGTCTGGATACCTGGATGGCAGGTGGTCCAGACACTGGGTGTCAGGAGGCCTGGATACTGGATGTCAGGTGGTCCAGATATTTGAACATTTTTTTCTTAGCCCTTTGGGATAATCAGAGGGTTACCTGGAGGTCTGATGTATATCCAGGCATTGAGGCGGAACTGGATTTTTTCAGACCTTTAAGTTGCCGGGCTAGTTAGAACAGAAGTTGAACAGATTCCTCGTGCCTCAACCTACCTGACTTTAGTAACTTAGCGGTGTGACTACCGTGACTGCATTTCATTTCTTCACTCTATTCCTCAGCTGTTATGAGTCCTCAGCACAGCCCTTGCCTCTGAGGCTTGTCCCTGTCAGCTCCTTCCACAGCTCAGAGAGGCCAAGTCCCTGGCCGAGGCTGACCTCCAGGACGGGGTGAGCCCAGAACATGCCTGCCCCTCTGAGACTGGGAAGGGCAGCCGTGGTCTACACAAGAGCACATTCCTTGGGCCAACCTGGAACCTTCCGTGGAACTCACCGAGCTCTTGAAACTCACACGGAGGATAGAGACCTGGGCAGCTGCGGCCACCCCAGCTGGCCCCCATGGCCTTGGTTTGGGAAGCTGCTGCCGCCCGGCTCCCTGGCTCGGAGCTGGCTCGGGGCAGCCGCTCAGGGCTGGGCAAGGGGTGGAGGGAGGAAGTGCCCAGGAGGACGATGACATCACAGCCCAGCCCTTGAAAGATGAGCTGTTCCTGCCACCGCTCTAGCTCAGCTCCTCTCCTTGTTCCCTCCTCAGAGGGGAGGGGACAGACAGCCCTGCTGGACGCTGGACAAGAGAGTGGCTGAGGTGCCCGCGCAGCTCCCTCCGGACAAGGTGGGTGCCCGGCAGGGGCCAGCCCAGCCGCCTCACCTTCGCTGGAGGACAGGCAACCCCAGCGCAGAGGGAAGGTGGGCAGGTGGGGGCCACAGGGGCTGATTCCCAGGCTGGGACAAAAGTTTCCCTCAGCTCCTGAGGAACTTGGGAAAAGTTCCCTCCCTTCCCGAGTCTTGACAAGTGACAAGAAGGGCTCCCGGCAAGAGTAACCTGCTTGCTTTGGGTTTGTCTTCTTGTGGAATCAAGGCGACAGAGAGCCCTGTGGGTATTTGCGTGAGCCGGGTAGGACAGCCTTGACTTGATGTTTGTGTTCAGGTCTGGATGCCTGGGTCTCAGGTGGTCGGGATACCTGGGTGGCAGATGGGTGGGCGCCTGGGACGGAGAGCTTTAGTCTAGCAGGGGTGTGGCCGGGACGGGGGTGGGGTTTAGACTCCAGAGTCTGGCTTTTCCCTCCCAGCTCTGCGTGCGGCTGCTCACGGACCCTGTGCAACCTCGCACACTTTGCTTAATCTCTCTGAGCCTCAGTTTCTCTGTGTGCAAAGGCTCTGCTGACCTGCTCCCTGGGGTGGCAGCGGTTAAATCAGACTGAGGTGGAAGGGGTTTTGTAAATGTTGGCATCGAGGCAATGATTTTAATTCAAAGGGGACTCCTTGTCGCTGGAGCCCACCCCCTGTCCTGGTGCAAGACAGGGTTTAAGAGTGTGGACTTGCATCCAGCCCTGGGAAGAGCCCCAGCTCTGTTTCCATCCCCTGAGTAGCACTTTTTATCACATTTTCCCTCATTTCTGGAGCCATAGATGATGGCAGGGTGGTTCCAAAGACAGGGACAGGGCTCTGCCCATGAAGCGTTGCGTATATCTGCCGTCGGTGCTCAGTAAGTGGTAGCAGGTAACAAAACTACTGAGGGCAGGTAATTGCATGGACCTGGGAGGGGTGTACAGTGGGCACTGTTCCCCCGGGCAGGTTGGAATGTGCCTCCCTGAGTCACCAGTTGCCTGTCACTCCTGCCAGCCCACACACCACAGCAGAAGCGCTGGTCCAGGCGTGGGGCGGGGGGCCCCTGGGCCAACCCCACCTCTCATTTCTTCACTGAGTGACTCCAGGGGACATTGCTGTCCTCCGTCTCTGGAGAGACTCCCTTGAGCTCTGTCGGGCCGGAGCCACAGCGGGGGGTGATGGGAACGTTCTGGGATCAGGAGCCCGCCAAGCATGGGGAAGGGGTTTGCTGTCTTTCTCCTCCTCGGGGCAGGAGCCGGGCAGGGTCAGGGACAGCCAGGAGAGGGCTCCCATGCTGACTCCACAGGCAGGACCCCAGGGTCTCAACCCGGCTCGGCCCTGGGCTCATGAAACCCCTGCAGTCACATGCTCCAAGCCCCTTGCAAAGAGATGAGAAAACTGAGTCTCAGGGCGAGGACGTAGCTTAGCAAAGCCGTTTGCTCAGGGCCAGGGGAACCGCCCCCACCTCTTTGGGACTCAGGCTCTGTCACTTGCAAGCTAGGGAAGGTTCAGATGATTAACTGGGCATGGATGGCGAGACTAAGTAGCAGGCCAGGGTCAGGAGGTGTTGGCCAGTGAGACCGAGCAGGGGAGATGGCTCTACCGTGCGGTCCCTGCTAACACACTGATTGTACCTGCCTAAACATTCGGAGGGCGTCTGAGGGCACCGCCGAGGGCTGCCCCTCTGACCTGTGCCGCCTCACGGTCAGGGAGCAGCCCACAAGGGGCAGGGGAGCTTACCCTGCAGTCCCACCGAGGGACTCTGGTTTTCCGAATAAAAGCAGAGACGCGTCTGTCCGTTCACAGCTGCCTCCTGCACGGAGGTCCATGCCAGTCACAAAGTGGGCTCTGGTACTCACTGCATGACTGAACAGCTGGGTAGATGGGTGGATCGATGGAGGGATGGATAATGAACATCGATCACAGGGCAGGCACTAAACGCCCAGCGAGCTAACACTACAGGAAAGAAGCCGGACTGAAAAGGCTGCACACTATAGGGTCCCAACTACAGGACATTCTGAAAAGGCAAACCTGTGGACACAAAGAAAATATCAGTGGTTTCCAGAGCTGGGGGGAAGGAGGGATGAATAGCTGAGAACAGGGGATTTTTAGGGCAGTGGAGCTGCTCTGGTCAAGGCTACGATGGCGGACACATGTCATTATACAGTTGTCTAAGCCCACAGCATGTACCACACCAAGAGCGAGCCCCAATGTAAGCTATGCGCTTGTACACGTAGGTTTATTGATTGTAACAAATGTACCACCTGGGGGAATGTTGGTGGGGGAGGGGGGCTCTGCCTGTGTGGGGCCTTGAGGGATTTGGCAAACCTCCAGGCTTTTCCCTCAGTGTTTCTGTGAACCTAAAAGGACTCCAAAAAAATAAATTCTGTTTAAGAAACAAGAGAAAGGCACACAGAGCCGGCCTACGTGCTGCTTTGAGGAGTCAGAAGGCACTTGGAGTAGCTCAGGGCCATGAGTCGAACGATGAGAGCTTACCAAGACGTGATACCCACAGTGCATTGCGTGCAGCGCCCACCTGATCCGACACTCCCCGACCCCTGAGTACCCACCTCGGCGTGCGTGCTGCCAGGGACGGGCACTCACTGCTGTACAAGGCAGCTCGCTCCGCCGCGGGAGACGGCTACTGTCAAAAGCTCCCCTTGAGATGGAAGCTAAACTGCTCTCCCACTGAACAATGGTCCTCTTTCTAATTCTTGGAGGTGGACTGGTAATTCTAGTCTCTACTGGTCCTCTCTCAGCTAGATGTCCATAATTCTTTCATCAAAACACACTTTCCGGGACAAATCCAAGGAGCTGGGTATTTTTTTGGCTCTGTCATCAGAGTGGGATCTGCAGCGCTCTGCAGCCTAGAAAAATGTGAGTCCCCTCCCCCAACTAATCCCAGCACAAAGCAGGTTGGCACGAACAAGGGCTCTAGGTTCAAAACCTGCTCTTTGTTGGCAAGAGAGCGCTCCAAACCTCAGCTTTCTCAATGGCCTGTGGGAGGTGGTCTCCCCTCCTGTTCCCGAGACCGGGGGGAGGGTTAGACCAGACGGTGAGGGTGCAGAGCAAGCAGCGGTCAGGCTCCCTGCAGGTGCCCACCTAGCTGACAGACGACCTACGGGGCCGGGAAAAAGGGTCCCTGAAGGTGGTGTTGTCTTTGCCCTGCAGTGGGGTCACTGTAGCTTGGGGGTTCCCCCAGCCTGCCCAAGTTCATGTCCCTAAGCCGTGCGTCCGTAGGAGGTGCCAGCTGAGGCCCTGACACACTTCCCCCACCACCACCACCACCTCTCAGGCTTTCCTCCCCACCACCCAGCACCTTGGGCCTCTGATCTCGGTGGTCAGCGGAGCACTGGGAGGTGGGGTGCAGGGGACTGGCTTCCAGGTCCTCATCCAAACTCACAAGCTAGCGGAGCGACCTCGGGCCAGTCAGTTTGCTGCTCTCAGCCTCCCAGGTCCACACGTGAAGATCAGGAGAACCTGTGCTATATGCATAGTTGGGGGTCACACTAGGCCTTGGCACAGCCTTGTGGCTTCTGTGTTTGCTATTGTGCTGGTGTGTAGCCATGACGCCACATCCCCCCCCTTTCCGGCGGGGTCCCTGAGCGGCCATGCTCCAGCGTGGTGCGGCCTGACGGGGAAAAACCAGTCATTTTCCAACTCTGTTGTGCCCTGGAGTCACCTGGAAGTTGGTCTCCCTGCAGACGCCTGGGCTCTCCCCCGGGAGCCTGACTTGGAGGTCCGGGTGCCCAAAGGCTCACTAACATCTCCAGGGATTTCGAAGTGGGTCTCTGCGCACACTTTAAGGCAAACTGCCTTAGCAAAGAGCTTTCTGAGGGGAGAGAACTTGAGACAAACTCAGGCCCTGTCTCTGCTCTGGAACCTAATGCCACCCTCTCCAGACCCCTCCTTTAAGTCCCCATAGCTGAGCAATTTGGGATCCCCAAGCCCATCCCTGCCCCCTCCCCACTCTCAGGCCGACAGACCCCCTCTTCCTGAGAACGCCTCAGGAGTTCCCAGCCCAGCTCCCCTGGAGGAGGGCTTTGGGCCTCAGACTGCATCCTGTTTCCCCCACCCAACCGGAAGTCCCTCCGGGGAAAGGCTGAGCCCGGCCCTGAGCGCGGCACTCCCTGTGCGCCCAGAGCGCCAAGACCCTGCCGGCAGGGCTGACACCCTGACCCAGACAGGAGGCCCTGGGGTCTTCCCAGAGCCTCTGAGGTTGCACCTTCCAGCCAAATGGGAAATCAATCCCACCAAACAATTCCAGAAAGAGAAAGACATGCTGTAGGAAAAGTTAGTGGGATCGATGAAACCAGTTAAATTCTAAGGTGTGGCTAACGAATTGGTTGCAACGAGATTATGACATTTATAAATGTTTAGAAAGGATACTTTTTTTAAAAAGACATAAAGATTAAGTAATAATATGGACTAAAATTTCTCATTATTGTGAAGCGGGAAGGAAGAGGCAATAGGGGAGGGAAGATGTGCTAAATGTTTTATCTTACCTGGAAGAATAGTTATTTTTCTATTCTTGATGCTAATGGATAGATACAGATTTTAATGTGTTTGTTAAAAATTGAAAGATAACCCTTAGAAGAGTAGAATATATATATGTATATATGAAATATATCACATTTATTATAAGTTATATTACTTTGCACTCTACAAGGAATACACTTCCATGGAATTTTTACATATGTTATGTTGTAGGTCCTAAATAAAACCTCAATAAATCCCAGATATAGAATTCTTATAGGCTGCATTACCTGACCTTACTATAGAAAACACCAAACATAAAAACTAAACATCACAAACAACTCAAAAATCTTAGAAAATATTCTTCTTCCCAACTCCTCCATCAGAGATCATTTAGACTGAAATTGTAGATATTTGAGAAGTGATCAATGATGAGAATGCTACTAATCAAATTCGTGGGAGGCAGCCAAAGCCACGCTCATAGGACAACTCATACCATTCATTTATCATTACTATTATTAAACAATAAAGACAGACAGGATGAATGAAATGTTCTGTTTCATAAGCTAACTGATAGACAAAAACAGTAGACAAAAGAACAAAAGAAATAAAAAAGAGCTAGAAGAAAGAACCATGATAACAAAACAATATGATGAATTAGAGAGGAGAATCATTAATATCAGAAGTCCATCTAAGGAAAAACCAAGAGCTGGCTCTCTGATGAGAGGGGAGGAGACAGGAGTAGCAAGAAGTGATATGCGCCGTGCAGGGAACTAGAGGGAGATGCTGGACAGAGAGCCGTGGGCGGTTACCCGGCTTGGTGCTGGAGCACGGCCGGCAGCGGCGGTTGGCCCCAGCATCCCCGCCTTTTCTCAGGCCTGCTGTTCGGGGAGGATCTGCCTGGCTGAGGGTTTCCATCAGCCCCAGAAAGGTCTCCTTTCCTCTTGTCCCTCATTCCTTGGGGTTCCTGTGTCCCTGAGAAGAAGGTGCCTCACCTACTTAAAGGCGGGGGGGTAGCAAGGAGCTAACACCCCTGCTCAGGTCGTGGCTCATGCCTGAGGCTCCATCGTCTCTGCCCGCACCCGCACACAGAGGTCTCAGTCGGAGCCCACAGACCAACACGCTCACAGATGTTCTACACAGTTAGCCACCAGTATTTTTTAAAAGAGTCAATATTTAAAAATCAAAATATTTCAGGTGGAAATTCAAACTCCCAGCTTCCCCAGAAATGCAGGCAACTCAGGCGAGGCTGAACTTGAACCCCCCAACCTGGTAGTCACATGCAGCCTGTTAGGTGAGGACTTGGTCCTCCCGGTGCCCACAGTGCCCACGCTCCACACGGCCCCAGCATCTGCTCTCACCTCCAGCCCGCACCCCTGACGGGGACCATGAGTATTTGAATCTGAGGCCCTGCTTTGCACCTGCAGACCTGGAGAGGTGTGAGCCTGAGGAAGGGCCACCACGGTAGAACTGAGCTAGTCACAACTGGCAGAAAGCACTTGTTAGAGTGAATGTATAAGGGTGAAGAACAGGGAGGAGGTCCCCACTTCCCCAGCACTCGCCCACTCCCCACATGTTCATTGGAAGAAAATCCTGAGTAAGGGGGAGGGAAACGCCGCTCTCTCCCCTCGCCACAGGTGGCAGGGGGCGCTGAGCTATAAAATGAGGGCCTTAAAGGTGGCACAGCTCCCAGGTCTAAAGCAGGAACAGCTGACAGTGCTCTTGAAGCCTTGTTGGAGGGCTTGACTCTCCTGAAAAAAGAAGGGAAAAGCCAGTGTGAAACCGCAGACAAACCGCATGACCCGGCTAAGTACACCAGGTTCTCCGATGCCTCTGGGCCTCCATTCGTGCTGTTCCCATGCTTATAATGCTTTTCCTTGCTTTCTTCCAGCTTCTTCACCTGCTTTATTCCCACCCATCCTTTAAGATGAAGTCTTTTGGGAGGTCTTTTATGCCCCTGTCCGGCGGGGTTAGGTCCCTCCTTGGTGCCCATGAAACTGCCCGTGGCCCCTCAGTGACTGCGCTGGTCATGCTGTATTGTGGTCATCAGTGTCTGTCTCTCCTGCCAGCCTGTGAGCCCCTCTCAAAGGCCTCGGCTCATCCATCCGTCCATCCCCAGCCCCCAGCTCAGGGCCTGTATGTACACATCCTATCGGCCCTGTTTCTCTGGAGAGCCCCGACTCTCTCTCTCACACACACACACACACACACACTTTACAGAAATGCACACAAACACACACAGCCTCTCTGCTGCCTACGCGTCCCCACAATGAGCTCGTGACATGTCTAGAATGCCGGAATTGTCTTTGTGGGCAGGTTTCAGGTTCTTTCTCTGCGAGTCCTGGGCCTGTGAAAACGAGGGTGTGTTCAAATGGGGGAAAGGGAGGCAGTGGGCCTTCCCACGAGGCCCCTGTACCCACCCGCATGGGTAAAGGTGTAGACAGGAACCCACGAGAGGTGCTCAGGCCAGCACGGAGGCCAGCCTCTCTGCTGGGGCGGAAGCTGGAGGGGGCCGGGGCCAGAGATGCCTAACGGCCCAACAGCCCACCGGGGACGCCTTGCTTGCCGCTGCAACGGGTACATGGCTTCCTGTAAGGATAAATATCAGTCACGGGGGCGGTCCCCGCCAGCAGCCTGGGGAACTTCCTCCAAGAGTCTGTGTGGACTGTGGTGGCTGTGGCCGAGGGGCTGGGGGCACCTGGGGCAGCCACTGCCCAGAACCATTCATGGATTTGGGGACAGTGGAGGCAACCGTCATTCTGGAGGCAGGGAAGGGAGTGAGGAGCAGCGCGACCCAAAGGGCAGGGGCAATCTTACCGCGTCCTGGCCACCGCCAGCACACGGGAGACGATGCTCCTGGTCCTACAGGTGGGGGGACCTGGGCTCAGAAAGGTGCCACTCACTTAACGTCATGTTGTAAATAAACGGCGGAGCTGGACCCGAACGCCTGCCACCAGTGCGCTCTGTCATCCTCGCTCCTTGGTTACACAGGAGGTTTGCCTCGCCTGGCAGAGCTGACCTGACAGGGTGGGAGGGAGGCAGCCAGATAAGCCGGAGGTGGGGGACGCAGAAAAGTGGGGGGCAACATGCAAGGGAGGAAACATCAGCCGGCTTCAGGTTTCCTGCAGCAGGAAACACACTGGACCCCAACAGAGGGGCACCTGCAGACCCGGGGAGAACCGGGTGCGACCCCGAGGGGTCCTTCGTCAGTGGAAGCAGCAGGCCTCTGCTCCCAGGTGACAGGGCTCAAACGTGCCCTCCCTGTAGCCATCCCGAAAAAAATCACTCAAAGGCCTAAACCGGGCCACAGACAATCAGCTTTTGTCCTGTCCCTTCGTTTCCTTGGGACCCCAAATTCAGTGCGCCCTGTGACAGTGAGTGGCTGCCGCCGCCCAGCAGGAAATCGCACCTTCCCACAGCCCCCCTCTGCGGCTGCTCAGCTGCCTATGCTCTCCTGGTTGGTGAGAAGCCCACTGAGCCCGCCCTCAGGACCGGGGGCCTGGTAAAATGAAAAAATCATTGAAGAAACAGTGTGTAAATATTTGACCATTTCCTCTGAGATGGAAACACGATCGTGTAATTACTTACTAGTTTTTAACGGAAGCGAGTTCTGTCTTGGGGCAGGACTTGGCTGATGGCCTTTATTACGGAAACTAAGTCCTAATCTATCCCCCATTTTTCTAAAAGTTGAAGAAAGCACTTGGATTATTTAAATATTTTTATTACAAAGGTAATGCATGCTCTTTATAGAAAAATTAGAGATTACTGAAGACAACAAAGAAAACGCGAACAGGTCCCTGATTCCAGGTTCAAAGGCAACCGCCGAGAGTAAGAACTCAGTAGTTTGCTTTCCAGAGTTTTCTCTCCCGCGTTCTATGTACAGTTCAGTGTCCGGCTTTTTTCCACTTGCTGGGGTATCAGAAATGTTCTTTCTTTTTTGGTGAATTCTTTGAAGCATCATTTTCCACACATTTAACTAGTTCCTCTGTCCTAAACATTTCATTTTTCTTATTCCCCTTGTCTAAAAGATGGGAAGCAGTTCTCTGCATTTTCCTGCCCTGATAATTATTTTCAGAAATACCAAGCAAAAAGGAAATGTCATTTGTTTAGCTTCTTGGTTTGCTTCATCAAATTATCCAAAAAATTGCGTTTCCTGGAGACAGATTTGGGAGCCACCCCGCCCTCGCCTGCCTGACGCGGAGCTCAGAGAGGATGTCTGGCTGCCACCCACCTGCCTCTGTCAGTCTGCAGTTGGCCCCTCAACACTGGCGATCCAGATCGCCTTTCTGTTGTCTCAGCCTGTGGGTTCCCACAGGAATTGGACCCAGGCAGCCAGAGGCTAAAGACAGGAGCCGGCATCTCAGCGGCCACAGATTTTCACTAAGAGTAATAATCTCTAATGTGGCCTGAGCGCCTGCAAACAATCTCTTCCATTTCACTAAGAAAACTGAGGCTCAAAGAGGTGAAGGGACCTGGCCATCGGCACAGACACCGGGGCCCGCGTCCTCTGTGCCAGGCTGCGGAGCAGGGGTTAGGGGAGGCGAGCAGTTTGGGCACAGCCTCCGCCTTGGCGCTGAGTCACAGTGGGCCAAGCACACACCTCAGAGGCTTTTGTCTGTGGTCCCCAAACTGTGAAATGCAAGGAGTCTAGGCAAGCTTATGCCTGTCAGAAATTCTCCTGTATCCTCGCTCAGGAAGTGGGAATGTTCCACCTGCTTTAGCACCAGCCACACTAACCCTGCTGCCCCCGGGGGCCTGCACCCCAGGCAGGGCGTGTGAAGGTCCCAGGGCCCTGGGCCGGGTCGAGAGGCCCCTCGCGCCAGCGGGGCTGCAAAAGCAGTTCCTGGGCAGGGCTCCGTAACCCCATAACAGAGGTGAGCGCACCCTCCTGTGTGCCAGCCCCCCTCTCCCTGCCCCCACAAGGACAAGGTGGCCTGGGGGGACATGAGACTGATCCCTGCACTTCACAGTTGGCCGGGCTTCTGGGGGTTGGGGACCTGTCTGTACTTTACTTTCTTCCCTGAACTCAGATAGCGTCACACCCAGGGTAACCCTCTTACAGCGCGGCGTAGGGATCGAGGGAGATGGGGTCTGTGACACTCCCAACATGCAACTGGCGCGTGTGTCTGTGTGCGTGCATGTGCGAACTCCCGTGACTTCGACGGTGAGGCCCACCCTTCCACCAGGACAGATGGCTTCAGAAAGCTGCCAGTCACAGACTGTCTTAGCCGGAAGGACGTTCCCAAATCATCCGTGCAGTCAGCCCCCTCCTTACCCTACAGAGAAGGAAGCCGAGGCCCAGAAAGGGAAAGCCACCTGCTCAAAGGCACACGCTGAGTCCGCAGCCAGAGCAGGTCTGATAACAAAAACGACGACGCCACCCACAGTCGCCGCACTGAGGGCAGCTGCCGTGAGAGGACGCAGGCTCCGTGCCGGCCCAGGGGCCAGGCATCTGAAAGCGCTGTCTCATCTCATCCTCACGACAACCCCAAAGCGGCAGGTTGTAACTGTCCCCGCCCTGCAAGAGAGGAAGCAGCTTCCGAGAGAAGCCAGGAGCTGGGTGTCAAGCCCCGTCTGCCTGTCACCTCCCAGCCCCACCAGCAGCCCTGGCCTCAGACTGTGACTTTGGGCCAGTAGGCCCCCTCTCTGGGAGGCCCGAGGAGGGGCAGACCTTGGAGGTGAGGAGCCCCAGGCTCTGGGAAGTTGCCCCCTTAGCTGGGGTAGAGGAGGGGTCTGAGCCCTTCCTTCGCACCAAACTCCAGGCCTTCCCAGCCGGGCCTGCCTTGTATAACTGACCACAGTCAGCTTGGCTCTTCCTTGGTTCTTTTGTCCATTTGGTGGTTTAGGGAGTGGTCACACAGGTCCCCATTTATGAGTCTGTGGCATTGGATAAATCACTCTCCGGCCCTTTAGATATCCCAGGCCCCTGGCAGGACGCACGCTTCACCCTCTCTGGAATCTTCTCCCTCCCTCCCCTCCTCGCCGTCTATGCCCCTCGCATCTCCCCGTTCCTCACAGAGAAGTGTATCCCCCTTTCGCCAAGGGGCGAAGGTGCCGGGCCCCAGTGATCTGGCCAGACAAATCGAGACAGGCCCAGCTTTGCCGGCTCCGGGGCCCAGGCACGACGTACACGCCCGGGCTGGGCACTCGGGCCAGCTCTCCCCACCCTGCTGCTTCTCCAGTCTCGGGAGAGTCCAGGCCCGTTCCCCCTCAGACCCGCTCTAAGAAACTAGCTTCCTTCCTAGAAAAGGTGTAGCTTTGGCAGAACCAGAGCTCTGGAATTTTGAAGGTCGACTCCCTGGATCCCAACAGGCTCCACCTCCTACAGCGGAATCGAGCAGAGGGCAGTGGTCACATGGCTGCTTCGACTTGACTGTAGCTTTGACGTGGGCAGGCCTGACAGGGAGGGGCTGGGACGTGGGATTCTGGGAGCCTCGGGGAGCAGGGCAGGGAGGCAGGGAGACTTCCCATCTATGCCACTCCCAGGGAAGGGGAACTATAGCTAAGGCTGACTCATCCTGCCCATCTCCTTCAGTGTCTTTGGATGCCTGTGAGAGAAGAGATGAACCTCTGAAAACGCAGTATGCCAATCCCACTGCCTCTGCTTGCATGCTTCTCAGAATGGGGAGCTCACTGCTCTCCCGTGGCCGCTTCTTTTCTCTTCAGGGACATAGTCGTGCGAAGGTCTCCAGAATCATCTGTTACGACTGCTCATTCTCCCAGGGAGGAAATGAAGGTCCAGAGGTGTCAAGGCGTTTTATTCAAAGTCGCGCCTGGTACCCAGTGACGGAGGCAGGACCAGAACCCAGGGCCCTGATGCCCACGCAGCACTCTTTCCACCTCTTTGCTGTGGAGTCTCAGACAAGGGAGGCATCTCTGCTGGCTGAGAGGTCAGGGAAGGCTTCTCAGAGGAGGTGACATTGGAGATGAGCCTGGAAAGATGGCATAAGGATGTGGCTTGATGTCCCCACTCTTTCAGTCCTGCCTCCCATGAGTGTGCTCTCTCCCGCTGCATCTCACACTGAGCATGGCAAACAGGGAACACAGAGCTATTGGACGGACAGATGGATGGACGGGCAGGAAGACCACCCCCAGGAGGTGATCAGGCAGTGGTGGTCTCTTCAGAGCCTAGAGCATCTTGTAAGGAGTCTTAGTGTCCCAAATATTTTTGTACCCAAGGACTGTTTTTTCTCTGCTGTTGGCTCAGAGTCTCCGTTTATTGTGTCTTCCTCCCTGTGTTTTGTAAACCAGGCTGGGTGACAAAAGGTCACAGCACACACTTGCGTGTGGCAAAGGAGCCAGGCCAACGGCCAGCTTGGCGGAGGCCCCTGGCCAGCTGCCCTCTCCTCCCACACCAGCGGGGCCAGCGCCTCTCCCAGGCCACCAGGACCGGCACGGAACTGGAGAGTCTGTGGCAGAAATGAGCCTCCTGCCACACGCCCAAGCCTGGGCCACCCTGCGCCATCTCTTGGCTGGAAAACACACTCCCTCTGGACCCGCGGATTTGGCTTTTGCTCTCTTGCAAGAATTTCTATTTCTTCCCGTTATAAATCATTTACATGCTCGGCACAGGAACCCAGGAACATACAGGAAAGTGGAGAGAGGACGTCTTTCTAGTCCGTCCCAGGCAGCTGCTCTGAAGGGCTCAGTGAGCACCCCAGCAGGCCCTTGCAGGGGCGGGGGTCCGGGGGCTCAGTTTTAACCATGTTTGCAGTCAGACAATATTGGTGCGCAGCTCTGCCTTCCACGTGGGATGGGGCTGGCTGTGCGATGATAAAACACAATAAAATAGGAGGCCTGGGTACTGGGAATCCAGGACCTGGGTTCAAGTTTGAGCTCCGCCACTAACGGGCTGTATGTCCAGGGAGAATGCCCGTCGTCCCTGGGCCTCCATTCCCACTTCTTACCTTCTGACACAACAGTGTCCAAGAGCCTCTCCCATGCTGCCACTCCAGTATCCTGTCAGGTTACCCCAGGAACAGCTTTGGGGGACATGGCTGGCACAGGAATCCCTCGCTTCAATTAAGGCTGCTCTCGAGCTCTGTCCCCAGCAACCCCTGGTCACCTCTGACTGAGGCCAGACTCCTAGAAGGCTCCTCCCGCAGGGGACAGACAAGGCCTCTCTCTTCTTGCAGGCTGGCATTTACTCATTGTGGGGCTCTCGAGGCAGCTCGCCCCCTCTCTGGGCCTCAGTTTTCCCCCCTGGGAAAGAGAAGGCGGGGTTAGGCTGAACATTTTCTTTTAAAGGTGAACTCTTTCTCCTAGTAAACTTGTTTGCCGAAACCTGGCACAGAGCAGAGAGGCAGGAGACACTGACGTGGAGGGAGCACTTAAGCAGGTCGAGCACTTTCCATTCGTTGCCTTCGCATGCTCACAGCAACCCCATCTGTGCCATTAGCATCCGCGCTTGACAGATGCAGAAACCGAGGCCCTGAGGGTTCAGCCTCTTGTCCCAGGTTATGCCAGCTGGTGAGAGCTCCGACCCTGACCTGGGTGGATCTGGGCCCTGAAACATCAGGCCTCTGTGGTCCCAACCCCCGGCGGCTGTCTCCAGGAGGTCAGCCCCTGCTCTCACGCACTCACGTACTCTCGCACGAACACACACGCACGCTCTCCCACTGCGGATGTCCCACTGCAACCTGCCTGCCAAGCTCTGCCCAAGCCCCAAGCCAAGGGGGGCCGGTGAGATTGGGAGACTGAGGTTTCCAGCCTCAGTCTGGGAAACCCACATCACCGAAGCACCCAGTGCCCAAGGCCCTGGGGCCGCCCCTTTCCCAGTCCTGTGCTCATTCCCCACCCCCTCCCTGCTGCCTGCCCGCGCCCCGCCAACGCTGCGGCCAGCTGAGCTCTAGTCTGAACTGCTCACCTGCACAGAGCTTCTTCCCTGGAAGGATGAAGTCACAGCGCCCCCTCCAGGCCTGGAACAGCCGGGCCTGCAAACCCATGTAATCCCTCTACTATTCCGTGGGGACGCCCTTCACTGAGTGGAAAGGGGTCTGGTGCAAAAGAAATGGCTTGGGGTTTCGGCCCGGGGAGATGTGGGTTTGGATCCCGGTCCTGCCTCTGGCTAGCTGTGTAGCTTGAACTACTTCGGTTTCGTTTGCTAAGCCTCTGCTTTCTTGCCGGAAACACAGGAATAATGTGCATCATCAGTGACACGGCGCGGCCTGGGGGACGTAACCGGTGGAGCACACAGAGCTCGTTCTTCCATCGCCATTTGCTGCTACCCTTCAAATGTGTCTGCGGGGGGGCGGAGGGGGGGGAAGAGAGCGAGGTTCGCCCGGCCCTCTATCAGTCAGTCGACAATCATTTATTGAGCACCTACTAGGTGTCAGAGAAAGGAAAGAGAGATGCAAGCCACTCTAATAGACGAGCCCTAAACATCAAGGAGATGGAAGAGGGGGAATGGGAAAGAGAACCCTCCGCCACTGTCTGAGGCGCTCAACAGAGACAAAGAACCAGGAGGAGAGCATATTAAGAGGTGTGTTAGGAGGAATGCAAAGTGGACGGAGGGCTGGCTAGGCAAGTCCGAAATCAGAAATGCGTCCAAGAGACCGGTCAGGAAGGGCAGACCCAAACTCTCCGGTGTGAGCAGAAAAGATTCTGGGCAACAGGAGATCTGCTCTTAAAAAGCTTCAACTGATTGGATCGGGTCCACCTGGATAATCAAAGCTCAGCTCCCTTACTTAAAGTAACTGATTATGGGCTTGAATCACATCTACAAAATGCCCCCGCAGCCACAGCTAGATCCGTTTTAGGTAATGGGGGAGAGGGGTGCACCACAGCCCAGCCAAATTGACACAAAACCCACGGAGCCCTTAGGGAAGGCTCCAGGGCGGGACTAATCATTGAATTGGCCTCAACTTCAGCAGCAGAGGTGGGGAAGGGCCCCCTCAGGCAGAGGGCACAGCCCCAGCAAAGGCAGGCGTGGCGGGGGTGCAGGAAATTGCCCTTTGGAACCGCACAGGTCCACGTGGCGGTTTCACTGTGAAAATGTATTCCATACAGAGGGGCTGGCATAGAGGAATGGCTTCGTCAACGACAATAAACAAGCACAATGCCGTTTGTAAAGACGTCGTTATGACGACCACAGAACACCATGGAAAATTCCCCGGCTGTGATAATCCCCGTACAAGTGCAGGAGAAGGATGGTTGAGTGTGGATATAAAAGGAGCTGTGTTTAGTGTCAGAACTCGGGGAGTTTAGTTATTTTTAGATGTTCTTTACCGTAGTTATATTACCTTTGAAAACAAAAGAGGATTTTTTTTTTTTTAAGGGGAAGGAGTGGTGTCCGGATGTCAGATAAAACCGCTCATTCATTAAAACCACAAAATCCAATGCAGTGACAAAATGTGCCGGACAGGAGAGACGGAAATGAGCCCTGGGTACCTGAGGGTGAGCGGGGTGTGGGGAGCGTGCTCCAACCTCTGCTGGGGAAAGCGGGGTGGGTGAGGGGCTCTGCTCCTCCAGGTGCCCCCACTCCCCATGTAAGTGTTTCCAAAACATCCCAGGCTTGTAAAGCATCTGAAGGCTGGGAGGGCCCCAGTGTGCTGTCTCAGGCTGAACTGGATCCTCTGACTCACCCCTCTCTTGGAGTTTCTGGAACCGAGCTTCCCTTCCCAGAATGCCCTCCTTGCCCCCAGACGGCTTTGGTCTTTTTTCAGGGAGAAGGGAAAACGGGCCCCTTGGACCTCGTGTACTGAGGGCCACACTTCTCCCGGCGGCTGAGGCTGATGCAGCGCCTGGGACCCTGCCCCTGCCCCGACCCCGGCCTTTGTGGCGGCCCGGAGGTGGCCTTTGTGGCCGCCTATAAAGAGTGTCCTGGCTCGGGACTCATGCTGATCGGATTACAGAGGAAGACATTTACTCTGGGGAGGTGTTGGGGAAGGGCTCAGAGCTCCGATTCAGGGGACTTCCGCGCTTTCTAGCTCTGGCCTCGGCTCCAGCTTGCGGTGAGGGGTGGGGGGGCGCATGAGTGGCTGGGAAGGCAGACAGGCCAGTGCTTCAGGGCGCCCCCTCTGAAGAGCCCGAATACAATGGGGCAGATGGACAGCCACCGCCAGCCCTCAGAGAGAGGGCTGCATAAGGCACAAGGAGCACGCCCACCCTGGGACTCAAAATAGGACTGGGCGATCTCAAGCGTTCCCTGGACTGGTGGGGAGGGGACGTCCCAGAGACATGGTCGCCTCTCCATCTGGCCACGGAGATACTGTCTGAAAACCCCGGCTGGGCGTGTGAGTGGGAGCAGAGACACGTGGGATGGGCTCCCCCTCAACCCCACCCCCCAGGTGTGGCTGAAGCAGGTGGGCCACCCTGGGTGGGGCAGGACGGGCAGCAAACATCCTGGGACACCGTCACCGCGTGCTTGGTGCATTTGACTCACGCCGATCATCTGTGCCTCACGGCGGCCCTGAGAGGCCAGGGGCTGTTTTCCTCGGAGCCGAATAGAGGGTGCCTCAGTGCCGGTCTGGCTCCTGCCTATGACAAACCTGTCCCGCTCGGTGCCTCGGGGCTGTGTTTCCCCCACTCTGTCATCCCACAGGCAGTCTCCGCTGTCTCTCTATCAGCTCTATGACTCTGTCCTCAACCCCGACCAAGGTGATAACTCTAACATCGTACCCCAACACATGTGGAAAATGAGTATCATTTGTCATTTAAAAATACCTGTAAAAAATGAATGTAATGGACTATTGTATTTAGCGCTGGTTATAAACACTGCGATAAAGTCTGGCTAGATCTTGGGGTGCTAATCTTGGCAGGGACCTGCTCTCGTTGCTGGGAAATGGCAAATATCAAAGAGATGTTGGGGACACATGAGTCACCCCCAATGTTTAGCTCAGCGGCCTCACTGGAAGAACAGCTAAATGATGGGCGCTACTTACCATCCAGCCCACAAGGCCCCTGCCTCTAACACGCAGCCTCGAAGCCCTGGGCTGGCCAGGCTCCGAGGCCGGGGGCCCCACACCAGGCGAAGCGCGGCCCTCCCAGAGGCGCTACTGCAGGTTCTGTGGCGACCGCAGCCTCCAGGCCCCTCGGACACAGATTCTTGGGAAACCAGGGCAAACTCCCTCTCAGGCTAAAGTGGAATTTACTCCTGACAGCTCCCAGATCCAATGTTTATGTGAGTCAATGAAAGGAAATACTTTAAAAGTAAATCTTCTTGGACAGAATTCCAAGGGAGATAGTGTACAAGTGAATCAGAAAACTGGGTGTTCCTTCCAAGGCCTCGGTTTGAAAAATGAGGGGAAGGAGAAGCTTAGAGTCACCCCCACCCCGGCATGAGATCAGAGTCTGTGGGGGCAGGGGTCCACGGCCCTGGCGCCGTGGGCGAGGAAAGCCAGGCCCCCAGGGGAATGAAGGGACACACTCAAGGCCACACACACACTGAGTCACACTCCCGACCACCACCGCCACTCCCGGGACCAATGTGCCTGCTCCCCCAAAAGTCCTTTAAATAATTCTCTGACATCTGATTTTATAATCCTAGGATATAGCAGTCAGGGTCCCAGTAGGGAAGAGGGGGCACCTTCAAACCGGGTCATATGAAGAAAATGTGAATAGAGGGTCTGTCTGCAGGCGCAGCAAAGGTCCCGCCCCACCCGCCCGCCCTCCCTCTCTCCTCGCTTGGGACCTGAGGTAGCAAGAGGCCCCTGCCGGTCAGCCCTGGGGGCTCTGGAGAGAGGGGGCTGAGAGGCAGTGCCCCCTCCTCTCCCTCTGCCCTCCATCAGCCTCCTGCTGGGGTCCCCGCTGGTCAGACCCCGCGGGGTGCCAGATGGCAGAGAGCCCACATGTGGTCCCCGCAGGGGACTGCAGGGAGTAACCTGGAGAGAGGCAGACGTCCTGCCCCAGCACACCACACACCTCCAAGGTAGATGCAGAGAAACAACTAGAACAGCCTCAGACTCCCACTCCTCCGGGATGCTTCAACCTCCTGGTCTCTGGACATCTGGAGAGCTAAAACCCTCGACTTTGTTTTGCACATGAGAACAATGTTTACAGCCATTGGCAAGCAATTAGGATCCAGCCAGGTCGATTCAGCCAGATCTGGGGACACCCAGCCAGGTACACTGAGGGAGAAAACATTGGGCTCCTGGCCAGGTGACCGAGCTTGGAGGCCCCGAGTTACCTGGACAGCTGTCACTGACCAGGAAAGCTTGTCTTCTCTCTCCCCCAGTGAATCTCAGCACCCAAAAAACACACAATGCCTGTTGCTGAGCAATGCCTCATTGGGACACTTGCCGCCCGGTTGAATTTTCTTGCCGTGGGGTGGGCAGGCAGGGCCTTGCTTTAGAAAGGCCTTTCTCCCCCTGCCCTGGAGCCTCCTCCTTGAAGGATGGGAAGGGCTTTGCAGCCCACTGTGCCCCAGGGGAAGTTGCAAGTCTTGATCTCAGCTCTGTCTGAGAGTCCTTATAAACCTTCCACGAGCATGCATGGAATACTCCCCTTTGCTTCCCGCTTACCAACTCGGACTTTCTCTTTCTAATGTGTTCAGATTCCCTGACCACATTTCCACGCCCTATTGCCGCCTCCTACCACTGAGTTAGCTCAGCTAGGCTTCCGGAAGCCCAGTGCTGGGTTTGCAGGCCCCTCCAGCTGGCGAGTAGCCGGAGGCAGGGGTAGGCAGATCGGGGCTGCACCCGCGTACACACGCACATGCCCGCGTGCACCCAGGTTTCCACACCACCCTGGCTACGAGCGAGAGGGCCCGTGGGATGCCAGGCACTCAGGTCTGGCAGCAGAAGGGAGGGTGAAGCCCCACGGCCAGCTTTACCAGCAGTGACTCTGAGATAAGTCACCGCACCTCTCTGCACCTCACTTTCTCCTCGGTAAGGCAAGCGTACAGCCGGTGCCTACCTCCCCGGGACGGGGTGCGGGGAGACGTAAGCTGGGTCAGGGAGAGGCCTTGTCGCGGACGCCCCACTGGACCTGGGACACAGGTGAGGGCCCGGCTCAGACCTGAGAGCCGCACGCTGCAGCAGCAGCCACAGTGGCGCTCACCTGTCCTTTCTGCCTCATTAGCTCTGAGCCCTGAGGGGCCCTGTATCTAATTCCTCCCGGCCACGTCCCATCACAGCAAGCCTGTCCTCAGGCCAGACCCCTGCTCCCCTGGGCTCCAGACCCACGCTGGGACCGACAGCTACTTACGTCCACACCTGCAAGCCAAAAAAGCCCCCCGGACTTAGCAGGTTTAGTCCCCGCACGTGATCCTGTGTCTCCTAGTCAGCCCACCCCCTTCTTCCCTTCAGAGGGGATGGCAGCAGCTGGGGTGGGGTGTCCTGGGCACGTCCGGCCCCTCATCCCTGGCCTCTCCCTGTCCAACCTGGCACCGGGCACGCCAGATGGAAGCTCCGCACACCTCTGGAATGCCTCCTCCTCGGGCACCATCATCCCACGCCTAGACTGGCGGGCAGTGCCTGCTAACCAGCCTCCCTGCTTCCACTCCCCTCCCGTCCTGCCCACCCACCACGACCCCAGGGCCTGACACGCACGCACGCCCAGCCTCCTCCTGCCTCAGGGTCTTTGTTCCTGCAGCTCCTTCCACCCAGACATCCTCCTCGCCACCTCGCCCTTCACCCCATCTACTCCCACTCATCCTCAGTTCTCGTAATAAATGCCCACTCGTCATCCCCTGCCCTGGGCTGCGCTAGGACCCCGTGTTATGTGTTGTCGTGAGACCTTTTATTTCACGGCACTGGTATCGGTTTGCAGTTACCTCACGGCTATCTGAGAAATATCTGACTTCCCCATAAAACGGTAAGCTCCTGGCGGGCAGATGCCAGGTCCGCCCTTACCACAATGCCCCTGGCATCCAGCACATGGCAGATCTCTTGAGCGAAGGACTCCACCGGCCTTGCCTAGTGGAGAATACGTGTTTTGTGGTCCCCAGCTGCCATCTAACCACCTCTTCTCTTCCAGTCAGCACGGGTGAGGCCTCACTCACGTCCCACCCTGAGTCCAAATGCTGTCGGCCTGGAAGAGACCAATATTCCTGTCCGTTTATGAAAACCCGGTGCCCACTACAGCCTCTTTCAGGTTAGTCCAAGGGCTTCTTCCACGGATATTTATGTCTGGAGGGGGGCATCCAACCTGGAGGGCATGCAGGAGAGGGGACCCTCATCTCCTGGACAACAGTCGAAGCAACGGCAATGTTAAGTCCTAAGGCGATACCTGCCACCGCCCGGGGAGGCCAGGGTTTAGGCCCCACAGGCCTGTTGGGTAGAGGCGGTGGTGGTTCTGTGGGCTTTGGGGAAGGGGCAGCAGGAAGGGGGCACATTACTGGTGGTCATGGGTGCGCTATCCTGGGTGAACTTGGACATGAAGACAGGGCAACTCTGAGGTCAATACCCAAGGAGTCGCACAGAGATATGCCATGTCGCCATGGAGACAGAATGTCCTCAGCACATGGCTGATGGCTGGTGGAAGGCTGCGACACTCTAAAGAGAGAATGTGGGGGAACTTACCCAAGTAGAAGCAGAGGAAACGGAGGGTCAGTCCCAAGTGGGGGCAGTGTTGCCAAGACAGGGCTTCTGGGTCCTGTGGCAGGGGCAGCCTACGAAGGAAATGACCCGATGGCCATCTCAGCTGGGGCCACAGAACTCGGGCCCTACAGCTGAGTCCCAATTACACACTCCCTGGTCCACCTTCGGACCCTCCCGTGGCTTCTCAGAGCCAGCTCTGGGCCAGGTGCCACCCTGTTGGAGAGGGACTACCTTGCTAGAAAGTTAACAAGTAGCCCCTAGTGTGGAGAGCTCGACCATGAGAGACCAGTCCCCAGACTGGGGTGCCCAGGACGCAGGTGTCTTTGGCTGCGGAAACGGGGCCCAGGGCTGGGCCCTGGGGACCGTCAAGGGCAGCCTCACCAAGCCCGCCAGTTTGCGCAGGTCAGGAACTGAGAGCCTGGGGGAACAGCTTGTCTGTGCCCCATGACATCTTGGGCCTCAGCTAGAACCACGGGCTATGTGTGTCCTCACAACATGGTGCCAGGTGTCCCCAGAGTGAGTGGCCCAAGAGTCTGAGGAGGACACTGCACTGCATTTTGTGACCTCATCTCAGATGTCACGCACTGTCACTACTTCCACCACCATGGCTGGGAAGCAAGTCGCTAAGTCTTCTATGTTCAGGGAAAGAGCAATTAGACTCCACCCTCAGATGGGAGACATATCAACACATGCTGGGCATATTAAAGCCACCAGAAGAATCTTCCCAGAGCACATTTTCTGTCCCACCCCTCGCTTCTTAAAGCCGGCAGGGGCAAAGCCTTACTTTCTCAGGCCCCGGTGGCGACTGCTTAATTCTCTTCGTCAGCCCCATCTCTAGTCTCTTCCCGCCTCGAACGTCTAGTCCGCCCTCCAGACCATGTCCATGGTGTCCCCACCCGTGCGCCTCTGCCTGGCCTGTCCCCTCTCCTCCTCAGCTTCTCGTCCTTCCAGATTCAGCTCTAGAGTCACCTCCCGCCTCCCCCCCACAACAAGCCCCTCCTCTTGTCCCTTGGCACATACCAGGCCACGGGCAGGGCGGGGGGCACTGGTATTCCCCTCTGGGCCCCTACGGCTGGGACGGCACTTGGCACAGAGAAGACACTGTGATAAAGGATCAATGCACTGATGAATGTTTAATCACATGTCTCCTGTTTGGCACCTCAAAGCCACCGGCTGCTCCAGGAACCAGAGGGGCTTTTCCTGGGAAACCCCAGAGGCAACTGGCAAGTTCTTCCCAGGATTTGTTGCTCAATTCCCCTCTCCGCACCGCCAAGCCTACCCAACAATCAACCGCCCAGGAAAAGCCCCTTTACCTCCACCTTCCCTCCCCCACCCTACGGGGCACTAGGAAAATGCCTAATTGGTCCTGCCCTCTGGGCTGTGTTTTCAGCTTTTCAATGTGTCTTCATACCCACTCTTTCATTTGAATCTTGCAACAGCCGTGCAAAGCAAAGAAAACAAAATGGAAACTCAGAAAGGTCAAGCTGTTTGCCAAGACCACACAGCTAGGGCTGGAACCTGTGGCGGTTTAAGCAAACCCAGGCTGCTTTGCTGAAAGTAGAGGTGAACCGGTCTCAGCCGCAACACTTCTAGAAAGTGAACTGCCCTGTGGCCTGAGTCTTACCCAAGAGTGGAAAAGGAGCCAACCTGTTCGAGCTGAAGTCATCGATTCAGGACGAGAACCTACAAACAGTGGGGCTGGTGCTAGCTGTTTCAATCAGTTTACAAAAAAAGATAACTAACTTAGCTCCTCATCGCAACCCCCAGTGGTAGATTTTATTATTCCTGTTTTACAAGGTAGGTCGTTGATCTTCAGCGAGGTTAATTAGCTTACCCACGGTCACACGGCTAATGAATGAGCCAGGATTTGAACCCAGGAGGACTGTCTGGCTCCCAAACCCCTGCCCTCCCTCTTTATCACCTCACCTCTGATCACTAGGAATGCTTTGCCCAGGGAGGGTACGACACAGCGCTGCCCTCTGCCAGAAGGAGGAAGGCCTGGGTAGATGGGCCGCGGTCTCAGAGCCAAGCTGGAAACTCCCTGTCTGGCATGATACCATTTTTCTGTTCGAATGAATTAATCACCTAATCACCTATGGCCGGGCCAGGAGAGGCTAAATGATGAACAGCTCCTTCTGGAAGGGTCCATGCAATAAGGAAGGAATGTGTGCCACGTATCACCCCTTCCTGGAAGCTTTAAGGACTCATGATCGTCAGTGCCAGCGATGGGTGCTGGCCAAGGAAACATCTCCGCGCAGCCGCGAGATGAGGAACAGGGGCTGTCCGTTTAGGCGCGAGAAGCAGAGACGCCTCCGCAAGGCCCCGGGGAGGCAGGTGTGCGGGAACTGCATCTCTCTGAACGTGGCAGCTGCACAGAAAGCCCCAGGTCCATGTCCCTGACCTCACCTTCTGGAAGCCGCTCACCGACTGCCGCTGTCCTTCCGCATCCGTTGTTTCTCCTTCCTCTTGTGACCTCGAGGTGTAACAGCCTCTTTTCCGCTTTCTTTCAGCGCTGAAATGCTCAACGTCACCTCGGAAGTGCTTCAGTCTGCTCTCAACGGGACCCCGGCCCAGAGCAATGACTGCTCCCACTCCGAGCTGTGGGACTGGCTCAACACCATCCAGGCCCCCTTCCTCTGGGTCCTGTTCGTGCTGGCGGCGCTCGAGAACATCTTTGTCCTCAGCGTCTTCTGTCTGCACAAGAGCAGGTGCACGGTGGCAGAGATCTACCTGGGCAACCTGGCGGTGGCCGACCTGATCCTGGCCTGCGGACTGCCCTTCTGGGCCATCACCATCGCCAATAACTTCGACTGGCTCTTCGGCGAGGCCCTCTGCCGCGTGGTGAACACCATGGCCTATATGAACCTATACAGCAGCATCTGCTTCCTGATGCTGGTGAGCATTGACCGGTACCTGGCCCTGGTGAAGACCATGTCCACCGGCCGGATGCGCGGCGTGCGCTGCGCCAAACTCTACAGCCTGGTGATCTGGGCATGCGCGCTGCTCCTGAGCTCGCCCATGCTGGCCTTCCGGACCATGAGGGACTACAGAGCGGAGGGCTACAACGTCACCGCCTGCGTCATCAACTACCCGTCCCGCACCTGGGAGGTGTTCACCAACATGCTCCTGAACGTCGTGGGCTTCCTCCTGCCCCTGAGCATCATCACCTTCTGCACGGTGCAGATCATGCAAGTGCTCCGCCACAACGAGATGCAGAAGTTCAAGGAGATCCAGACGGAGAGGAAGGCCACAGTGCTGGTGCTGGCCGTGCTGCTGCTGTTCGTGCTCTGCTGGCTGCCTTTCCAGATCAGCACCTTCCTGGACACGCTGTTGCGCCTGGACGTCCTCTCCAGCTGCTGGGAGGAGCACGTCGTCGACGTCTTCACACAGGTCTCCTCCTACGTGGCCTATAGCAACAGCTGCCTCAACCCGCTGGTGTACGCCATCGTGGGCAAGCGCTTCCGCAAGAAATCCCGGGAGGTGTACCAGCGGCTCTGCTGTAAGGGGGGGTGCGTGGCACAGCCCAACCTGACCGAGAGCTCCCTGGGCACGTTGCGGACCTCCATCTCGGTCGATCGGCAGATCCACAAACTGCCAGTGTGGGTGGGGAGCAGCCAGTGAGCAGAGGCGGCGGGGGCTACCGTGGATGTGTGTGATGGTTCGTGGATGGTCACTCCTTGCGGTGTGCCTAACTAGGAATGGAAGCCATCCCTCGTGTGACCTTGGGCAATGGGTCAGTGTCTGCGGTAAACCTAGGGGCACGATTCCTGCCCAGCCCGGGTTGCTGGGAGCCCAGATGTGTGGAGGGGGCGACCTCGCGCATAAGCAAGGGCTCCATCAACACAACAGCATTATTCTTATTTGCTGCCTCACCTGGGCCAGCCTACTCCTTCCCAGGAGTGGAGGGGATCTGGGGGCAGGGGCCGGAGTGCCTGCACCTCCCCCCCACTACGTGGTGTCCCCCCGCCCCAGCACGCCCCAGCATGACAGCTCAGATCTCCGGGAGAACGCCCCTCCCCACCCTTTGGTGTGGCAGTGGGGGCACAAGCCGTGCTTGGCTGAATTTTTGCCTTGGGTCTCTAACCCACCCAGATGATGTCTCAGATTAATGAAGGTGAACCTCTGAGGGTCCCTGGTAGGAACCCAGAGATCAGGATTCTGTCACTCCCCTTGCCCATAGACAAGGGGATCTGTGCCCAAGGAGGACCCAATAAGCACTAATCCAGCACCTGCTGTATACACAGCACTGAGCACTGAGGGCAAGAGGGCAGAAAGAGAAAGGCGGGCCCTGTCTTGGAGGACCTTGCCAGCTCACGGGGCGACAATGGCGCGCTCGCAGCCACCGGAAGGCTGTCCTACGGCGTGGCCAAGCAAACCCTGTGAGCAGGGCAGGGCAGGGCAGAGGGGCGAGGAGCCTGATGCCCCAGCCCCACTGACAGCTGGCCACGCGTCGCCTTGTCCCTGCCTCAGTTTCCTTCTCTGTCACGGAAGGCTGTGAGGATTAAAGGAGGGAACTGGCACAGAAGTACTTTGAAAAACCAGTGGTGCTACGTAAATGTGAGGTGTTCTATGCACACAGAACAAGATCTGGGGGGCATAGAACCTGAAGGACCAGGAGGGGCTGCACAGCAAACAGCCCGTGAATCCTGACCAATTCGGCCCCAGATGTTTAAAACAGGAAGGGTCAGAAAAGATTCCCTCCCCATCCCAGCTCCCCCCCCTTCAACCCCTGCCAGCCTCAGCCCTCTGCCCCAGTAAACAGGCACACTCATAGCCGGAAGAAGAAAACAGGGAATAGGACGGAGGGACCGTTCAGTGTTAGAATGAAGCTAAACCACGCCCATAGTGGGGTTGCGAGAAAAAGAGGCCGCCTTGCGACACGCGACCCTCGCCCCTCAGGGGGCGTGTGTTGGTCTGAGGCCTCCTGGGAGCAGGGCCGCCTCACGGCCCTGGGCTCCTAATGGTCACTCAGAGCACACGTGGTCTGGGGAGCGGTCATTGTGCAGGCGGGGAGTTGCCTGGGAGTGGAGCCGATGCATCGGTGAAGAACGTCTGTGCTGTGAAAGCCCCAAAGACTGTTGCTTTGTAAAGAGGGAGCATGTCACAGGTGACGAGGGACAGGTCGACAGTGCAAGCCACGTCCTTTCTGAGCAATATCCCGCATGGATGAGGAGGTCTTTGGGGCGGGGGGGGCTCTTCCTTTTGTTACAACTCCCAGAGCCCCGTGCTTCCTCAGGAAGCTGCCAACGGCAGTCGGGAACCTTGGGGTTTCCATTCATTTCTGCAGGGCTCTGCCCTGTAGCTCAGTGGTGTCGAAGCTTCCGCGGTTGCGTATCCTTATGAGTAAAGGAATTTTTATTACATGTAGCACATAGGTATACTTATTAACATGTATTACAAGGTGCACTCTGAAACAGACTCAAGTAGAAATTGAAGAAAATTAAATAGGATTTGAATACTTCCCCCATCTTACTCTCCCACATTGGTAACTCATTGCCAAGCTCCCACCAGGTCCCTGGGGGGTCCCCTGAGGCCCTAGAATAATTGAATGGCGATGATTCCATCATTCACACACGTAATATGTATTTATTGAGTGCTTTTCACTTGACCTCCCTGCCAAATCAGCAGTGTCCTCTACAAGGTCCAGATTAAACAGTTGTCTATCCACTACTTGCATACTCCTGGTGATGGGGAACTCATTATCTACCCATTTGGGGATCCCCTCATTATTCATGTATTCATTCATTCACTCCTTCAATAAACAAAGCTTGCATCTTGTGTCTACAGAAATGGCACTGCCCGCCTACGTATCTGTCTGTCTGTGCCGGAAAGCTGGGGCCCATCGGTGAATGCGCCCTCAGCTTCATCTCTTCCGCCTAATGGACTGGAAGCCCTTAGATTCCACCTGTGGCCTGAACCACCTTCTTCTGTGTCTAACCGCCTCTCTTACTGACCTCCGCACCTTTGAGATTAGACACCACCGTCTCCCAATTCTTAGTCTCTACGCTGCAGCCAATGACGTCGTTAAGGAATGCAAATACTGTTGGAGAGAGACTTTCAATGCAAAAAGACGGTGTTTAGGAGCTAAGACTCTGGTATCGGACAGACCTGGACTCCAGTTCTGGCTCAGCCTCTTTCCGCTCTGTGGTCCTGGGCAGCTCCCACACCCTTCCTCAGTCTGCAGCCACATCTGTAAAATGGGGCAATAGGGGCGTCTACCTCAACGCACTGCCAGTAGGATTAGTGTGTGAAAGTGGCACAGTGCCGGGTACAGAGCTGGCACTTAGCAGTGTGAGCTGTCATGATGGTGACAGTGACGATGGTGATGGTGATGGTGACGATGACAACAACAATGATGACGGCAATGATGACGATGAAGAAGGTAGTGAGGGTGACCCTGGCACCCTCTAACAGGAAACCCTTCAGGAGGGTCCCACTATTATTGAAATAAAGCTCCATGTCCAGCTCTGACCAGCGTGGCTGTGGGCTGGGTGTCGTCCCCCAAAGCAAAAGCTGACCCGTTCGATTTCCAGTTCGGGCACATGCGTGGGCTGCAGGTTCGGGTCCCGGTTGGGGTGCATGCGGGAGGCAACTGTTCGATGTTTTTCTTACATTGGTGTTTCTCTGCCTCTCTCTCCCTATCCCTTCCCTTCTCTATAAAAGTGAATAAATAAGATCTTTTAGAAATAAAGAAGTTCCACATCCTTAACGTGGCTTGCAAGAGCCGTCCTGCGCCGAGCCCTGCCTTGCGTCTCCCTCCCTCTGCTCCCTGGCTTGTTCCCCACCCTCCAGACACATCAGAGACAAAGGCCTGCACAGAGCCCCATAGAGAGCCCAGTCCACTCCTGGTGCCCTCACTTCCCACCAGCAGCCCCAAAGAGCTCACTCATCCGAGGGACTTCGTTCACAGATAGGAGCATAACTCAAGGGGGTCTGCGGTCCCCGGGGAAGCCGCCTGGCTGGACATCTGAGCTGGGCTCTCGGCAGGCAGAAGCAGGCCAGGAGACCCTCCCTGCCGCCGCAGCCAAGCAACATGACCAGCCCCTCGACATTGACCCCCCTTGGCTTTAGCAAGCTGGTGCAGTGGGGAGAAGCCCGGGGTGGGGGGCCTCTTGTGGACTCGGAATGGAGAGATGGGCCCCGTTCCCAAGCCTGCCCTGGCTGGAGCCGGTGAGGGTCTGGTGTCGAGGTACAACTGAATGCAGGTGACCTGACAGGAACTAGCAAACGGGGGCGCCTACTGTTGATGTATGAAGCCACTTGGCCACAGTCTCTGTGACTCAGGAGGTGAGTCTCCCAAACTCTCCACTCGTCACCCCAGCGATGTGCTTCGCCGTCTCCTCGTTGCTCAATCCCTGAGCCCGTCGCAGAGTCTCACACAGCTGTGACCTCTGGCCAACCCCGGGAGGATGTGGGTGTCAGGGATGAGCCGGGAGGTCATGGTGTAGCAAGAGCCATGTTTGAGAGGTTAACGGTTTGTTTGTGGTTTTGGCTGAGGCTCCGGCTGAGGTTTCGGCTGAGGCTTGAGGTTTTGGTTTGGTTTCCCGTCGCCATGTCTCACCCTCTGCTGAGCTCTTTTAGGCTTGACCCTCCCAACCACTGAGGTGGAAACTGAGGCCCAGAGGTGAAAGTAACTAAGGCCGAAGGGTGCCCTGGAAGCCGGCCTGCTCTCCATGAGTGTGTGCCTTAACAGAGGGAGCAAATTCTGTCATAGAGAAAGCCCTCGAGTGCCCTCCTGCACGAAGAGCCGCCTCTGTGCCTGGGCTTGGGCCGCTCCCATCCCAATAAACAGACTTTACACCTTCTGAGCCTTGTGAGCACTGCTTCCTGTAGAGCCGCCTCCCCGGAGGCTGGTGGCTGGCACGTCACGCTGAGGAGCATTATGGGGATGTAAGTCCCGCCCTTGAAGTTCGTCCCTCCCAGGGGCTTTCGGGATACTCACAGGCAGCCCTCCCGGCTGTCTGGTTCCGGAACACCTGCATCTCCCCAAAGGGAATCCCATAGTCATTAGCACCCGCCTTTCACTCCCCCCTCCCCACTGCCTCTTTCCGTCTCTGGATTTGCCTGCTCTGGACATTCGCGTAGATGGAGTCATGCCCGGGGTCCGCCGGCTTCAGCATACGGAACAATCCCAGGGGAGGCGGGCCTGCCCCCCCCCGGCTGGCCCGGCGGGCCGGCGGTTCCGCGTGGCAGCTCTGGGTCCCCCACCAGCCACCCCGTCGTGCTGGATAACTGTCTCTGTGCTGTTGAGTTCTCCTCGCACGCTTTCCCCTAAGTCCCGGTGCCCAGGGGACTTCGATCACTCCCAGCCACACCCCGCCTTCTCCATGCCACAGGGGCCTGTTGTCCCTTACAGACCTGGGGTTGCCTCACCCTGCCCGCCATCCCCAGAATGCGGGCTCCCAGGTCCCCAGGGCCCATAGGCAGAGGGAGACCGTCTCCTCCCCCAGACTGAGGTCTCCTCCCCATTTCCCATCCCAGCGAGCAACAGGGGCAGCCTCCGTGTATTAATCATCTATGTTTCCTTCCATCCCTCCCACAGGCAGGGCCCCCACAGCCCTGGTAAGGGTCATTTCCCCAAAGCCAGCTCACTCAGCCCCCACTAGTGGCATGTGGGGCACCGACAGACAGTCCTGGCCACGTGGCCCTGCCTCAGTCAGTCCGCCTCTCCTCACGGGCTGTGTCCCCCCACCCCCGCCCCGAGAAGCAAAACCCAGCCTGCTGGGACGTCTCCGTGAGAGAACACGTGCTCAGGCAGGAAGACACCACCTAAGAACAGTACTTCCCAGAAACTGTCCAGTGTAAACACTTAGCAAAGGGAGGAAAGCCAACCACTTTCTGCAAAGGGCAGGGAGGCTGACTGGCAAGACCCCCAATCTACAGTACTGATTAGGAAATCCCAGGATTTGGAAACTTTCTCTGGTTTAATTCCACCCCGAAATGATGGCAAGCACTTGCCTAACATCCGAATGACTGCAAAAGCCCCAGGTGCCTCCTGACTTGGAGGGACCTTCCGCAAAGATAAATTCTCGTTTCCTCCCTAAATCACACATCTGCTACTGACCCTGGAAGTGTTCTCCCCCCCACCCCCGCTTCCACAATTTTAAGATGTCCCTCAATAGGAAAAAACGGCTAGAAAGTTCAAAAGTACAATTTGTTCCCCACTGAGGTGTCACAAAAGGGAAACATGACGAGAAGGGGACATTTTTTGCCTCAGCCACATTGGGTCCGTGGTGACATTGAGAGGCAGGACCAGGGTGTGCGGAAGCCTGAGGGGCTGAGAGCTGGGGCATCACCTTGCCTGAGCCTTGGCGTTGTCCTGCATCTGGGGGGGAGCTTGATGTCTTACTCTGACTCTTTAGAAGCAAAGATGGAAGGGAAAAGGGGCTCCATTCAAGGATCTTGAGGCCTGGCTCTCAGGGAAAGCCAGAAATCTCTTGCTGTCTGGCCATGAGGTCTGGAGGGGTTCGACTTACCGTATGCAAACCCAGCTCGAGTGCAGAGCTCAGGACTGCCGGGAAGATTAGGAAAAAGTGCATCTGATTTTACTCAGCTCTGCCCAGGGCGTGCGCCAGACTTTTCCTGGCTCCTCGCTCGTTTAACGGGGTCCACACTGACGGGTTCTTGGCGATGTTCCCTTCGTGAACAAAATTCACAAGGGGACACTCGCGTCAGCTCCCATGAAAGCGGCTGAGGACCCCACTGCAAATGGGCAAAGCTACCACTCAGTGCCTGTCGATGACCGGGGGTTGGGGGAACTCAGAGATGCCCAAAGGGGCGTGGTTTGGGTTTTGGTTTATTTTTTGCCTTTTTAAAGTGTTTTTCATTTGTTTTTCGGTTACAGCGGACATATATTATTACAGGTGTACCACACTGTGATGAGATATTTTTATGTCTCACCGAGTGACGTCTCCGGCCCCGCCCACCAACTAGTGTGGTAGCCTTCTGACACCATAGTTGGTCACTGCAATACCATTGGCTGTATTCCCTGTGCCGTATGAGTTCTCAGGGCTCGTTGGCCAATGTGGCTTCCTTGGCAGGATCGCATCACGGGCCTCCCTGGATGTTAGCAAGGTAAGGAGGGAAACAGCTGCTGAGCTGTCTCTTGCCAGCAGTGAAGAACAAAAAGTTTTCCTTTCAAAACCACAGCCCGCTTCCCCCATCAGAAAGGCTCACTGTGTCAGCAGGGCCTCCAATGACATCACTGGAGCAGAGGTTACATAAGTTAAGGCCACCCCATTTCCAAGTGCTTCCCAGAGCAGAAAACACCTCCAAAGGCAACTCTCGCCACCAGAGAGCCCAGCTGACGTGGAGAGCGCTTTCATTTTCCTCCTGAGTAAGTAAATGACCACCTTTCTTTTCTCTTACGAGACTAAAATACAGGAGGAGGTCCGTGGCTCTTAGAGAGAAAATAATCTTCCTTTTACAACTAAATGTTGGCAGAATTTTCAGCTTTCTGTGTTTATTTTTAAAAACGTATTTCTAAGTCAATTGAAGAGACATGTATTCCCTGCCTACTTTGGGTTTTTGTCACTTTTCCAGAAGGTTGGGGATGGGGAGTGGGGGGCCTTTGGGAGGGCTCGTGAAGTTTCCCTCAGGAATTTCTCTCCAGGTGAGACGGAGCCTGAGTACAGCCCTCAGAGTCTGTAGTTACCACCTTCAAATTCTGACTTATAAAAATCAAGTTCTCCCCAGGATCACTTACAGGATTTCACAAAGTCAGTAACTGGCCATTGGTGGGATTATGTGAGGCTTGAAAATGGCGTGTTATTATGTGACTGGGTGGACAGTCTTTATCTGTGTCCGTATCCCAAATGCCTTTAACTATCACCTCACTGTTGACATGGGAATCAATTGGAAGAAGGCTAATTTGTTGGAGAAACTCTACCTGTCCTCCGAGGGCCACACACTGATGTTTAGAATGTGCAGAAGTCATAAAATATCTCATGGAAATTACAGAAGTGTCATCTCTAGTAGACTTTCCCAAGGTCACCTCCGAGTTTTTCCAGTAGGATCAAATATTACCATTAATAGCAATCACAGCTGCTGACTGAACACCTACTGCGTGAACACCTACTGTGTGCCAGGCAAATATCAGGGCTATGACTAAGCAGCAGCGAAGGGAGGCTTCTTCTCTGTGGCCAGCTTCACATAAACACAGGCAGAAGCGGTGTTCACAAACGAGCCCCGTTAGGGCAGACATGACGTGATCACAGCGGCCAGGGACATAGCTGGGCCCTGCAGGACGGAGGGCAGAGTCTGCTGAACTGATCGTGTTGGGGCTGAGGTCAGACGTCTGCTGGTGGCACAGGCAGAGGTCCTTGATCTGTAGGGCAGGGGCGAGCTTTGCCCCGTGTTAGTTTCCTGGGGCTGCTGTAACAAATGAGCGCAAGCTTGGTGACTGGAGACAGCCCATGGTCACTATCGAACGGCTCTGCAGGTCGGACGTTCACAATCGGTCACACGGGGCTCAAGCCAAGGTGTTGGCAAGGCTGCGTTCCTTCTGGAGGACTGAGGGGGAGATTCGTTCCATGCTTTTCCTGTCTTCTCGAGGCTGCCCGACTCCTTGGTTCCTGGCTCCCTGCCCTGCCCTCAAAGCCAGCAGTGGATCATCTTCTAATCTCCCCGACTCCGACCCACCTGCCTTCCTCTTTCACTTATAAATGAAATCACTTTTGCTTTTGATTACTTTAAACTCACCTCCATAATAAACTCATCTCCCCATCTCAAGATCCTTAACTCCATCGCATCTGCGAAGACCCTTTTGCCAAGTTAGGTAACAACGTATTGACAAGTCCCAGGGACTAGGATGTAGACTCCTTTGGGGCCACTGTCCGGCCTGTCCTTCAGCCCTGCACCTCACGGCCCACCCTTCGGTCTGGTGGTGCCTGGGCAGCTCCTGCCTCTCAGTGACCTTGGAGTTTCTTAGGAGGACACAGAGCCAGGCCTCCGCTCCACTGTTCCCCAAGAGCCATCCTTTCCTGTCCAGGCAAGAACACTTCAGAGGGGTACATGGGCCCCCTCCCCACGTGTTCACGGATATCTGGAGAAGGAAAGAGAGAGAAGCAAAGGAGACCACGGCCATGGGCTCGCTTGGCCTCCATCATCAGTGACCCCCCCTTTCTTGTGGTTCCTTCTTAAACTCGTGCTGCTTACAGTTCCGAGGCCGGAGACAAGTGAGACCCCCAAGCACAAGGCCTTCTGGGACCCAACCTTCTGTAATTCAGTACCTTAGCGCCCTAGTGCTCCAGGTCCCCGGTCATCCCTGACCTGTCCCATGGTCACAGAGAGAGTGGAAGAGGGGGTTCGGGGTACTTTCCACCCTCGTGGGTGGGCCATGTGGAGGAGAGCTTGCTCCCACTCAGCGGGACCGGGACACTTTGTTATCACTGCTGTCACTACTATAGCTATTGTCATTGTTGATGAGGCGGTGGGGATCATTAAAGCCTTGGATGTGATGCTCTACAACCTGGGAGGGGCTTTACATGCATGATCTCATTCAAGCCTCGCAGCAGCTCTTTGCAATGAGCACCGTCGTTCCCACTTTACAGATGAGGAAACTAAGACTCAGAGACGTTCATTGACCTGCCCAGAATCACAGAGTGTGGTGGCCCCAGGACCGAATCCCAGGTTCCCCGGTTCCAGGCCCGTTCTCTATATAGTCACAACAGGATGCGTAAAAGAGACGTGGACCCTGCGCTGGGCCAGGAGGGAGAGCGGTGTGCAAACGCACTGGCTCGTGTTGTCACACGAACTTGGCCGAGCCATCTTTTCCTCGCCTCGTTTGCTCCTCTGCACGGCGAGCATAAAGACACTCACCCTTCCTCCCAGGCATGTTGTCAGGGTCAGTTACCTAAAGCCCAGCATAGCCCCGGACCCACTGCACACCACAGGTGTGGCTAGGGGTCAGGTCTGGACCGCAGGGCCTCTCCCTGCAGCCTCAGTGTGGTGGAGGGTTGGGGCCGAGACGGAGAGGTCGTGCGGGTTTGCCTGGGCCCAGAGGGAGGCGCAGGAAGGAGTGGCACGAAGCCCAGTGGCAGTCTCAGGAAGCAGCTCGGCCATTTGTGTGCAGCACAAGGGAGTTGTGGGGAGCCCGGCGTGCATCTGAGAAGGCGCTGTGCTGGGCTTCCTCGTGTGTTTCCTGTGGCCGCTGTAGCCAGTTCCCACAAGCTGGGTGTCTTAAAGCAACAAGTTGGTTACATTATATTTAATAGAATTATAAAGTAGTTTTAATGAAAAACTTTTTTCAAAAAAAAGTCTTTAAAAATATATACATCAAAAAATACATATACACATCCACATATATTAGAGAAAAATAAAACCTTTTCTTTCTGTTAATTAACTGAACATTGAAAAATGACATAAGCTAAGTAACTGTTCTTGGTACATGTCCATGAGTTATAATTAGTTTCTTGGGCTTGTACTTGACTCTGATACGTTGCTGGCATTTTCCTGAAGAGTATCTTCTTCTTTCAATGTGATTTTATTATTTTTAATTGTTCCATATAATTGCTGAAATCTTTTTCTTCCAATTTTACAGTTAATAAATTTAAATTAACACTTTTGATTGATTCTTTTCTTGGACCAGAATATATTTAATTAAGAAAGTGTTCCCTTCGCAGGTGCTGTAGAGCCCGATAAGCTCTGAGCAAACTTTGATAAGCAGTTCTCAGGCCCAGTGGTTTGCGTGTGGAATCACGCAAATGTTTCAATCCAGATTTTTTCACTGGTGCTGCCTTTCTGCCTTTAGTTCAGAGTTTCTGTAGCCAACACATATATTTACCAGATTAACCTCTTTAAATAAGTTGTAGCTATTTATAACTTTTGAATGCTTTGTCCAATTTAGATGCTACAGGTCATTCACTTTCTCAATTTCATCTTTGTGTGTGTATTGAACATGAATTTATCCGCTTGAAAAAATTCTTCTTATAAGTTGACATATTCCAAAGCTCATTATAGAATTTTATTACAGAATTTTAAAATTAAATCTTGCGTGCCATTTGAGCTCTCATCACTTAATTTGCTCATTTTCTCCCTTGCTCTTTCAGTAAAAAAAAAGCAAAATTCATTATTTTCTACATAAAAGCTTTGTTTTCAATAACTGTAATCTGCTAAAAGCTTTAAAAGCTGATGTTTTGGTACTACAGTTATTGAATACCTTGATTAAAGATTTATAATTGATTTGGAACAAAATTCACCTATTTAGAGATCTGCTTTAACAAACAGTTCAGTAACATTTCAGGTCACTGAGGCTAATGTCTCCTAAAACTGACTGGTGATGGGCAGGGGAGAAAGAGAACAGATGGTGAGGCTGCGTTGTTTTCCAATTTGCCGTCAACTTCATCATAGAAGGTTTGTAGTTCAGCAACAATGTTTTAAAATTTTGTAAATCCTGTCAGCTACAACCTGCATATCAGTTGGTAGAAATCAAAAATGATTTATATGCAGTTACAAACTGTGTGCCGTGACCTGTTCAAAGTCCACCTATGTTTACTCCATCCGTCTCTCATTTTAGTAAGAGCGGTGTTGTCACTATGCCCTATGTCCACGAAAACATATGTGCATTATCATCACAAAATGCAGCAAACCCATTTCCAATGCGAACACTTTTAACCAGCTTTAGAACACCACTCACCAGAACGACCTTTGGAAAATTGGCTTTGATTCCGTGCACCGGATGAAAGAGTTAGACCATGGTTGGAATCAACTGATTTTCTTTCTTAATGGGAAAAATCTGAGGATACTGGTCTCAGACTGGTGCAGCTCGGGGCCTGTGCAGGTCCTATGGAGCTCACACACACACACGGGGTCAGCCCTTCCTTTGTCTTACGTGCACAGGACGAGTTGGAACCAAAATGAGCTGAACTAAAAGAGCAGTTGCTGGTCGGGGTAAAAAGTCGCACTTCACAGAGAGACTCACTGCAGCGCCTTCTGCAGCTCTGCGGGTGCGATCTCTGTCCCGGGCACATTCTTTCAAAATTCCTCACGTCTGTAGTAGCAGCTCGCGCTTGGGTTTTCTAGTGGTCAGTGAAACTGACACAGCCCCCACAGTGATGCAGACATCGCTGGCCATCTTGTGCAAATTACACATTCATCATCAGCTTCCAGAAACAGAAGTTCAGTACTTCAGTATATTTTCACTACTCCATCCGCCGGTGGTTTCATCCAGTCCCATGGCTTCCCATACCATCCATGAGATTACAGCTTCCCGTTGGGCAACGGCATCTCAGACCAGGTCTCTGAAAACCTACATGTCCTGTTTGTCCAGTCGCCCAGGGGATGTCGCAACCTTATCGTGTCCAAAGTGAACTCCTGATGTCTCCCTGCCTCAAAAAAAAGAGAGAAGGGAAGCTCCGTATCCTCACTCTGGCATCTCCACTTCCATTGATGTACCTGACATTACCAGAGGCTCAGGCCCAAAAGCTTCTCTCTCACAACCAATAGCCAATTGAAAGTTATGGTGGTTCTTACTACCTTCAAAATAGATCTAGGATCTGATCCCATCTCACCATCTCCTCTGCGGACATATTTACTCAGTAGGTATATTTTTCCTGAGCCTCTCGAGGCGTGCATCCCTGTCTAGCCGGTGGGCACCTTCAGGCTGGGGACTGCTCCGTCCTGTTGCCCGTGTCTCCAGCACCTGGCAAAGTGCCGGCACAAAGCAGATGCTTGTTAAGTGTTTGTTAGACCGTTAGTAATACTACCACGGTGGCTAATGAGACTGACCACCACCTTCCGTTGAGCGCTCCCTCTATGCTGGGCAACCACCCCAAGCAGGATCCAATTAGCTTCAATTAAAAAAAAAAAAAAAAAAAAGCCCCGGCTGGGGCAGCTCAGTGGATTGAGCGTCAGCCTGAGAACCAAAGGGTCGCTGGTTCGATTCCCCAGTCAGGGCACAGGCCTGGGTTGCGGGCCAGGTCCCCAGTAGGGGGCGCGTGAGAGGCAACCACACATGGATGTTTCTATCCTTTTCTTTCTCCCTCCCTTCCCCTCTGTCTAAAAATAAAATTAATAAAAATCTTTTTTAAAATATAAAAAATAAAATAAAAGTCAGCGGCCCATGCCAAGGGGTGGTGCCCGAGTTTGGGCTCGGTTTCAAAGCCCTGGTCCTGTCCTTCAGAGGAGTTGCCAAACTTTTCCTCTAAGGGGGCAGAGGGCAAATATTCTCAGTTTCGCAGTCCTCACAGTCTCTTTCGAAACCACTTGGTCCCACTTGTGACACACATCACCATGCATCAATGACTAGGTGTGGCCGTGTCAATGAAGCTTTATTTTCCAAAACTTTGGCCAACGGGATAGAGCCCGCGAGCTGTAGTTGGCATCCACCCATGTTAGACCCATGCTGTTTGTTGCAGGTCACTGTGGATGGCATCCCAGACCCTGCTAGAGTTCCAGCCTTCCAACCAGAGCCAGTCCATGCCTCCCAATGCCACGACCTGTGACGAAGCTCAGGGAGCCTGGGACCTGCTGCATAGTGTGTTACCAACGGTCATCATCACCATCTGCTTCTGTGGCCTGCTGGGAAACCTTTTCGTGCTGTCTGTCTTCCTCCTGCCCCGGCGGCGTCTGAACGCGGCAGAAATCTACCTGACCAACCTGGCGGCTTCTGACATGGTGTTTGTCTTGGGCTTGCCCTTCTGGGCCAAGAACATCTGGAACCAGTTCAACTGGCCCTTCGGGACCGTCCTCTGCCGCGTCGTCAATGGAGTTATCAAGGCCAATTTGTTCATCAGCATCTTCCTGGTGGTGGCCATCAGCCTGGACCGCTACTGCGTGCTGGTGCACCCCATGGCTAGCCAGAGGCGGCGGCGGCGGTGGCTGGCCTGGGTCACCTGCGTGCTCATCTGGGTCTTGGGGGGCCTCCTGAGCATCCCCACCTTCCTGCTGCGCTCCGTCAAAGTTGTCCCGGAACTGAATGTCTCCGCCTGCGTGCTGGTCTTCCCCCACAAGGCCTGGCACTTTGCAAGGATCATGGAGCTGAACGTACTGGGTTTCCTCCTACCGCTGGCTGCAATCATCTTCTTCAACTACCACATCCTGGCCTCCCTGCAGGGGCGCGCAGAGGTCAGGAGAACCAGTTGCGGGGGCCCCACGGATGGCAAGACCACGGCCCTCATCCTCACGCTCGTGGCCGCCTTCCTGGTCTGCTGGACCCCCTACCACTTCTTTGCCTTCCTGAAATTTCTGTTCCAGATGAAGGCCATCCAGGGCTGCTCCTGGGAGAACTTCATCGACCTGGGTCTGCAGTGGGCCAACTTCTTCGCTTTTGTCAACAGCTGCCTGAATCCAGTGATCTATGTCTTTGTGGGCCAGTTGTTCAGGACCAAGGTGTGGGAACTTTATAAACAATGCAGCCCTAGGCGTCTGACGACAACGTCCTTGTCACGTAGGAAAGAAATCTCCCAACGTTGCTGGCGGAGCTGAAACAGCAGCGAGCCAAGAAGCTTGGCTTCCTGGCCAATTATTTCTGACATCATAAATACTATCGTAGTAGGTGGACAATGGCCCCCAAGATAACCAGGGCCTGTAGTCCCTGGAAGCTGTGAATGTTGTAATGGCAGCAGGGACTTTGCAGATGCAACTAAACTAAGCATCTCAGATGGGGAGAGAGCCCAGGATTATTGGGGTGGCCCAATGTCATCGCAAAGGCCCTTGTAACAGGGAAGCAGATGTGTCACAGGGAAGGCGATGTCACAACAGACACAAGAGGTTGGGGTGACACAGGAAGGGGTCATGAGCCAAGGTCTAACGGCGCCCTCTGGAGTCAGGAAAAGGCAAGGTCACGGGTGCTCCCTGGAGCCTCCAGAAGGAACCATCCCAACAGCAGCCCGGTGAGACCGACTTTGGATGTCTGGCCTCCCGAAACATAGGCCAATAAATCTGTGTTGTTTTAAAGTCACCAAGCTTGTGATAATTTGTTCCAGCAGCCACAGGAAGCTGGTCCAAGTTTCCAGTAAGGTTCTCTTTTATTGCATTTCCGCTTGCCCATCCCAAATTTTCTAGGCTAACTGCTAGGAATACAGAGAGGCTATAGCTCGACAGCCCATCCCCAGGAACTTACAGAGAGGTAAAGAATTACAGTATAAAAAAGAGGAAATGAGAGACCGCTCGAGCATGCCGCAGATCCGCGCCTTGTGCGTTCCGAGGGATGGGGTGGGTTTCTTCTGGGGTTGTCAGGATGGGCTTGGTGAAGGGAGAGGCCCGTGGCCCGAGTTTTACGAAGGGCAGATCTGGCTACGCGGGGAGCAGGAGGAAGGGCTGGTGGAGGCATAATCAGGTAGAAAAGCACGGGCTACACGTGGAAGAATGTTCATTGAACTCAGTGCACCATCATTCCTGCTGCCAGGGACCTGGTGGCGAACTGAAAGTCTGCCTTCAAGGGGTTCACAGCAACAGGGACGATAATTGGGAGGGTGTCGCCATCAGGGTGAGACGGTGCCCTGGGGATGCAGAAGTGGGTGTCCGCACTGAGGGCCTGGGAGGGGATGGTTAGCGAGGCTTCCTGGAGGAGGAGACATGGGCCCCGAAAAGGCGTGTTCCAGGCAGAAGGAACGAAAAGGTGTGTTCCAGGCAGGGGGTCCATGGTTTAGGAGGGAGAGGGGTGAAAGCAGGTGAAGTACGGGGGATCTGAGGTTTGAAGGGAATGGGGACGCTGAGAAGCGGAGGTGCTCCAAGGGGTTGAGGGCCCGACTGAAGCCAGAAGGCATGAATTTGGTGTGAGAATTTCTCAGTTCACAGTGACGGCTCTCGGGCTACACCAATAGGAGAACAGCATCTAAAAAAGAATGGGGTGATACCCCATTTAGCTCAGCATTGCATAGGGTACATGAGGAATATTGTGTCCAGCCCTTGGCTGACTCAGAAGGGGGTTTTCCAGATGGGTGGCCACGGTTCAAGGGTGCTGGGGGTATTGGTGAGGCTCTGAGGAATGGCTGAATAAGGGGAGGAAACAAACGTTAGGAGGTGAGGGAAGCTAAATAATGTTGATGTGGTTCGAATAGCAGGTGCAGTGGGGGCATCCAGGTGACGAAAGGAGAAAAACAGGAGGTTGTGGCCACAGAGTTAGAATGTCTGTATGGGACGCTCCAAGGTGGGGCTATCCCAGGAGATGACAAGGACCAAGTGTGGCCATGGCATCAAGTGGTTGGGACAGAGGGAAGAAGAAGGTCATCGGAGACAAGACAGTTACGGAATGGAAAGGTGAGGAATGGGGTTTGCACTGGGGCCCTGAAGGCAGGCTGGGGGCAGGGAGGCCCTGGGGAGGAGAGCACTGTGGGCCGGTACGAGATCAGTCTCCAGGGAGTGGCAGGGGCGGGGTGGGGGCCGGCAGCCTCTGCTGTTGTGTGGGAAGGGCTGGTCCTCATGGGAGAGCACGAAAGGCCTGGTTCAGTGGAGAGACAGAAAGGCGGCCGATGTTCCCGGAGCCTGCTGATGGGGTCTGGGGGGCCGGCGGGGGCCGGGCCACCAGGTCCCCTCCCGGGCCATCGGGGACAACCCGCTGGGCGATGTTCCAGCTCCACCGGTTCCCTGGAGAGCAGAGGGCGGCCCAGGCGGCCTGGGTTTGGGTCAACAAGCCGGACCCAGCCTGAGCACCTGTTTACTTTGGACCTCGTAGTGTTTGAAGAAATGTCTTCGAGTTGGTTACCAATATTTAAATTGCACAAAGATACCCAGATTCGGGGCTTCCCTCGAACACTTGGCAGCTCTAGCAAAACTGGGTCTGCATTCACTCGTTCGTTCACTCAGCCGATATTTACCGAGCATCTACATTGCGCTACGCGCTGGTGTGGACACCGAGGACACTGCACCCTGGTCCCCTTGGAGCTGACCTCCCGGGGCTCCCCCAGGGCACCGATTATTTGGCGCTGAGCGACTGTGCCTCTAACAACAGGACAGGCACCCCCTTCCTTGGCCACAGCGCCCCCTCCCCAGGGGCAGTGACCCGAGTCAGCTGGCCTGCTTGCCTCCAGCGCCAGTGCAATCTCCCAGCCCCTGTGGAAGAAATCCGGTGAGCAGGGACCCTGTGGCAAAATGGCAAAAACAGGCAGGAAGATCTGGCAGGAAGAGAAAGTTGGAAGGGGCTGGCAACACCCCGTCTCTGTTCTGCAGGAACTGACCCAAATATGCCCTCTGTCCTCCTCCTCAGCCCCTGCATTCCATTAGTGGCTTATTAAAATCTTCTCTAGGGGTTGCCAAAAACAGTCCCACATTCTAGAAGCATGTGCTGGCCAAGAAATCAGAGCACTGCCCAGAGGCCTGCAGTTCCACAATCAGATCGTCGGCTCGGTCTCTGATGAGCCAGACATCTGATTTGTAAAATGCAGTACCATTTACCAAAGTGCAGCACGCAGCCCCATGGCAGAAGAGAAATTGGCAAACCCCCGCAGGAAGGATTCCGTGGCCCTTCTCTTGGGACGGTCCGTTACCCATTTGCAGAGGGAGAAGTTGTTGCTGTGGTTAAAATTTCTCCTGCAGCGGGAGAAGTCCTTGCTTTGAGTTCCCGTGGATCTGGCGGATGTGCTCGCCCGGAGTATTTCCCACCTGGGTCCAGGCCCAGGCCCCGCCTTGCACACCTGACACCTGGATCAGCGGGAAGAGGGAGGCGTCTTCCAGCACCCAGGCTCCCACGCCAACGTGGGCTCCTGTTCTCCCTCTGAGACATGGAGTTTATTCTCCAGTCCACCCCCAGCTTCAAGCCTGTCATGGGAGTTCACAGCTGCCCACCTCCTTCCCCCACATCCATCCCCTCATCCACCCCGGGCATGAGTAGCACCAAGCCCCCTGAGTCCCAGTGGGGAGACTCCCAGGTGTTGCAATGGACACAGGCAGCTTCTTGTTCACCAGAGATGAGTCACAGGTTTGATGAGAACAGGTGGGGAGTCCCCTCCTCTGAGCTAGAAGGAGTTTGAAAGGCCATCAAAAGGTGTGCATGTCAGACTGGTGCGATCTGAATAAAATCTGAAAAAATTCTATCACTGTCAATTTCTGGGTTGTCTCATACGTACGCCAGATGTTACCACTGGGGGAAACTGAGTGACGAGTACAAGGGATCTCTCTGCAAATCCAATAACAAAGGTTTAAAAAGAAAATACCACCCAGTTGAACCCTTGCCTTCTACAGATAAGGAAACTGAGACCCAGAGATGGGCAGAGACTTGACCAAGGTCAACCAGTGAGCTGAACTCCTGGGCAGGGCTCTGTCCAAACCCAGAGATGCTTGCTAGGCTGTGAGGTCAGAGAAGGGTCCTGAGTGCCAGGGATGCCGCCATCTGAGTCACCTTGATGGTGGCAGGGACTCTCTGAGGCTGGGGTTGAACTCAGGGCAGTAAGCAGGAAGCCACAGCTACTTTCCAAGAGCTTCGGCGGACAGAAAAGTGTCCAAAGGGCTGGCCAGGGATCAGGAAATACGTTAGGGAAGACACTTCAGGGTTCCAGTTGACAGGGAGCTCGCTGTGCTCTGGGTGCCACAATACCTGCCGGCTCTCAGGCTACATTAATAAGAGAACAGCACCTAAAATGAGGGAGATGATATCCCACAATGCTGTTCTCAGGACAGGGAGAACAGCGTCGGACAGGGTACCCGAGGGGTATTGTGTCCAGCTCTTGGCTGACTGAGAAGGCGAAGGAACCAATATCATGCCCCCTGGGACACACTCAGGGCCCGAGGGGGCTTATCTAATGAAGACAAGACTTGTGGGGAGATGGAGACAAATGTATTTAGTGTGGCTCCAGTAGGCCCAAAGAGAGAAAAAGTCCTGAGAAACACAGCTGGCTTAATTTGAGGAAGAGCTTTCTGATATGCCATCCCATGACTGTTGTCCCAGGACAAAACTTGGAAAACCGGTGGTTCCCTGCCGCTGGAGATGTCCCGGCAAAGCTGCAGGGTTTCTTGGTAGGATGATGCAACAAGGATTCCAGAAGTATCTTCAGCACACCCACCCCTGAACTTACTGTAAGCAAAGAGGCAGACACGTAGAGGTGACTTCTCGGTATGAGGTGTGTTGCCATGGGTGACAGAGTCCACCAGGAGGAGTTTAAGAAGGAAGGGCATAACAGAGGAGGTGGCCCCTGTGCTGAGTCTTCAAGTAAAATAGGACAACGAAGGCACTGACCGCCAGCAGTATTTGCCTGACCGAAGTTCCCAGCCCATGAAATCAAGGGCTGGAAGGATTATGCCAAGGCTAAGAAGTCAACATTCCCTATAGGCCGCGAGAGTCCACGCAGACTCAGAACAGGGAAGTGCCACGTTCAGACCTGCATGTTAGAGAGATCACTCCACTAGAACATGGATGGTGGTTCACAGAGTGTATCACGTACCTACATGCAGAGCAAACCACCCCGAAACTTAATGATTTAAAACCTCCTTAGCCCACGGTTCTGTAGTTGACCACTTGGGCTGGGTTCAGCCGGGCGGTTCTTCCGCAGGCCTGGGCTGGGTTTTCTCATGCCTCTGTGCTCAGCAGCCAGCCAGCTAGTGGCTCTGCTTCTGAGGTTTGAGGAGGAAGTGCGGCAGGCATACAGACGACCTCAGGTAGAGTTAGAAACCATCAATGGGTTAGGTGTCATGATGATAGACTGGGGAGCACCCCAACACTGACCTCCCCAAACTAAGAATCAGAGCATCTGATTCATCTACTGTTTGTGTGTCCAGTCTGCACAAGGTATTATGTGAGGCTCGGGCTGCTGGGTAAAATGAGACATCTTCTTTCCTTCAGAGAGTTCACAGAATGCTTTGCCCTATCACAGGGCGTCACCACTAGTGGGAGGTCTAGGCCCGGTTAAGCTCTTCCCCTCCATCTGATCTTTTAGGTGCATGCAGAGGCTCCCAGAACGTGCTCCCTGAGAACATCTTACCTATCCAACGGAAGTGCCTTTGCTCAGTGCTGGTGGGGTTGCTGGGAGGGGCAGGACATTCTTCCTCCCTCTTCTGCAAGGGACATCACTGCTGCTCAGTGACAACTCCACTTCCCCTGTCGTCTGGGAAATGGGACGACTGAGCTTCCTCATACCTTTAAGGCTAAGAGTGGCTTTCTCACTTCTTTGAATGCAAGGGGACTTGAGTGTCACTTCCAGAACACTTAAGAACGCAGTTCTCCATTCTCTTATTTCTTCCTCTGCAGCAAACCCTGAAGCCTTGTGCCATGATGGTGGTGTCATTAAGATGTAGAGACTCCATCAGCCTGAACCCAAGTGGCTACAAGAGCAGAGCCAGTAATGACCTGAGTTAAACATGCAGCATGAGTGGGAAATCAACCTTTGTTACTGTAAGCCACAGAGAGCTGGGGGATGTTTGTTATAGCAGCAGAATGCAACCCATCCTGACCGATCCACCAGTTATTTCAATGAGGAGGGATTGCTTTCTAACCTCTGGGTCTCCTGCCCACCCCTTACTCTTCTCTAGGGAAGAAACGTGACTAATCTGATTGATTAATTTCAAAAAAAGACTTGGGACGTGTAGAGGATAATTCCTGCCTCTATTCTCATTCTTTGAGACGTGCCTGTCTGCAAACTGGTCTTGTCTAGGCCACGAGATCTGCTTGGAGTTAGAGGCTCTGCCCCAGTGGGGCACATGGTCACATTGCCTGGCTCGTGTGAGTACATCAGCCTGATTCCAGGAATTGGAATTAAGAAGCCCATGGTCACCACAAGCCTAAGTGACATCATCCAACCTAGCCCTTCTCAGCAATACAGATGACACTGTGGCTCCCATCTGCTGCTGACTCGTCTGCCTCGTTTAGTTCAGAGCTCAGTTGGGAAAAGAGGAGTGTCCTCAAATCCCTGGTTGTTATTTTGCTCATCTCTTACTCCAAGGGACTCAAAATTGCAAACATCTGTCCCTGCTTGGACAAAAACACAAAAGCCTGATGGTGAAATGCAAACCTGATTCCTGGGATAGTTTGCACAAAATCCTCAGGAATACCTTAACCAGTTTCCATTCACGGTGTCTTGGTGCTATAGACGTTTGGGGCCAGAGAGTTCTTTGCTGTGGGGTGGGGGAAGGCGGTCCTCGACATCACAGGATGTTTAGCAGCACCCTTCGTCTCCACCACTGGGTGCCAGGAGCACCTATTCTCCCCGAGCAATGACAACCAAACTGTTTCCAGGCATTACTAAATGCCCTCTGGGAACAAAATCACTTCCAACCCCCAGCTGAGAACCACATTTTAGCTGATCTGACCCAGTTAATAAACAATGGCCTCTAGGGGAGGCTGGTGGTCTGGGGGGACTCCTGGAAGTGGTGGGACTTCAGCCCTTGAAGGACTGAACTTAAAGGGATGGGGAGAAGCTGAGGCCCTAAGAAAGCATGAGCAAGGAAGGTTGGAGGCAGGACACTGGGAGATGTCAGCAGAGCGGGAGGATGACACACATACAATTGGAATGATTGATTAGCCAAACAGAAAGTCACTCCAACTGGGACTTCTGACCAAGATGGAGGCACAGGTAGATACACTTTGCCTCCTTGCACAATCAAAAGAAGGACAACAACGAATTTGAAAACAAAAAACCCAGAACTGCCAGAAAATAGAACTTTATGGAAGTCCAACAACCAAGGAGTTAAAGAAGAAACATTCATCCAGATGGGTAGGAGGGGCAGAGATGGAGATGGGAAGCCGGACAGAGGGGACGCGGCAAGGTGGCGGCTGGAGGACTGGGCGAGTGAGACAGCAGCTGGAGGTCCCACATTTGCGTGTGGATAAACTGGGAGGAACGACAGGGGAGTGAGACAGACCATGCAACCCAGGGTTCCTGTGCAGGAAAAGAGAGCCTCAAAACCTCTGGCTGTAAAAACTGTGAGGGTTGTGGCAGCAGGAGAAACTCCCAGCCTCACAGGAGAGTTCATTCGAGAGACGCACTGGGTCCTCGAATGCACATAAACCCATCCACCCAGGAAGCAGCACCAAAAGAGCCCAGCGTGTTTGTGGGTAGCGGGGGAAGTGACTGAAAGCCGCGAGAGCTGACTAAGCAGCACTGTGCCCTCTCGGGGGCCTCCCCCCCATACAGCGCCACAAAGCAGCACGTGGGTTGCCCTGCCCTGGCAAATACATAAGGTTCCGCCCCTTACAACATAATAAGCATGGCAGAGACAAAAAAAGTACGGCCCAGGCGAAAGAACAGATCAAAGCTTCAAAAACAGAACTAAGCCATGAAGAGATAGCCAATCTATCACATGCACAGTTCAAAACACTGGTAATCTGGATGCTCACAGAATTGGTTGAGTATGGTCACAAAATAGAGGAAAAAGTGAAGGCTATGCCAAGTGAAATAAAGAAAAATACACAGGGAACCAACCTTGAAAGGAAGGGAACCAGAACTCAAATCAATGATTTGGGGCAGAAGAAAGAAATAAACATTCAACCAGAACAGAATGAAGAAACAAGAATTCAAAAAAAGGAGGAGAGGCTGAGGAACTCCCTGAGACAACTTTAAATGCTCCAACATCTGAATCATAGGGATGCCAAAAGGAGAAGAGGGAGAGCAAGACATTGAAAACTTACTGGAAAAAATAATAAAAGAGAACTTCCCCAATCTGGCAAAGGAAATAAACTTCCAGGAAGTCCAGGAAGCTCAGAGAGTCCCAAACAAGAAGGACCCAAGAAGGAACACACCAAAGCACATCATAATTACACAAGATTAAAGATAAGGAGAGAATCTTAAAAGCAGCAAGAGAAATGGAGAGAATTACCTACAAAGGAGTTCCCGTAAGACTATCAGCTGATTTCTCAAAAGAAACCTTACAGGCAAGAAGGGGCTGGAAGGAAGTATTCAAAGTCAAGAAAGGCAAGGACCTCCATCCAAGATTACTCTATCCCCACAAAGCTATCATTGAGAATGGAAGGGCAGATAAAGTGCTTCCCAGACAAAGCTAAAGGAGTTCATTATCACCAAGTCATTATTACATGAAATGTTAAAGGGACTTATCTAAGAAAAAGAAGAAGATCAAAACTATGAACAGTAAAATGACAACAAATTCACAACTATCAACAACTGAACCTAAAAAAACAAAAAGAAACTAAGCAAACTGCTAGAGCAGGAACAGAATCAAAGAAATGGAGATCACGTGGAGGGTTATCAGAGGGGAGGGGGATGGTGGAGAATGGGGGAAAAGGTACAGGGAATAAACAGCATAAATCGTAGGCACGAAATAGGGGGAGGTTAAGAACAGTATAGGAAAGGGAGGAGCCAAAGAAATTACATATATGACCCATGGACAGGAACTAAGGTGGGGAATGCTGGTGGGAGGTGGGGTGCAGGGCAGAGGGGAATAAAGGGGAGAAAAAAATGGAGCAACTGTAATAGCATAATCAACAAAATATAGTTTTAAAAAAACAGTCACTCCAACCATCTAGGCATGCATTGAACACACAGTAAATGTTTGCTAATATCATTACAGCAGAATTTCTCCTCGAGTCCAGATAATGACATCAGTTTATAGCAACTTGCCACTATTGCTTTTGGCACCCTTCCTTGGCGTTCAACAATGATACCTCCAGCCAACACCTTGTGGCTCCATTTATCATCCTGTAGCCAGCCTTGTGATGGGGGTTTGGGGTGGTGGGTAAGACTGGGAAAGGGTGAGCAAAGGAGGGGGAGAATGAGATTCACTCATAGTGAACAAATATCAACATTGTAAGTAAAAACAAGATGCAACAGGAGGAAGGAGATTGAGGTGAGCAAGGGAGTGCAGTGTTCAGTCTGTCTTTATTTACAGTGTTGATGTTTTGTTCCGCATGGGTGTTTTTACATGAACTTTACTTTTTAAAAACATTGCGGTTGGCCCTGGCTGGTGCGGCTCAGTGGATTGAGTTGCGGGTCTGCAAACCAAAGGGTCACTGGATAGATTGCGAGTCAGGGCACATGCCTGGGTTGCAGGCCAGGTCCCCAGTAGGGGGCGCGCAAGAGGCAGTCATGCACTGATGTTTCTTTCCCTCTCTCCCTCCCATCCCCTCTCTCTAAAAAATAAATAAATAAAATATTTAAATAAATAAAATAGTTTTTTAAATAAATAAAAACATTGTGCTAAATTGCTTATCTTGATGACTGATGTGCCCCGGTGTCAGCACCTCCTTAAACTTTGTGCCCAAGGCCAGGGTCTCACTGGCCTCACCTTTGTCCCAGCGCCAAGTGGCAGAATTAGGGGACCGGAGCTGCATGTCCAGTAGAAAAGTGAATCAATCAGAGAAGCCTAAATGGGCTTCTGTTTCAGAACGGGTATCCTTGAGATACCCCCTCAGGGAGAACACAACAATGGTACTATATAAAGTATCTCATGTCCCGAATATTTCCTTATCAGCCTGTTGTGAAAACTCCACCAGGGGCAAATTTCACATGGCATGCGTTACCACCCAGACCCGTGCCTACGGGGTGAAATTAATCATGAAATAAAATAACAGTTTTATCTGGAATTTAAGCAGTGTCCTCGACTGAGAGGAAGTGGCCACAGACAAGGCTTGTGAAAGGGCTGGGATAGTTAGGATTTTTCCAAAGCCTCCCCACGGTGTGTGGCGTCAGAATTTGCGCATAATGCCACGCGCCGCCTGGGCTTTGCAGGGGACGAGGGCCAAACCAACATTCCGCTGGGGAGAGTGCGCGCGCCCCCTGCTGACGCTGGGGAGGGATTGCTCTTTCTCCGAAGATGATTCTGTACCAATTTTCAAAGCAAGCCTTTCAGTGGGTTACAATGGATTTGTTCCAAAGCAATTTGTTCAGAACACGTGAAAAGTCAACAATTTCTTGCTGGTGGTTATGTCGGCACGACTTCCACAAGAGAAGAAACGGCAACAGCCACTCGAAGTTTCAAGGGATATAATAAAATACCATTGACTCTGTGTTTCCCCTTGCAGCGATCTATGCGACGGGTAAATAAATCACCGAGGAACCGAGGCATAGCCAAATTAGGCAACGGGCTCGAGGTCAGTGCTTGGGCCAGAGCGTCAACGAAAACTCCGATTCGGCAAATAGAGCATACAGGCCAAGAAGGCACCTTTCACGATGAAATCTGGTATGAAGGAATAAGAATGGTCTTAAAGAAAACAGTACACCCTGAAGTGGGGGGTGGGGGGGAGGGGAATAAGTAAAACTTAAGTTTAAACTGAAATGGAGAAGAGAGAAAGGTATTCATTTGGCCTTAGACATGTTTGTTATAAATGAAAGGAGGATTCCCTCACAACGGAGCTAATAACCCTGTGGAAAATGAATAAATCTCAACTAAGACTGGAGTCAAGAGGGCCTGTAGCGGGAGCCCGCCCACTCTCCCACTCATTACTGGTTGCTCCAGGGGACAAGTTTTCCACTTGACTAACCCAGCAAAAGGAAGATTTTTCTCCTCCCCCAGCCACAGTCCAGCCAGTTCGAGACTGTCACAATGTCACACTCCAGCTAATGAAAAGCCACTCTATTCTAATCCTCAGTTTCCTCCAACTGGACTGTTGTTGGTAACAGCCTCTCCCAACTCCCCCTCTTTCCTGTATAAAAGAACATTTCTCTGCTTTATTCTCCAGACTTGCCTATGGTTTTGCTATAGTTTGCATGTCCTGAATTGCAATCATCAGTTATTCCTGAATGAGCCCATTTTTGCTGATAAAACAACACAATTTATATTTATGGTCAACAACTGATACTGATACTGATAGGGCGGAAGGCGGGGTGTTCAATTTTTATTGAATGTTAAAAAACGTTTTTTGGACTTATGCCCTTGAGTTCTCCATCTAAAAATAATTAGAACACATCTGGGCTGACGAAATGCTCACATTAGGATTTTGGAAGCAAAGTTAGTACTTTGCACTGAGCAGTCACATTTTCCTTCATACCTCAATGGAATCTAAATAAATGTAAGAGAATATGTTGCCCTCTCCTGAGAGCCATACAAATTCTTACCACAACGATGTGCAAGGGTCCATTTTTCTCAGATATCCTCAAACCCAAAAGACTGCCTCCAACACCCTCCTTGACTTTTATTTTCAAATGCCACCTTAAGATGTACCCTTCACGTCAAATTTCCCTGCGAGCAGGCAATCCTGAACATCAAGCTAAGAAGGGAGCCAGCACCCCTTGGACCCCAAGGCCGCCCGGATCTGTGTCTAATGCCAGGGAGGTAGACGTCCACTTGGTCCTGGGAGAGATGGTGTCTCCCAAACCAGAAATTCCCGTTCTAAAGCTGTTCCGATGGGTTTCCTCGGCTTTGTGAAATGCCACTCCATTTCTCAGAAGCAAATGAGATGATTTCCATTCGTAAGAAACAAATGGGCTGGGCCGATTAGGTGTGATGTCTTCCCCGCTGGGTTCTGAGCTCCCCAAGAGCAAGGACATATCTTGCATCTCTAGCCCAGGGCATTGCACATAGTAGGCTTTCAGGAAACAGTAACAATAGCTAACACTTACACGGTACTTGCTGTGTGTCAGACACTTATCTAAGCACTTTGCATATATTAACTCACGTGCTCCTCGTAAAAACCTTATATCTTTTTTATAGAAAAGGAAACAAGCACAAAGAGGTTAAGAAACTTCCCCAAGGTCACACAGCTAACGAGCAGTGGAGCCTGCGTTCGGCCCCAGGCAGCTGGGGTCTATAATCTGTATTCTTCACCACTATACCAGTGGTTCCCAAATGGGTCTGCACATTACAGCCACCAGGGGAGCTTCAAAAATACACCCCAGGAAATGTGATTTAATTGCTCCTGGGTGTGGTCTGGGTTTCTGAATTTTTAAGAGATCCCCCCGGTAATTCCTCTATGTAGACAAGTTTTGAGAACCACTACATTATCCTATCCTCCCTCATTACCCAGCAAATGTTTACTGAATTTCACTTGCTCCGCGTGAAACTGCTTTCAGGAATACAAACAAACAAGCCCAGGAGGAAAAATAGAAACAATCCAGCTCTGGTAGCTGCAAAGTATCTTGCGGTGCCACTAACCGTAATTCGAGCAGAGTCCGTGCAACCAGCATGGACCTGGAGTCAGACATTCCTGGATTCAAACTCTAAATTAGGGGTTCCACTGCTCGCCACCCCCAATTTCCTTCCTGCCCCTGCAGGGAGCCAGGCGACATTACCCAGGTCTCCTTGAAGCTGGGTAGGATGACTTGACTGAATTCTGCTGCTAGAATGGGGAGCGGGTGTCCAGCAGCACTGTTCTCTTGTAGTAAGGGCATCCAAAATGCGGGGTGTCCAAGGAAAATAAAAGATATTCTCCCTCCCCCACACCGAGGCGGGCCACCATGGGGAAGGGAGACAGAGTGCAGGGCCTTTCAGAATTGCTTTGCATGTCAGTACCTGGCCAGCTTCAGACCTGCCATGGAGCAAGGCCATTGAGAGTCATTTTGCATGTCAGAAACAGCAAGATAGCTTCATTCCTCATGTGCAAAGATGGTTATTTTGCATATCAACAAGGCTAACCGGGAAGGTCTGCACAACTTAAGCCCAGGAGCTAAGTGGGGAGGAGCCCCCCGCCCCCCACCAATCCCCCACCCCGCCAAGTTACAGAGCGCCTGTGCAAGGGAGCTGGGAGACAGTTCGCCCCACTCCACGGGGGAACGGCGTGAAGACCATGCGGGAAGGAAAGCGGCAAGAGGGTTCCTGCTAGTGGGCCATGAGGTGCCACGTGGTTTTGCATTAGGAACTGGAGATCCCGGCGACACAGCTGACGGTGCTGGAAACCGTGAGAGGCCGAGCTCTGGACTTCTTTTCCTCCTGAGGCACAGTACCCCTGCCCGGCAAGGGTGGGGAGAGGCAGGACTGTGTGTGTTGGTGGGTGTTTTAAAGGGATTTTGAGATTTAACAGTGACATTTAACCATTATTCAAAACCCTGCATAACTTTTGAATAAATAATTCCTTTTCACCAAACTCTGGCATTGAGAGCCATGATTTATTTCCCAAGGGTGGCGGGAAAAGAACCTAGAACAGAGAGACCCCGGGGAAGGTGGGGTGTTGTTTCATTCACAGTATCTGAGTCCCACCCTCAAACGGGTCCACATCCGGTAACACTCTTTCCCATGAGGCAGATTCTGAGGTTCTGGGGAGGTAAGAGTCACAGATTGAAAGAGCCCAGGTTTCTCCATCACCACGTGGAGAACTGCCAGCCACTCAGGAGCACGGACTGGACTTAAGGAGAAAGGCCTTTTTGTTACAGCGCTAGGATTTGGGGAGCTATCTGTCATTAGTGACTAGTGCTCCTGAACTAGTACACTGTGTGGGCTGCGTTCAGTCACACCTACCCACAGCCTTGGTTTTGCCGTCTGCAGAAGGAAGATAACAGGACCAATACAAACGAGATAAAGCTTGACAGCTGGACAGCTTCCCTTTGCCCTCCAGACCCACCCTCCACCACTCTCTGCCCATGAGCCTTAGCGACTGCACGGAGGTTGGCTGGACCTGTGGGAGTCTCCGGCAGGAGACAGGAGGGCGGGGCCGGAGGATGAGGGTTCCTGCGGCCCTTCTGGCCACGCGGCGCCACCTAAGGTCACAGCTGCTGGTGGGCAGCCCCTCGCCTTCAGCCACAGGTTCTGTGAATCACTCTAACCCTTTGTCCCTTCAGGTCTGCAAGGAGGCTTAGGCTGTTTCAGTCTCAGACAGATGGGGTGGAGAGGGGGAGGGGCACGGCGTTCCCGTTGTCCAGGAGAGCTGGCGAAGGGGAGAAGTCGCCGCGGACTCCCAGGGCTCAGGCCCAGGCCCAGGCCTGGCCCAGATCTGAAAGCAAGAGGCACCAAGTCTTTCCGTGGCCCAGCGTCAGCCGCTAGGCATGGGTTGGCCTCCACTGCTGCTGCCCACCTGTGCTAGTTTCTTTCTTACACCCTCCTCGGTCCCCTGCGTGGCCACCGCGTCCTACCAGGACCCCGAACGTGAATGCCCCATGAGTGCTAAACAAAGTAGTTACAATTAGTTATGAGTATTTACTAATACTTAGCACGTTTAATTCTCATTTTATTTTATGTACTTATACACTATTTTCTTAGATTATTGCTAAAAACCAAGAAAATGTGAAATTGCATTGCATAAAGGACAGTTCAAGCATTAATTGTGTGATCTTAGGCAAACAGTCCCCCTGCCTAGGCTTCATTTCCTCAACTGCGAAGTGACTAGGACTGTATGACCACGAAGATCCGTGCATCCACTCATTCACCGGCCCCTGCTCCCGTAAACGCTGGGACGTGTGCCCTGTCCTCACAAAGGGCATCCGGCAACAAACACGGAAACCAACCAATACAGATTCATAACGTGAAAGAGGGGCCCCAGGGGCTTGTTTTCAGGCACGTGTGCTATCGTGGAGAACGAAGAGGGCGGTCGGGTGGCTGGGCCTGTCTGAGATCCCAGCCGTTAGGCTGAGGCAAGAAGAGGCAGAGCATTCTATGAAGGCGAGGAGGGCCTTAGGCACTGGTCTCCTCCTTTTCACCAGGGTACCTTTTTTTAAAAAAGATTTTATTTATTTTAGAGAGGGGGAAGGGAGGAAGAGAGAGGAACATAGATGGTGAGAGCGAAACCGATCAGTTGCCTCTTGTAAGCACCGTGGAGGGGAATGGAACCCAAAACCCAGGCACGTGCTCTGACCAGGAATCGAACCAGCAGCCCTTGGCCTTATAGGACGATGCCCAACTGAGCCACAACGGTCAGGGCCACCAGGGGGGCTTTTAGCCCACTGGTTTGCACCAGGGGCATTCTGCCACCCAGGGGACGTTTGGGCATATCTGATGACACTTTGTGTTTTACAGTTGGGGAAAGGACGCTACTTGCATCTTGTGGGTAGAGGCCAAAGAGGCCGCTAAATATCCCACAGTGCACAGGACAGGCCCCCAACCAAGACGGGTCCGGCTCCATGCAAGCTCGCTAAGGAGGAGTGACCCGACTTAGCCCCACTCCCACACTTTTATTTAATTGGTGTTGATTGGGAACTGAGTTTCAGCATTAAAAAAAAATTCTCCAGGTGGCCCTAACATCTGCTTACAGGGATGCGGCAGAGCTGACCCGCCGGAGCAGCTGGAGTGCAGCCAGGGGGAGAGCGGCCAGAGGAGACGCAGGTGAAGAGGTGGATGCACAGGCTCATTCTGCTCTCGGCCCAGGGTCCCGGGAGCCTTTCACGCCAGCCTTCCAGCAAAACTCCTTCCTTAGCTCCCTAATTAGTGAAGGAAGTAAGTGAGGCTGCAAGTTCCTCCTAAATGAAGGGTGAGCGTGGGGTCTGGGAGTCAAACCACGTGGCCAGGAGCCTCAGTCTCCTCCGGGGGTCCTCGCGGAAACCAGGGCTCTAACGGCTGCTTCGAGAGGGCCCTGGTTTGAACACACGCTGCCTGCCACCCGAGAAGCACCTCCCGGGAGCCATGCGTGACGTGTGATGTGATTTTTTTCCTGATTGCTCAAAGTGGATGATTATATTGCAACATGGGTCACATCAAAACGTCTTTTAAAACGCAGTCTTTAAAAATAAGGGTTCCTTGAAAGCACTTCAGATCTAGCTCCCTGGCCTATGTCATCAGTTTGGCTCAAATAAACTCATAAGAATTCAAAAACAAGGTAAGCATTTCTTTTAAATATTCCTTTTGTAAGTAAAAATATTCCTCCAAATAAAACAGATGTCTCAAGTATTCACGTAGGTCCCTATGAGCAAGCCTACAGGATGCGTTAGGCCACAGTCTACACTGTAGGAATAACTAAAACGGTGATTCACATCTAAAAGGGGCGTGCAGTGGCAAATTTAACATCACACACCTTACGGCTCTCAGAAGTGGGGGGCAGGAGGACACAACATTTGCCGTCGGCAGTACTAGGACTGTAGGAACACCGTTTCCCAGTGCTAGGGTCTGGCCCAGACCTGCACCCCACCCCCCAAAAGTACTGTGTACAGGCTTTGGAAACGGTTCTTGGTGAAAGACAATAGTGTTTAAAGCAAACTCCAAAGAGTACATATTTTAATTTTCTTCGAGAGTATTCTTAATTTCCATATTTTAAATAGTCACAAGTTACATTTCCACAAAAATACTTGTACAGCATCGGTATTCTTAAAGTAGTCACGTGTATAATTACCTTAATTAGGAAACGTAGCAATGACAGCCAACATATACAGAGTCTGCTCTTGTGGTGGGTTCGAGGCAATGCCTGAAATAAGTCCAGATGGGTTCGCGTAAGGGCACAACGTGGTGCCCCTACCAAATTCCACAATGAAAAGTCTCGTGTGACTGGCAAGTTTTACAACGTAAGACAAATTCAACTGGAAATCGGAAGCTGCCACTTCATGTACACAAATGACACGTGAAACAGCAAAGTAAACATATTTTTTTAAGAAAGGGGCTGCTATTTCCACCACCCAGGGCATCAGAGATGTCACTGGGTACGACAGCACATTCACAGTCTCTTGAAATCTCTGGTGCTTCCTGTGAAGCAACACGCGTGAAACCAAGAGGCCGATGGTTGTTACAGGAGATAAAAATATCTAATGCCTGTTTTTAAAAGTTGCTGACATTTCAAATTATGAACTGTTGAAACTCTCTTGAATTTCTCATTCCCAGAGAAGCCTGTTGCGGTGCTGTGGCGGTCTGCGTGTCGTCCCTCTGATTGGCAGAAAGTACAATGAAAGGAAAATACCTCTGGCGAAAACCGGCTGACTTGCAACTGTGCGCATAAAACCTATGAAAGGCATCAAGAGTGACTACCTAGCCTGATCCTGGGAATATTGAGATAAAAATACATTGGCATTAAAGCACTCAATGATTCTTATACGAAACAACTACTTTGCAGTACACAGAAACAAGATTTTTTTTGGTAATGGAAACAAAGACATCTTTTTTTTCACCTTCATTATCTATACACTATACAAGTAATCTTCCTTTTTAACCTAAGACTCACAAATGTATATTTGATTTATTCTATTTGATACCAAATGTCCACGCTGATGCACTTGCAGATGCAAGAGTATCACTTTGTGTTTGCTTAGTGCCTTACTGACAAGAAACTTCAACTCTACAGACATTCTCTCCAATGTCTTAAGTAGGTCAAGAGTAAAACAGGGAGTGAGACTGCTCAGCTTAGCATGTGAGCCCTGCCACACTCCCTGTGATTCAGAGGAACTGTATACCCATCGCAGGTATAAGAAAACTGACACCAAGTTAAAGGACTTCACTTGGGTCCAGTCCCCAGCTTTGTACAGACACAGCATTTAAATTAATGTTGACAATTAATTGCTAATCCTGAAACCACCTGGTGCAAGTGTCAACTCCGCTGTTTCAAAGAGCCTTAACTTCGACGCCTCCTGCTCTCTCTGCACCCTGGCGGGCGCGCACAGTGCAAGGGCCCAAACCAGACAGCAGGGGGCAGGCGCCCACCGCTGGACGAGCGGCCCCTGCAGGAGCAGAGCTGTTGGACTGTTCTGACATTGAACAAAGGCAGCAAACTGACAGAACACCCTTATTAAAGGAGATAGTTAAAGAGCAATTTCCTTAAAAGCTGGAACTATTTTATTTTTTTAGATTTTAAAATGTATTTTTAAGGGGGGGGGGGGAGAAAGGGAGAGGAACATCCATGCGCAAGAGATACACTGATCAGTTACCTCTCCTGTGCCCTGAGCTGGGGACCTGGCCCGCAACCCAGGCATGTGCCCTGACTGGGAATCGAACCAGCAACCTCTTGGTGGCACTTAGTCCACTAAGCCACACCAGCCAGGGCCTATTTTAATAGCATTTAAAACTGACACATAGCAGGAGGGAAGAAACACTGGTTTTTAGTACTTTTGATATTGCAGACACACTGCTACTTGGGAAGATTTTTCTTTTCTTAAAGTGAGTTTTGCCTTATAAAAATGTCTGTTACATATGTGCTTAAATGGGATCCCAACTGCAACCAAACTTTACTAAAATAAAAGTCTACTGCAATGATGTGTAGAAGAACCACTCTGTTATATCCGTCTTAAACGGCAAATGTTGAGTGGACATTCTACTTGTAAATAATAGCGATCTGGGGACAGGCAGGAGGGACGTGGGGGATCCACACCAGCCCTGTTTAAGAGAAGACACGGCCACGGCCTTGGCCGCCCGTGACGGAGGCGGCCTCCCCAGGGCACTGTAACACCACGGGGTCTGAAACTCGCCGACGGCTCTGGGTCAGGCTTGCTTGCCTGGGCTTCTGGGGGAGACGCCTGCACGGACTCAGCACGGCCACAGGCAGACACACACGGTCTGCTCCGTTCAGAAGCATGTGAGGCTGACACCGGAAGTCAGCCTCACAGGCACCGGGGCTGTTCAGAGCTGCGACACTCTAAGGCCAGGGGCCTGAAGGAGCCCCTAGCCACTCTGCGTGACGTGGCCAGGGCTCTTATGGGACAGTGCCGCCCATCTGAGGTGTCACACATCTGGGGCACTCTACTGAGCATCACGTCCACACCATCATCTACACACACGCACGCCCACACACGCCCTCATCACCTGAAAATCTCTGTTGGGCTTTGCTGTAAGAAACCCCTTTGTTCGTGGAGAAGGGACACCAAGCTTTGGGAAAATTAAATGTCCACTTGGTAAGTCACGGATCTAGCCACCCAAGGATCTCGCCCGACACCCTTTTTACTGGGTCATCGCAACATAAAAGTCTGGCGAGACACTTTAAAAAAAAAAAAATTAAGGATAATTAACAATGCAGAAGTGTTCAAATAAAGGACACACAAACAGCTCTGGGGAAGAGCGGGGTTAAACTGGCAATGAACAGACCCTCGACGCCGACTCTGAGACACAGGTTTCTGTCCCCAACAGGTTCCATCAGCTGCTGGGGTGGGAGGGTAGAGCAAACGTGGCGGTCACGTCATAGAGGTGGGCTTGGACGGGGTGGGCAAGCCTAGTTTGTCGAAAGACAGGTCCATCTGCAGCTCACAGTACAAAGATTTTTTCTCCCTGTCTTATATCTCACTGAACTTACGTAATGAGTGTAACTTTGGGAAATATATTTAAAAGTTAAAGGTGTTTTGTGTTTTTAAGTCTGATCCAGTGTTTTCCAGTTTGACTCATCATCACAGATAACACACGTTGTGTGCTCCGTTATGAGGGAAACACAGTATGCCAGGGCGAAGGGCAGGGCGACCAGAGGGTGCCCCACGGCAGGTGTCACCTTCACGCTAATCAACAGCCGAGGCTGTGCTTCCTTGGACCACGTCTACACGGACTCCACTGGGTGGGGACAGAGTCGCAAAGGGATCCATGACACTTAAACGGGGTGTTCCTCTGAGCACAGCCCTTTTAAGTTTTTCAGCAATAAAAAGGAAACAAAATAAAAATAAACATTATTTAGCACAATTTTTATAAATGTTAAATATTAGATTTTTGGTTTACACTGCTCTGTTGTTTATAAAACTTAGAGAATGAAACTGATTCAACGTCATTTTCCAAACCCCAAACTGAAATGTGGTTCTGAAATCTAAGTCCACCTTCATGACACCCCCCCCCCACTGTAGAAAATGAGACTCTCATCATGCAGCTTTCAACAGTGGATGAACACAGAGCCCTACCTTTCCCTTCCGCTAGATTAATCTAAGGCAGGAGCCTGAGGCCTTGAGAACAACTTCCCTCTCTCCTAGGGAATGATTTACTTGCTAATTAACCAAAATCAACTTTGAGAAAGTGTTCCCAAGTGTTTTGGGATAAACCAGAGTATTGCATCTATGAATATGCTCTGAGAAAAGCAAAATATTCATGGAAGCATAAAACAATTTCACCTTTAAATAAAAATACTTTATTCATTCCTGACAGGTTATCAAAGTGTACATTGTTAACCAGGTAAAAATGGTACTTTGAAATAACTGACTAGGGCAAATTTGGAGGATTTTTGGTTAATTTAAAAGCGTAAAAACACTTCCACTCTCCCTTTCCACACATTCCCAACAAGCACTATGACCACTTAAAACTGAACATACAAACAATTATGTGGGCCCCAGCGCATCGGAGAGTGCACATTTTCATTTACACTTCAAATAAAGGAGAATTATTATACTTGATTACCTTCCTTTACCAAAAACTTTCAGACTGACTCTTTCCGTATTCTGTGTATCCTTTGTAAAATTCCATAAAGAAGACAGACAGCACGTGACTCCTTTGACTCTGGAAACACACACACAGGATAAAGTGCAGCACGACAGAACACGTCTGGACGTCCCCGCTCTCGGCTCCCACGGCGGGGGCTTTCTGAGCACGTGGGCATATGTGTTCTCAGGGCATGAACACGAAATCCGATAGGCTAGGTCATTTATCCCTCACTGGTATTCATATGGAAAATCCTATTTGCTTGGCTTGGCCCATGGCTCTGTCTCTCATTCTCCATGAAAGTTTTGAAGCTGTGATTCTTTTCAAGCCTTGAGAAAAATCAACTCCTCGGAGCCCAACTATTTCTGAGCACTCGGTGCTGTAAAGGGGGTCTCCAATGTCAGCGCATCTGTAGTCTGGAGAATTCGAGTCATTTTAATGACAGCAAGCATTCCACTAACTTGGCAGCAGGGCTTTAAGGACTTTTGACACCAGCCACCAAACATTTCTACAGGCAAGTACCAAACTAGCCCTAAAATGGCAGAAGTTTTAGTTGCTTGATTTTGGGATATTAAATTACTTAACTGAGACACTCTTTTGTTCCTGAGATGAGCACAACAGAATTACGTGGGTTCCCTCTAAAGCTGCCAGTGGGACGCTCTGCTCCATAGCTCCATCCTCATTAACGCCGGAGAGTCACGTCTGAAGCCTCAGTCCTCCCCGTGGCGCCACTTCTGGGACTCGTCCTGCCGGACATCTGGTCTCATTTGGTTCCTCATGCCTCCCAACACATTGGACGTGGCCTCCGTGGCAACGATCAGAGGTTTCACCACCGCTGGCGGGATCTGGCGCAGGACCTCGCCCACGGCCCCAGTGACCCCTCTGCTCTCGTGCTCGCGGGCGGCGGTCTCATAAATGGTGTGAGCCGTGTCCGCGATGCCCTGGAGGGGGCGGCAGAGAGGGGAGCCCGTCACTGGTCGGAAAACTCCAGTCATCCTAGAACATATACTTCCATGGGTTTATTCAACGCGTTTAGAAGTAGAAAAAAATGCTTCAGAGGTAACCCAGGGTAGTTATTTTTACGGCAAAATTCTAATTATAAGGGCAGTAAAAGGCAATCATTCACTGTTTTGTTGTGACAACCGCGTGCAGGAAACGCAGCTAAACCACAGTTCCACAGAGGGAAGGGTACAGAAGTGCTGAAGGGTCCAAGGGTAGCTCTGCTGGCCCTACTAATAATCCCTCCAGTTAAGTCAAACAGCAAACGAAGCTTCTGGAACAAACATAATCACTGAAGGAATAAGGGGATAGTTCCTCTGATTGAACTGTACCAAGAACACCTGATTCTACTAAGCTCCAGAATATTATTTAATTTGTTTTAAATTACTGGTTATGTACTAGAAAGATAACTGTGGAACATTCAATTAAGATAAAGGGCTAAACAGAACATTTTATTGAATTAAACAGAGAAAATTCCGAGGACATAAAGCAGGAGCATGTTTAATAATTAGAAACGAAGCTTCGGTAGCGTTTTTCATCTTTCTTATAACTGCCTAACATTAACATAATCATGACTGCTAAGCTTTGAAGCTGCAAATATGAATGTGTCGGACAAGCTGCAGGGGTAAAGCTACACACGTGGCTTTCAGATCTGCCGCCTGTCCAACTCAGAAACCCCTCAGGGGACAAGAGGCTCTCGTCCACTGCGACTACTTCTGTGAAGAGCACAGTGCAAGAAACTCTGGGCTCTCCCGGGAAACTGAGGAAACTTATCCCTACCTAGAATCTAGCCAGCACTCTGGCAAGCTAACAAGAGAATCACTGCTGCCCAGCGCAGCAGGCAGACACACAGTATCATGGGGTAGGGAGGATTTGAGGTGAAATAAAGTACAGAAAAACTTTTTTAAAAAGTGCTATTCTTAAAACTACCCACCAGATAATAGGCAATAAGTGAAACATGAGCCCAATAAAGAAAAAGCTCACAATTTATTCATTTGTCCACATTATCTTCCTCCCCCTCTAACCCACAAACAGTAAGAACTATTTTAATAACTACTCCACTAAAACAGTTACCACCACCCAGTCTAGAGACAATAAAAGTAACTTCAAATCTCAGCTTCTTCACTGGGCAGTGTGACCTCAGACAAGTCCTTTGAATGGGGAATGAAATTATGGTGGTGGTTATTAGAATTAAACGAAATAACGCACCTAAAGAGCTCGGCACGGCTTAGCAGGCACTAATTATTAACTAATTCCTAGGCAACTGCTGCCATCCTTACAAATAACTACCTCATTACCATAAAACAGAATTATGTAAAGCAGTGGTCAACGAACTTTCTCTATGAAGGGCTCAATGGGAAATATTTGTGGGCCACATGTCTTGACTGTTTATTCTTTTCATAATCCTCTGAAACTGTAAAAATCACTCTTAGCAAGAAGGTCCACACAAAGCAAGCCTGGGCCGTCAGAGCTGACCTGCGAGTTCTAGTTTGCAGGCCCATCTGTGACACCCATGGGCTGCTTTCTCTGGATCGCTGCCATGTTAACAGCTAAATGGAAGAAGAAATACTTACCACCATTTAGGAACCTCTTTTTGAAAAGCCCTCTAATACAGAACTCAGATTCCGTCTAATCAAGCCCACCCTGCCACTGTGCCCATGCCCTCTGCTCCTCCCTGCCTTCCTCCATTTTTCACACTGGCAGCTCCTGAGGAAGAAAACTAAACACGAGAGCCAACGCCCAGCTCCCGTCCTGCCCCACCGCGGACCTGCCACGGGACACCGGAGCGCCAGGCCTGCGGAGCCTGCTTCCCTGCCTCCGAGCGAGGAAAACCGCCTGGCGCAAAGTGACCGGACACCGATTTTAAAGTGAATACAGATGGAATCGAGCAAGCATCCTGCAATCGCAGTGCTACCCGTCCGAGAGGGATTACAACCTGCTGCCAGCTGCCCTGCTCTGCCTGAGCCCCGGGGTCACTTCCGCACACCTGAGCTCTAACATGTCCCCTGATAACGGCCCCATCCCACCACCTGCAGGAACAGGTCTGACTGCTAATTCCCCCTCTTTTTTCTCCCGGCTGAATCCCTTTCTAAGAAAGGAGACCGTGGTCTTGCCTTTATCTCTCCTCTAATAATTTCTTGGGGACCCTGCCTCAGTGGTCTTCCCCCTGGTTGGGGACCCCAGAGGCCGCTTCTGTGAGCTAACAGGCTGCCTAAGGCACTTCTGCCTTAGCATGTGGTGGGGAAAGTATCTTTAATGAGATCCTAATACGCCAATCATAAATGAAGCGACCTCAAGCTTCGTGTCATGTTAAAAAGAACGTCAAAGACGGCGAAAGGAAATGCTCCTGACGACGGCCATGCGGCCCAGGGCTCACTGGCGCAGCTACATGAAGATCTGCAATGGCTGGTAAACGTCAAGGTTCCGGTCACTGCGAATCTCCAAACCCACCTTATGAAGAAAGGGCCTTTTTAATGAACGTCCCTGTAGCAATGTTTTAGGGGAAAAAGGAAACTCAGTGTCCACCAATAGCAAAATAAATAAATTGTGCTATACTCACAATGAAATGCTATAAAAGAGTTTGCATTAGATGTACGTACCTCAACATGGGTGTATCCTGAAAGACCTAAGTTACAGAATGATACATATAACATACCACTTATGTTAACTTTTAAATACAAACAGTGGGATGCTTTGTATTTGAATGAAACTGTAAGGACATGGAAGAACAATGCGTGCCCTCTTCAGGGCAGCAAAGGCAGGAATGGGATCAGCGTGCGCGAGTCACCTGAAAACCTGTACTTTTTAAACAAACCTGAGTAAATGCAGCAGGGTATAAACAGGCACTGAATCCAGCTGGTGAGTACCTGGGGCGTGTCTGTCATTCCTCACTCGCTCATGTCGGAGGTTGAGGTGGAACGAAGAACAGGAGAACTAAAAAACACCTGCTGTTTTTAAAACTATCTACAGGATAACAGCCGATGAGTAAAACCTGAGCCCACCAGTCACCGGCGGCCCTTACGCATTTGCCCCGCTGTTCGGGACACTTCCAAGTCTGCTCCCAGGGGCTCTTTGGAATGAACCCCAACCACTGAACGCTGTTTGGAGAAGCATGGAAGCTAGTCCCAGCCTGTCCCATTCAAGTGTCACCCACCTCTTTCACGACACTGTAGGCCTTGGCCACACCTTCCCGCAGGTCTACCGGCTGGTGGGCCAAGCGGTGATGAGGAAACCTTCGGATCTTCTTGGGCTCGATAGAAAGGGTACCAGGAGACACCATGTCATATGCAGTCTCTGCCGCCGCCTGGAGCGTTTCATAGAAAAGCAAGAAACGACTTAGAGGAGAGACTGGCGCGAGGGCCCAAGAGTACAATTCCCACAGGGCCGGGGAAGGACGGGGGGCACCTGCGCCCTCCCAAGGCGCTTCTGCAGCGTCTGAATTCTTTACAAGAATGTATTACTTTTACAGTAGGCACATTAAAGTATACATTCAAAGCTAATACTCTTAGTCGGGCTGATTCGGAAAGTCCCTCCTCTGTCCTCTGAGGACAGTCTCCCTGTTACTGGGTATCAAGAATGCTCAGCCTGGGCAGGGTCGGCTGGAGCTTGACACGTAGCGCGGCAAACCTTCCCACAAGTGCGCTTTGACCCGTAATGCTCTCTTCACATTTAGCTACGGTCTTTCCATACAAATGTGCTGAACTCAGTCCTTGGTAACTTAGTGCTTATAATTTACCAGAAACAGGCAAACAAATCTGACACTGTATTCCACTAATTCTACTAATTATGTAACACTGGATAACCAATGATATTTAATCATTGCAAATAAAATATCTATTCTCAACATTCTGTACATTTTCACAGCCTCATTTTAGAAACAAAATGATGGACCCATTTCGCAATGGCTCATCCTCTCTGCGCAGATTCAGGTGGCCTACGGAGAGATACCTGTATGGTCTGAACCATCCTGTTGGTGAGCTCCAGGGCAGCCATGGCTGTTGAGGTGCCAAAGGAGGCAGCGCCCCTCTGAAACCCTCTGACGATGCGGCCGTCCTTCCGGTACTGCTCTATTGGCAACCAGACCAAGTCCTTCAGGCCCTGCACTGGAACGACAGTCGACATGCGGCGGTGAACAGCAGGGCCGGAGCTCAGGCCCCGCTCGCATTCCAGCCCTGGGGTTCTAGCCCCTGAAAGGGGAAGCCGCGTTCCGTGTGTGTGACTACAAAGGCAGGGTTTCTAGAAAGATGTTCCTCATATAGACTCTCAAAGGCACTCACAACCCAAAAAGGGTTACCTACCACGGATTAGGTAAAATAACTGATCTTTTGATGAAAAAAGAAAGCTCACCTAATTGTACTAGTGAGTGCATAGGCCCGACACCTCCGAGGATTCCTGGCAGCTGGTTCTTCCTAATGTCAGTAAGCCATTCGGTGATTGCATAGGAGAATAACTTGTCAACACCTAGCAAACTAGAGCAAATGACTATTAGCACGTAGGGAGGAGAAAGAAATTTATAGCTCTAGGTAAGTTTGGGGTATATTTTTACTTAAGACAAAAGAAAATTTACATATTACAAGGACAAAATATTAAAGATGCTCAATCTGAATATAAACATACATATAAGTAAATATATACACATATATGACCCAGTTATATAATTTCTACAAGGCTTAGGCAATATGTGTAAGTGTGTTTTACCACTGTTCTTATTTCTTGAACATCTAAAGCTCTGGCATGGGATTAACTCGACGTCTCTAAATTACCACAAAGTTCTTAGCTACTAGGAACCATCGCCTTGTGAACTTCCAGTCTTTTCACTAAAAAAGCTGATTTACAACTTTAGGATATTATTAAAAATATCGTTACTATAGCTGTTTTTGAAAAAGACTACTCTGTTCAGATTACTTCCTCTCTCTCAAAACAAATCTCAGTAAGAGACCTCTAAAAATAAGCCCTCTGCAAACAACACTACCAACTAATTAAGTACGGTGTGCTTGCTCAGAAAACCCCATTTTTCCTTTTTGTAAACTAACTTCAGTAACTACACCTTCAAGCCTCGTGTAATGTGTCAGCTCACCCATGCCGGTAGAAGAGCCTCTTCAGCTTCAGTTCGGAGCAGTTTAGCTGGGCCAGGCCAATCAAAATGCCAGCTAATGTGCCCTTAAAATGCAAAGAGAGAGGCCACATTAATCTGTAAACTGAGAGACTCAATATTTAAAATACTTATTATTTGGGAAAGTCAAACTAATATTCACTAATGAAGCTAAACCACTTAAAATATTTATAGCAAAACAATACATATTTTGTAATAGGTATGACCCAATTTATATCAAATATCACCCAGGGGTTCTTAAGTAAATGGTATTTAATTTACTTTAAAAACAGAACTAAATTTTAAAACCTTGCACTTTATTTCATATATAAAACTATGACAGAAAGTTTTCAAAAACTGAATCCAGTAGACAAACAAATAATTTTGTACAGAATATTTATACAAAGTTTCCAAACCTGATCCATTGATACATGTTTGCCATGATAATCAAGTCGAATAGGAACTTCTGATGTGAATCTAAATTCTCTGAAGATAAAGAAAGGAGGGGAGTTATTGATACTCAAATCGCTACTAGTTAATTAAATATAAATTAATTTGTTCAATTGGAGAATAAAAACAAAGCCAAAAATAAGTAAAAGAGAATGCCTTTTGGCTTTACATTTTCTTAAGGTAATATAACAACTAAACCAATGTAAATCATCTTATAAGTCATATTTATTCTATTATATTTAGAATTTCTCATAAAAACTTTTTCCTAGTTTACTAAATAACGGTTATCATAGAAAAATTTTATTCTGGCAGATATGCTCAATTCATACAGACAGCAAATTAATAAAAGTAACCCTCGAGATTAAACGGAACGGTATAATCATTACCAAAAAGTAAAAAGAAAAGAGGTGAGGTCTTTACTCTTAGCTCCGTTATGAAGCAGGGAGGGCCAGGCAGAGTGGACGTGGGTCCCAGTTTTCTCAGTCACGCGGGCAGCCGTCATGGGCACGGCACTTAATCCCGCTGAGCCTGAATGTCTTTGTCAATAAACTTTTTAAAATGCCACCTATATTAATGAGTTTTAGGGAGCATTCTTTTTTTTTTTTTTTATTCCTCACCCAAGGATATGTTTATTGATTTTAGAGGAAGAAAGAAGGAAGGAGAAAAAGAGAACAGAGGGAGAGAAACCCTGATGGGAGAAACATCGATCAGCCGCCTCCTGTCTGTGCCCTGACCAGGGATCGAACCTGCAACCTCTCGGTGTGCGCCAGGACAACACTCCACCCACTGACCAACCCGGCCAGGGCTCAGGGGCACTCTCGAGATCAATGCTTGTCAACAGGATATCGAAACACAAGTGTTGGGAGCGCTTTGAGAATGGAAGTGCAGACAAGGGTGGCACACGTCAAACAAATGCAGTTTCCACGGCTGAAGTGTGAACTGGGACCTGGAACACACTCTTCCTACAGAGTTAATGTTGGTGATTAAATCATGAACCGCCCCTCAAAGAGGCTGCACCTACAGTACAGGTGGTATTCGCGTCAGTCACGACGAGAAGCCTGGGTCCCGGGCCCCCTCTCGTCTTCTGAGCGCGCGCGTCCCTTTGGCTCTGTGAGCAACGGCCCTCACCGCCTGCCTCCTCCTCTCTTACGTGTCTTTCCTCCAGGGCACATCATTGCACAGATCATACGTTCTTATTATTTTAAGTTCGGTTAAATAGGGGTTTCTCTCTCATTTGCTCACTGTGCCTAGAATAAAATGTGGCGAGCACGTGGTGAGTGTTCAACGAATACGGGTGGGGCGCTTTTTTAACATTTCAATTTCTTTTACACCCATTATCCTGTATTTACAATAACCAGACTGGTAGTTTATATGTGATGAATATAAAATGAGAATGCAAACTTTTACTTAGAATACACAATTTTTTTTTTGACAGAAAAAGGTTTTAAAAAGAAAAAGATCGATGTGGGACAGCAGTAAGAGAGGCTCTTCCTCTGTGCCGGGAAGGTCTGGGTTGGACCCACCAGCTATCGTCGGTCCCAGGGCCTTTCCAATGGTCATATTCTGGGTTTTTTCATCAATATACAAGACACTTAAAACATAAAAAGCACTTAAAAATGGTTATACTGTAGCCCTGGCCCTGTAGCTCAGTTGGTGACAGCTTTGTCCCAATATACCAGGTTCGATCCCTGGTCAGGGCAATGCAAGAGACAACCAGGGAAGGCATAAATAAGTGGAATGACAAAGCAATGTTTCTCTCTCTTTCTCTTTCTCTCTCCCTCTCTCTCTCCCCCACCCCCTTCCTCCCTCTCTCTCTCTCTCAATAAATTAAAAAAAATAGTTACAGTGCTCACTTTGGGCCAAAATCGAACCTCAGAACTCAGAGGGAAAGACAGACTTTGGGAACCAGTGGAGTCCATGGGAGAGGAGCACAGGAAACCAGAGGCGGTAGCTAAGTGCCCCTCGCCGCCCAGGTGGGTCTCACCTTCGCTCCCCTTCCTTCCAGCAGGGAGAGCCAAGGCTCCACCACACCACTGAGGGCTGGGAAAGAAAGAAGCAGGGGAAGTGACTGGGTCTGGAAAGGAGGGACCCACCGCGGTGTGTAAGAGCAGTCCGGGTCGAGCAGTCCGGGACAGCGGACAGCGCTGGCTTAGCCGCGGAGGGGAGGGCCAGGAAGGACACGGCAGCGATGGCGGGGCGGGGGCGTGGGGGGCTGGGGGGCCACGACCGGAGGACCGAGAGAGAGAACTAGGCAGTTTTGCCTGTAAGCAAAACGGGAGGGACATCGAAGCTGCGGTGGGTAAAGGAAAAGAGGACAGCACTGGGCTGGAGGAGGCCCAAAGACGCCACTTAGCGACCGGGAAGAGAAGGGCAGGAGGAGGAAAAGAGGGAGCTAAGAGGAAAAGGAAACTGCTGCTACAGAACCACAGAGAGGTGAGCCCTCAACCTGGGCTACTGTGTGAAAAATGCAAGGGGGAGTCCGGCGGAACCACATTTAGATAAACGTTGTACCCCAGCTCACTGGCTGGCAGTGCCAAGAGAAGCCAACAGAACCCCGTGACTACTGTACACAAATGCACTGAAGGACCATCTTCAAAACTTGAAAAGAGCTTCATTTGATCTAAGTTAAGTGCTTTACCTAAAAAACACAGGCTGGTCACTGAACGACGCTTCTTCAGCCGAGAAGTCCTTCTCGTCCTCCCCATTCGCCACTTCCGCGGTGCTGGCACCCTCGTTCTGGGAAGGCTGCTTTGGCCCAGGGAAAGACAGAACTAGGCTCGGCTCCTTTGAGGTACTTAAATGCCTTGGCAAACTGCAGGTGACATCAGATCCAGGAGACTTTTTAACTGAAAACGTAATGTGCACATTTGAAAACTTGGGTAAGCTTCCTTAGAGCAGCCATTAAAATCAATCTGGATGTCACTTGTTTTGCCACATTTCATTGAATAAACAATCAACTGCTACAGAGAAAACTACCTTTCACCTTTTGAATTTACTTTTACATAAACTACATTTGCATAATTTAACAAAAATAAACACAGAACACATTTATGTAAATGAAAATGAAGACTATATATCAGTACATTCGCAAAAAGGCCTCATAACAAAATCCAAGCACTTATTACAGACTTTTATAACTACACGTTTAGTACCTTCTGGGTCTGGAGCCGCTAGAAGCTCTACTTCTGTGGAAAGGCTTGTGAAGAAATCCTTCAGGAAGAACAAGGCATCCTAAAATTAAGAGATGTAATTATACGTAAAAGGAAAGGGAAATGTACGACTGTCTCTAAATCTTTGAGACAAAGTACCTTAAAGTCCCGCATTTTAACTAATTATTCACATACGGCTCTGATTTACTTTCCTGAGTCCTGACAATATGTCGGGCGCGGTCCTTCCCATTCTCTCTCTCTCACACATGCACACACTTCCTAGGAGAAAATTAACTACAGATGTGAAAATTAAGACACAGACAAGCTCTAAGCCGAAGCACATTTTCACGTTCTCAGACACCCAGCATTCTCAGTGTCATTCGGCAGCAGTTCTCACTCCTCATTGCTGGTGCTGATGTGACGAACAGTGGCGGCAGCTGGCATGTCCTGGACACTTACCGGTGCCTAATGGTTCTCAGTGTCCAGTTCTGCCTTTTCTACTATGTTACATTGCCTTAATACAGTGTCTTCATTGGGCATGATATTCAAATAAAAATTAAAAATAAATTAAAAAATCACCCAGTTTGGTCTCTCCTGAAATTATAAAATTACAAACAAAAATGGACCTATCTTGATGCTGTAGATGCAAGCCGTGTTTGCCCATTATCGGCAGCTACAGTTGGTCTGCCTCGCACAAACTGACAAATCCATTTTAAAGAATGTGAAAATTAAATGCCTGAGCCTGTCCTTCTTCACCCTTCCCTTCCCTTTAAAAAATTCTAAATTAATATAGGACATGAATATTGTAACGAAATGCAATGCGAAGGTAAATTACAAGGTCACGGCACCTGGCAGGACACAAAAAAATCTGACTGTCAGTTCCAAAGAGTCTGACCAACTCCGGAGCCCGTTTCTCAGAAGCATAAACAATAGTGGTTAGAAAGGTATTTTTCCATGTAACCTGACAGATGGGACTGAGGAACAAGCAGATAGTTTAAAAAGTACTGGAAATACTCTGGCTCCGCCGTAGGGTAGTGGGTTCGTGGATTGTTTATTATGCTGTATACATGTATATTTATATACTTCATATATTTATATTACATGCGTTCATTATATATTGCTATATATGTGGAGGTATATGTCTCTCAAACATTAGACGTTAACAGCTAATAAAATGTAAAATGCTATTCTTTGGCCACTAGATGGTGATATTTTAATACTATGTTTTTTAAATATGGCTGCCTTCAAAGAACAGAGACGATTCCAGGTATAAATGTGCTTTCTTAAAAAAGGAAGACTAAAGAGACAGTGGTTTACCCAATTTTACTACAAATGCACAGAACAACAAAGATATACTAACCATCAGCTTTTCAAAACGCCCTTGAAATTTTAGATTTGGGTATTTATGCTAAACTCTTTATAAGTAGTAAGCGAAACTACCTAAATTTAAAACTAGCAACACAGAGACACTTCACAAAAGAAGATAAACAAATGGCAAATAAGCACACGAGAACACGCTCAGCATCATCAGTCACCAGGGAAATCCAAATTAAAGCCGGCACGAACAGCGAGTACAATAGCTAAAATCAAGGAGACAGTCCCAAGTTCGGTGAGAGTATGAAGCAACCGCATTTCTCATGTTACTTGGCAGGAACGCACAATGGTGCAACCACTTTGGAAAACTGGCTGTTCCTTATGAGAGTTAAACACACATCTATCCCACCACCTGGAAATTCTGTCTATCGCATCCAATAAAAATGAAACCATGTGTCTATAAAAACACTTGTACACAAATTTCTAACAGCTTTCTTCATAAAAGCCAAAAACAAGACAACAACCTAAATGTAAATTAGTAAGTAAATGACTAAACGAAGTGTGGTACAGCCATACAGTGAAATACCGCTTGGCGGTACAAGGGAAGGGACTCGAACACGCGCTGTGGCACAGCTGAGTCCCGCGGACGTGATGCTGGGAAAGCCGGCTACAATCCCAGGTACATGAAGTTGTGGAATGGTAAAAGCTGATCCACAGTGGTGGAAACGAGATCAGCGGTTGCTCTGGGCTGGTGGAACTTAAAATTTGGTTTATTATTTATGCCAACCTTGGACTATAAAATAGTCATTTCTTAGCTTTAAGTTCCTATGATAGAGGATATTAACAGAGCACTATGACAAAGTGTTAACGGAATTACTTTTAAAGTCATACTCTAGCAATTAAGTAATGATGCCGAAAACCCACAAATGTGCAAACTGGTCCTGCTACGTATTCATCATTTCCAACCTCAGCTGGGCACTTACTTATTATCCTACCCGAACGGCCTCACTCATCTTATAACCTGAATTAGGCCCTCATGCTTTCACAAAAATCTTAACGTGGCTACATCCACTGCCTTCCTTAAAAGCCACTCAAGCGTCACCTCCTCCAGAAAGCCTTTCCTGGTCCCCCTCCTCTGGTGGGACGCCTCATCCTAAGCCTACCTTTATCGCCTGTACTCCCCACATGGGTTAAGTGATGTTTTGTGTCGGTGTCCCCACACCACAGAGGCCTTTGAGGGTAAGATGTTTATTCGTCTTTATGTGCCCAGCGCCTTCGTACAGAACAGGGATGAGGCTGGTATTCGGCACAGAACTTGGAACTAACTAGCATATCTCCCCTCCACGGAGTTCCAGGCAGTGCCATTCTACAACGATCTCCAGACTAGGAGAGCCGGGAAATCTGCCCCTTTGCTATTTTGAACCTCAGACTGTCTAGTTCTATGACCTTCATCATCTGCTTAGGGGGTCGCTCCCTCTGCCTGGTCTCCTGCCTGCCCATATAGAAGCAGCTGCACTGAAATCCGACGGCCGGGCAGCTTTTCCGAGACACAAGGGAACAATGTGCGGCTTAAGTGCTCACTGCCTGTGATGAGCCAGTGAAGACAAATGAAGTAGAAATGCGCTTGGTAAGAAGAGTGCTACTCCAAGCATTACTATTCACCAACTCACTTGTTTTCAAAACAAAGAAGGAAGAACATAAATATTTGGTTTTCTACTCGGATGATGATTTGCTATCTCAAAACACGGCGTGTCGATCTTAGACGATGCAGACCAGAGAGGTTCCGTCGCGGGTGACGCGCCTCCCTGAGGCTGACCTGTGCATGGCCTCGGGGCCCAGGCTGTGTATCTTGGGGAATTATTCCTCCTTTCTCCTTAGATGAGTCATAACATTTATTTCCCTGGCTGTTTTCTCTAAGATTAATATTTCCCCACTTTAAAATCATAATGCTTTATAGTTCTAAAGAAGAAATTAAGCTTGCTATTAAAGAAAAAAGTCTATTGAAGACAACTGGGCTTGCCAGTCTGGTGAAGTCATGCCATAAAGACGTACCCTGTTCAAATCCTTGCTTACATGTGATTTCCACAGATGAAATTCTCCATAAATACTTCGCCCTACTCCTACTAGGCCAATGTATGGATAAATTAAAACACGGGCACCGAAAGGTGTTCTTCTCACAGCAAGCAAACACAGGTCTAAAGTGCCGCTCAGCGAGTCCGACCCGGCTCAGAGGCCACAAACGTCGATGTGAAGTTGTGCTAAACCTCTCTGTTTCAAAATACACTTTCTCTGAGACGTGCCTATATTTTGTTTACAATACAAATACTATTTAAGCTTATTCCTGAAATATCTGTTACTTATTTAATTAACAAGCCAACATTATCCAGTCAATAGTAAGTGGACAAATAATGCCACTGTCACACACACACCCTGATTCCAATCCTGAACGCAGGCCTGTGCAAGGTGTGCCAGGAGTGCGTCGTTATTCCAGAAGCAGAATATTTCCGTTTACTTTCTCCAGTTGTTATATGCTTCTGTCTTAAAGTTTTTGATCTCTAACGTTCTGTGCCAGGTACCAAGCTAGACATTTTACACACAATAGTCTCATTTAATCCTCTTTTGAAAAAAATGACACCACTTGTGTTACTATTTCTTCAATTTTATCTATGAAGACACTGAGGCCAGAGAAGTAAAGTGGCTCACCTGACACTACCAACTAGTAAAGGAAAACTGGGGTTTAAGCCCAGGTCTGACCCCAAGCCGACACTCCTCCCTGCCACACTGCACTGTGATGGCGCATCACATTTTCACGTCTCTTCAGTACATTGGCAGAAGACGCACCAACTATGCTCGGAACGGCAATCTGGTTCAAAGCACAGCCCTGAGTAATTTGATGAGATGCTTGTTAGAATGTGGGGAAGCGGATTTCCTTGCGCTTTCCATAAATCCCTGTTGTCTGGGACCTAGTCATGTGCCAATTTACTAATCTGTGTTCTACCCAGGGCTGAAGGGTCTTCCAGGTGTGGTGATAGGACACAATCCTTTCTTTCAATCACACAGAAGGGGTTGATCCTTTAAAACTCTGAAAATACCTGCTTACCTACATTAGAGGTACGGACGTGAGAACCAGAATGAGAAACAGGTTCAGGTGCTTTATCGTGCAGACAAGGAATGGGAGACTGGAGATAACATCTAAGAGCGTTTACTCACCAAGAGTTCAGACTCCAAAAGCCTAAGAAACTCGCCCTGCGCTTTACCAGAAGCCCGTACTAACTAGGCACCTTGCATAAAAGTCCCACAAGCACTTAACGCTACTGAGCCAAGCCCCTCATTCCGGACGCGGGGAGGGCGCTTCACGCTAACTCCTGGGGCGCCTGCCCCACGAACCTGGTCGATGTTGAGGCGGAGAGGCAGGAGTGACACCCTCAGGCAGCACTCCTGCGGGGACCTGCCCGACTCCGGGCGCACGTGCAATGCCTTCACTGTCAACTGCAAGAGAGAAAAAGGGAAGGACGTTTTATTCCCGATGATGTTATGACTTTGTTCTCATTTTAAAAAGGAAGAAGAATGTGCCATTTCCATTCCCTATGTTAGAACAAAAAGTGGAACTGTTTACCCTCCTTCCTTAAAAACCTGCATCTGAGTTTTTTGGGTCACACCCTCCCTCAAGGACCCGTTGAAAGACAGGGACTGTCTTCAGGGGGAAAAACAGGCAGGAGGTGGGCTCAGGCCCACCGGCGGCTGCGGGGGCCCCGAGGCTGAGCGGCAGGCCGACACCCAGAGACAGTCGTCCTCGGCTAATCACTTCCATTCCACTAAAACTCTCAGGTCTTAGGAACCAGGACTCCTCCAGCAATTCTAAATGCTTTGTGCAGATCACGATGGAGCTCTGGTTTTCTTCAGATTATCAGCATATTGATGATTTTAACCCAGAAGTGACGAGCAAGGTAATTTTTAAAGCGTAAAACTTTAAGCAGCATATTTAAAAGGGATTTTCATGTTAAACTGACAAAAACTACCCAGTAATTCCCCCCAATCTAACTCTTGTACAGTTCGAGATAACAAAACACTTTTCTAAAACTCGCATGACAAAAAATATACAGTTTGAGATCTCACCATATTGGAATGAGCTTTTCGAGGCATTTCCTTGCTACAATACAGGTACAAGAACTTATTCATTTGCGAGGTGGCCAGGCGATCTCGGATTTCAAGATCCTGCACGATGAACACCTGCCGGGAGACTGGGTGCTCCAACAGGCTGGACTCACACTCCGGCTTGCAGGGCGGGTAGACCTCATGCTGAAACTTCACCTTCAGAGACAGAAGAAGGGGCACAGGCCAACTTGACATTTTATTTCCACTGGGTTTTCCTCTTTGCAATGCAAAGCCTCCATCATCATAGTCTTTGAATTCTCAACTTTCAATCCCACTCTCAGAGAACATAACATTTCTTCATTTGCTCACTTATTTATTTACCTGTGTGCACCCTACCACCAGGATACGTGTGACTGACATTTCTTATCTGACCTTGGTAAAGACCCTATCCTTTCCAAGCAAAACCTCAAAAGGAATCAGACATAAAGCTATCATCCTGCACACCTATGAAATTACTTGAAAATGAATCGATGAAAGCAGGGTTCGGTTTCCAAAGCAAGCAAGGATATACTTAAAAATATGGAAATGACCTCATCATAGTATTTCCAAGTTAAGCACCCTAACAGATGACACTTAGCATCATCCCAAACTGACAGAATTAAATGCATATAATGTCACTTGGAGCCTGGCCCTACTGGTCCCTAGACATTCACAAAGGACCTGACACACATGTTCTCCAACGGCAGGCCTTCCCAGATAGGTGCCCCAGTGGCTCCCCGAGTGTAGTCCTGGGAAAAGCAGTATCAGGCTCCTCGAGGAACTCATTAAAAATGCACATCCATGGGCCCTGCCTCCTACCTATCAAATCAGAAACTGGGGCCCAGCAACCTGAGTTGGACGACCCTCAAGGGGGTTCTGACGCCTGCACGTGGGGGCGGGGGTGGCACACTGATGAACCCTCACTGATGCTCCTACTTCAGTGGAACTCTCCTTTCAAAATGCCATCTTACCTTGCTTAATTGTATTTCCATTAAAAAGTCATGGTTCCTTCCTTTTCCTCCACACACCATATTACGTCCATGTCTTGTAGGTGTGTGAGAAGGTGAACTGTGGGGACTACTATAATAGTTAAAAAAAGAAAAAAACTTTTGTTAAAGGAATATTCAAAGAGAGGTAATGACTGACCTCAGGAAAAATAACAAGATGAAAAGAGAGTAAGATTACAGAGCTGCTCGATTACACAGACTGAATGACTATAAATCGAAACTCCAGCTTTTATACTCTGCAGACACTGAGAACGTGAACTTCGTTACAGCCCTCATTAAGGCAGCCATCTACTTGCTAAAGGGGGAGAATCCCAACTGTGGTGTGGGTGTTCACGTCTCAGGACAGACCGGGAAATCAGACTTTGTTCCTTGTTACTTCAGAAACCCCTCAGAGCCAGAGCACAAGTCCTAGAAATCCCAATGAATACAGAAAAGAATTATAGCGAATACACAGTGTTTAGAAAGTCACTTTTAAACTGAAAAAGTCACCACACCGTTGTGCCAAAGGTCACCAACTCATGAAGCCTTTCCTGCCGCTCCCCGCCCCAGCGGGACGTCTGGCCTGCCCCCGGCCCACTGCGCGGTGCCCTTCTAGCTCCACTGAGTAACACATCCTTTCACCAAGGACTCTGGGAGCATCGCCTCTGCTTTGTACGCAGCTGGGCGGTGGGGGTTCAGGGGCGTGCATGGTCCCTGCCTCCGGACATGCACACGTCCCTGCCCTCATCTGTTCCCACGCCTGTCTCTCCCTGTCGAACCCGGGGCAGGGTCTGCAGCGTATTCAGTTTAGTGACTAGCCCACCTACACAGGCGCTGGCACATGCAGGTACGCAAAAAATGTTGGTGAGTGGAAATCACTTAAGTCACCACGTTTTAGTAAAAATATAATTGCTGCAAATAAGTTCACACAATGGAAAAATCTAACACTAACATTTAAAGAATAACACTTAAATTATAGGTCTTTTAATACTACTTTTTTAATAATTTTTTTTTTAGATTTTATTTATTTATTTGTAGAGAGAGGTGAAGGGAGGGAGGAAGAGAAGGAGAGAAACATCAATACGTGGTTGCCTTTTGCGCGCCCCCCTACTGGGGACCTGGCCTGCAACCCAGGCATCTGCCTTGACTGGGAACCGAACCAGCGACCCTTTGGTTTGCAGGCTGGCACCCAAGCCACTGAGCCATACCAGCCAGGGCTATTAATAATTCTTAAAATGAGAAATGCTATGTATTTTTCTAAAAAAGAATATGTCGCCCTGCCAGATAAACTTACGTAGAAATTAACTGAACTTACACATAACTTTTAGCTGGAGAAGTAGGAGGGGCTGTTCCAAAATCCTTTCCTCCATAAAGATGCCAAACGAGGGAGACCTCCTTAACAACGTACCGGACCACGGGCAGGGGGAAGTGCAAGGGGGCCCTGCTCGCGTCTGTCTTCTTCACGGGCAGACTAAAGTGATTATCTCTTATCACGATTGTGTCATCAACCATTATTTTTACAACAGGTTCTTCTTCCTTCTCCTAAAAGAAACAGGTAACACGGGCCATCTCATCTCAGTAAAAGTCACTGATTCTGCTGCACGTCTCACAGAGATTTCTTGATTCTGCATTCTTTCTAGTAGTTTCAGTATATAAAGTGGGATAACAAGTACTGACATTTACAATCACATAAGTTATTCTGCATTATTAACCATAAAGTAGACACTCAGCTCTATGCAAATTACTCCATAAGGATTTTTTATATTCTGCAATTTGACTTTTACTATAGGATTGACAATAAAAAGGCACAGATATAGTGTGTGTGTTGAAGAGAGTGTGTGTGTGTGTGTGTGTGTGTGTGTGTACAGTTCTTTAGTTCAAAGTCAACGGGGCATGCCAAATCTGACGCGCTTCAACATCCTGACCGCGTCGCCATGTTCCTGACGAAGAGCTCATCCTGAGCTTGGTAGCTTTTATTTTTTTAATTCCCCAGAACTTAGTCAAATAAATGTACTTGCCTACTAAGTTACTACTGGGCCATTTAAAACACACACACACTAAACGGTGGTTCATTTCGAATGGGGTTCAGTTCCAGCACCAATGCTTAACCACTCTGGTTAGAGGACTGCGGGTTAAAAGCAGACCTTGCTTTTTAATCAAGAGCATGACTCCAAAACGGAAACTATATAAATCAATCGGCCCTCGGCCTTCACACAAACCACACCCAAGCTTTCCCGGCGCTGGGACTGGCAGATCTGTGCAGCGCCCCTTTCGCCATGAAACCCTGCACCCTCATGAGATGCCTCGCTAAACATGGCTTCTGTAGTTCGATTACCCAGGAAGGAAATTGTACAAGAATAGAGCTTTCCTCTCTGGGCTTTTGAGAGACCTGTCATCTGTCATAGGAATAGTGAGGCATAACAAACACTCACAAAGCATCAATAGTAAATTACAAAAGAAAGTAATTCTGAGCTACAAAGAGTTAAAATCTAAAGAATCTTTTCAGGCCTTTGGTCAATTCACTTTGTAATGCTATCGTAAGGCCTCAGTTATGTTATCAGTATTACCTGAATGGTTGCTCTTGGTGCAAAAAGAATGCAAAAGTCGTCACTTTCAGTAGGCACACCTGTCATTGCGTCACCGATCAAGTGGTGAGTGAAGGAGGCATAAGTGGGGCCGGGCTCCTGGGACACATTCCCACTCTCATCTGGAAACAGGAAGAGGTCTGAACAACACGGCTCCTGAGTGTGAGACTTTTCATCCAAAATGCCTAGGAAAAAGATCACAGCACTCAGTTCTGGCACGTTCTGAGGCATCGACAGTGACACTGGAAGCATTTTAACTGCGTGTCAGAGACGCAGCACATTGAGGGTTTTCCCCCGCAAAACCCCATTGTTTTTCTTACAATTATCCTCGGACTCCTAATAAAAAGACTTAAAGGAAGTTTGAAGTTCTCTATGAAAGGGGTAAGTGATGGTCTGCTGCAGGGACAGATAGTCTCCTCCTCGCTACTGGGTGTTGGAGAAGCTTGGGAACGTGGCAGCAGCCGGCCGGTGTGGACTGGAGGCTGGTTTCAGCCGGAATTGTAATCTGACAACTCTGTCTTGTGGGTACAGCTCTGGAAGAAACTTCCTGGACAATATTGCAAGAGCAGGGGAAAATGGAGGTGCCCAGCAGTGCCTCCCTTAAAACTATAGGAAATCTCTGTGTATGGAGGGGTGGGGCCACAGTTGCTGAGCACGTCCCCTAGTGACTTCAAGCCACATGGGACATCTGTTCTCAGGTAGCTCTTTCAATATGAAGTTCACAAAAGAGGGCATTTCACCAAAATTTCTAAGTAAACGTATATTTTTATATATTTTATTCCATATTACATCCGCCAAGTCCTTCTCTATTCAGTCACTCAAACCAAACACTTAATATGGACTGAGAACAGTAGACAGATAAAAGTGACATTTGGCGTCAAGAGGCTCACAGGCTAGATTCTGAATCCTTCTGTGGCAGCACCTTGAACTTACTCATCCTTGTAGGTGCCCAGGGCCTAGTACAGAATCTTGTATATTGAAGCTGCTTAGTAAATAGTCATTAAATATTCTTTCCCACATAAGTGGCTGGTTGCTAATATTTATTACAAATAATGTGGTACATAGGAAGATGAAGGTTCTCATTTGCTTCCTTAGTTCTAATTTAGAATCGAAGCAACATCTAATTCTAAAGTCTAATAACACCAGAAAATAAGTGTTAACAATTCAGAGTTCACAACACATCGAAATAGCTAAATTCATCCAATTAGAAAAAAAAATATTTTTCAGATACATGCTTCAAAATATTTAGATGCTTTCTATCTGGTTTCCCCCTCTCTATCCAACTTTATTGTCTAATTCTTTCCTATGAGAACGGAATAGCCTGATCTGCTAGGTGGTCAGGGCTTCCGCATGCTCTTGTCCCTGCCTCTTGATGTTAATGACCTTGCCAAGGTAGCTTCTCTCTCCCCTCTACATACCTAAGCTCTACCCACCCTTTTTTTTTTAAAGATTTATTCATTTAGTTTTAGACGGAGGGGAAGGGAAGGAGTAAGGGGGAGAGAAACATCAATGTGTGGTTGCCTCTCGCATACCTCCTACTGGGGACCTGACCCACAACTCAGGCATGAGCCCTGAGTGGGAATCAAACCGGCGACCCTTTGGTTTGCAGGCCGATGCTGAGTCCACTGAGCCACACCGGTCAGGGCCTTTTTTTTTTTTTTTTAAGACTTTATTTATTTCTTTTTAGAGAGGGGAAGGGAGGGAGAATGGGCGGAAGAGAAACATCGATGTCGAAGAGAAACATCCACTGGTTGCCTCTTGCACATTCCCCAACCGGGAACCGGTCCACAACCCAGGCATGTGCCCTGACTGGGAATCGAACCAGTGACCTTTCCTTTTCAGGACAACGCTCAACCAACTGAGCCATGCTGGTCAGGGGAGCCCTATCCATTTTTTAAAAGCCAATTTATCTCACTTTCACTAAAGTCTAAAGCTCCAATTCCAATCCTTTCTGAATAGTAGTTGACATTACATAACATTCTGAAGTGTTTTCCGTTTGATCTCTTCTGAATCATTCTAAATCTGGTTTAGTGCCAGCTTGTTTTACTAACCCACAAGCTATCAGAAAACATAAGCTTTATCTTCCACTTAACCTGAAGCCCCGCACCACCCTGGTCCGTGTTACTCATCTACTAGACACTCAGTAAACACAAGCTGATTGACTGGTAAGCATCCACCAACTCACACTTGTTTCTCCTTTCATAAGTTACTTAGTGAAGAATTTAGAAGAACATGAATCATGCGAGCCTCGACTACGACAGCACTGCTCCCAAAGCAAAGTCCATTGTCTTACCATTGGGCTGTGGCTTCACCGAGAGACTGGCTTGGTGCACGTCAACCTCCTCCATGGCGTCACTCATCAAATCTCGTAACATCTGTTGATCTGCTTCAGGAAGCACTGGACCGCGGGAGGAGGGTGGACCCCCGGAGTCTACCTACAGTCAACAAGACTAATTAAAAAGAACCGCAACTGCTCTAACAAGCAAACTGCTTGGCATTACATTGTCCCACAAATACTCCACACTTTGCAAAACCACCAGACACGGGATCATGTTCATTTTTCTATATCCTGCCCAGCAGCTGTGACATTTTCATGGTAAGTTTTAGCGTCATCTGCACCCTCACAACTACCGGCTCATAAAATTAATGTCATCACCCCAACCATCCCAGGGAACTGGGGTCTTGAAGAGGCAACACATTAAAAGAGAGAGAAGGTGAAAAAAGGGGCCACAAAGCTGGGGGAGAGAGGATCTTGCTCCGTAGAGTCCGACTCAAACCCACGGCAAAGAGGACGTCCAGGCCTTCGAGGCCGAGCCACTGCAGCTCACAGCCTCATCTCCCAGGGTGAACAAACACCTCAGGGCAGGGGGACGCACTTAAGAGGGAAAATCTAACAAATGGTGCTTCGTGGGGTTCAGTTCCAGCCCTGACGCTTAACCATTTCCGTTAGTGAGCTGTGGATTCGTTAAATCCAGACCATGCTTCTTAAATGTGAGCATGACACGAAATGGAAAGAACCTATGGCGACCGCCAGAAGGGAGAGGGGTGGGGCGGAGCAGGAGAGGGTGGGTGGGGGTAGATGGTGATGGAAGGAAACGGGACTTCGGGTGGTAAACACAACACAATATACAGATGATGTATTAATTGTACACCTGGAACCTATATAATTTTATTAACCAATGTCACCCCAATGAATTCAATAAAAAAAGTAAAAAATAATCAAAAATAAATAAATAAATAAAATAAAATGGAAAGATCTCATTTGAAAAGGATAATTTAAAATAACTTTCAATAAACTGGAGAATGTTTCCAAAAAGAAAGTAAGCAGCGGAGAGGGCGTGTCACTCGTCCCCTGATTATCAGGGAGACCAAAAGCAGACGTGTCACTCCAACCAAAGGTAAGGTCACCCTGAGCCAACAGTGCGAGGCCAGGCAGGCCCTCACGAGGGGCTCCACACCCCCAGGGCCCCGAGCGCTCTGCTCACAGGCGAGGCCTGGGGGAGAATGAAAACACACTAGAAGATAATAAAGTGCTAATAAGCAAGCTGGACATTGTTCAATCTGGACATAAGAGCGGGCAGAGAGGTGGCACTTGGGAGCATAAGAAACCACTGAACCAGGAATCAAGATGTCTGGATTTTGTCACTGTCTCTGCTACTAGCTGGGGCAAATCACCTAAATTCTCGGGTTTTCGCTCATTCGTTTGTAAAACAGATAATCATTGCTAAACTCTGTACCACACTGGGCTAAAGGAAATTGCAGAAAATATACTGAAAACTGGAGAGTATTGTAGATAACGAATACAGAAAATACTATTATATAAACAGTCTTATGGTAATAATAACACCTGCCATCTATTTTCTCATAGGATTTTTACATATAACTTGTATATAACAAGCTCTTCACGACAAATGTTTTCTTTCCTCAGGACAGATGAAAATAAAACTTAAGTCTAAAGAAAAAGTATTATTTTGGTTGAGAAGACTAATGTTCTGAAACAAAGAATATCAAACAGTACAAATGATTTTCCAAAAAGACCCATGGAATCACCTTTCCATGACCCCATCACTCTGAAGGTAAGGGACAGGTGATTTTTCAGTTTCTTTTCTACCATATGACTGTCACGAAGCCCTTGCTGATGTAAACATGTCACTCACGGGGCTGGAATGGGGCAGAGGGGAGCTAGTGCTAATGAACGACGTTGCCAACGGTACCGTGGTCTTCCTTTGTGCGGCTCCTGGCTTCACCTCCACCTTGTTAGCCTCATGCAAGTCCCCATAGCTTGCGATGTACTGAATGAGATTCATTAACGCAGCACAAGAGTCTGAGCACGTTCTGATGTGGACAATGTCACTGGAACAGTGTAACTCGAAGCGCGAGTCCGTCTGGACATGACACAGAAACAAAGGATGAAATGTTTCCCAAACGAAAGACAAAAATTTCCTTTTTCTATACATTTACATGAAATAAGGTATCACGTGACTCTGTTTTGTCTCAAGAAATGTGTGTTTATAATAACTCAATCTTAATTTTAAAATATTTTACCTATTGACCAAAACTAGGTAAGTGGAAAAATAATTCGATACTTTTTTAGTCTCTCTGATAAAAAATAAGACAACTAAAAATTTCCATTTATTTTAATTACTTACTTGCTCTCCATCAGAATCAGACTTCACTGCAGTTATGGTTAATTCCAAGAGCCCCATGTCCATCACACGAACATAATCTAAAATTTCAAAGAGTAATTAATAAAATGTTTGAGTACAGCTTTCACAAAATGCTTATCCAATACCTAATAAAACTAGCATCTCGCCCTGGCTGGTGTGGCTCAGTGGATTGAGCACTGGCCTGCAAACCAATGGGTTGCCAGTTCGATTCCCAGTCAGAGCACATGCCTGGGCTGTGGGCCAGGTCCCCAGTTGGTGGGCGTGAGAGAGGCAACCAATTAATGTATCTCTCTCTTCCTCTCTTTCTCCCTCCCTTCCCCTCTCTCTAAAAATAATAAATAAAATCTTAAAAAAAAACAAACTAGCATCTCTTCACAACTCATCGTAGGTAGTGCTACAAATATTTATAATGCAATGTAAATATGGTTTCATCCTACAATAATCCTATAATTTATTTCTCTTAGAAACAAAATTTGTCTTGTATTAAATAGTGTATCTATAACTTGATGCACTTAAGGTCATTACAATTTTATACTAATATTTAATAAAATCCTTAGTTCATTAGCATTATTCCAGAGTTAAGTGCTTTAAAATATTCACACAAAAACAATTAAAAAAGCATTCAGCTATTCCTGAGTTTGTTTTTTTAACTCTTACCTCTATTCAAATTTATAGTAACAGTATTACACTTGTCAGACAGATGTAAAGCAACTTCATCCAAGATTATTCTGAGAAAAAAATAAAATAAAATCAACATCTAAAAAACTACCCTCAAGTATATGCCACTTGATCACTATATACTTAGTTGTATCATTCTTTCTGACATGATATTATCAAAGTCACATGTAGCTTCTAACTTATGTCATGTAACATTTCTTTAAAGCTCACTGTTGAAGATTGACAGGAATATTTAAGTACTGTAAAGAATGTGATTAAATCATATGCTCAAATTAATTCTAAATTTTCAGCATGTTTTAATAGATGCCCAAATTCAAAAGGTCTTAATTATGAAAATAAAGTATACCAGGCGTTATGGGAAGTTTATATATATATATCTTTAAAATAAACTAACAATCTCAAGAATTATCTCCTCCCTAAAAATAAAACACAATAATGAATAGAACAGATGAGTCAAATCATCTTTGAAAGAAAAACTGAAAACTGGGATAAAGGGACACGACTATTAGCAAAAGGATGTCGATTTTAACAGATGGTTGAGAATTTAATAAAAGGGTTTAGGTGAAACGGTCAGTACGTTTTGGACAACTGCATTTAGAATACGACAAGGTGTACGCGGATACCTGAGAGTAGAAGACGGTTTATCCAAGGCGACACTGCTCGAAACACTGAAAGTTTCAACAGTGAGAAGAGATCGGATTGGCAAATAGAGAGGCCTGACACCAAAAAGAAACATCAGAACATCAGTCCTCTTCAAAGAGTACTTTGAACCTTAACTTGACTAAATTATATGTTCTCTTTAAAACTCAGCACGTTTTCAGTAATAAAGTTTTATTTTGTTCCGCTGTGAACTCACCTATAATCAAGGGCACAGCTCCAGAGATGAACGTGAAAGGTTGTAAATGAAGTTGGAGGATTATATCCCAGAACGGGCTCATCAGCGATGTTCAAAAAATATACAATCTATAACCACAAAAATATAGAATGCCCGGCTTTAGAAGGAAAAAATTTGATAGGATATCATTAATACCAATGTAAAACAAAATATCTCACACAGAAAGCAACCATTTATTGGACAATCATAATGCCAAAAGGAAAAAAGAATCATTTTGAAGAAATTCATTTCAAAAAGTATTTCCAAAACTAGAACTTGAAATAAAAAGGCCCATCCAACAACTAACTGCATTGCTACAGAAACCTTAGAAAAATCATATCTTATGAAACTAACAAAGTATGCATAATATGCTTTCATATTATTTTCCTCGAGACAAATCTTGAAAGAAACAAATTTTCCTAAAATTTGCTTAAAACCATGCATCTGGTTTTCTAAATAATCCACTATTGGGAGAAGTTCTTTATCCTTCATTTGTATGCAGCTCAGTCTGAAAACCAGTTCCTCTCCCCAACATCTACTCCCACTATTTCTCACCTAAGCAAACAAGGAGGTAAGGCTAAGTCTCCACCTTCCCGCCACTGCCGTGTTCACACTCCCCAGTTCCCTGCCCCCACTTTACAGATGCAGACATGGGGAAGATCTCCTCATGTTTCTACAGACAGACAGGTAGGTAGGCAGATACACAGAATATCTCCTGCTTCCTACATGCTTTTATGGGAAAAGCCTTCTGAAAGCATTCAAGTTTAACAAAAATCAGTGCACTCGTTTTCATTTTCACATACAGAAGAGTTAACTTCTTATCCAAAGTTTCCTCTGAAGAATAATTGACTCTATTTCATTCACCGTATATAGTTATTAAACTGGAAATTAATTATAGAAATCCTTGTAAATGCCTGAAACCCTGTGACTGGACTAGAGAGTCATTCTGAAATTATGGCCCATAAAGTACAAGTCCACACACCACTTGTTGCTCCACTGGGCCAGGCTCTCGGCAGGGCCTCGGATGCGGAATCCTTCCCTTTAATGATGTAAGGGATAGCTCTGTCTTTGAAATGTTTAGGAACCAGACTTTTAGGTAAAAAAAAAATCAATCACATTCTGGAGCGCTGGTAACGTTCTGCGTCCTAACCTGAAGGGTGCTTATGTAGAAGTGTTTACTTCATGATAACTCACTGAGTTGAACACACAGGACTTGTGAACTTTGCCGGGTGGCTCTGTCAATATGACATTAAGAGGACTGACAATCCGCGCGACTCTTACCTGCTCATGCCAGCTCAGCCCAGGAGGGAGCACCCTGTGCTGCAGAGTGGCTCCTTTCAGCCCCACGGCAACGAGGAATTCCTATGTGGGGCAACACAAAGACTCACTCACCACCTGCGCGCCCCTCTAATTCAAAACCTGAGTCTTCCTAACCAAATAAACGTGCTGCCTTTTTATGCAATCACTTTAGATACTAATGAAACCAACAGCAAGTATTTAATAGTATAAACGTTTAAAATGCAAACCTTTGTATTGGACTCTGATTTATCAGATACTATTTTCACTGCAACAGAGAGCATATTCGAAGTGTCTCCTCCAACACCATCTGAAGAAGCTCTACTGAGACCATTTTCTTCAGAGGAATAAATAGTAGGTTCCAACCTATGTGGGCGGGTTGAACCGGGCAGTCGCACTTCTGTAGGAGGAATCACTCCATCCACCAAGCCTACACCCACGACGCGGTGAAAACATAACAAAAGGATTACTTGAAATTAGTTCACGGACTTCCACGACGGAAAACAAACCCATGTACCTCCACTGAGCACACCACGATTCCGGAGGCAAATGAGGAAGGGCAGTGTCGGCAGGAACACTGCAGCCCTGCCTGCTGATGTCGGCGTGGCTGGCAGTACCCAGCTCCGAGACAATTACGATTTAAAACGCTAGGATAATGCAATTTAAATATGGAAATCTGCTGAATATTAAGCATGTGCAAGTGTCTCACATCTATTTACAAGGTAACATGGGAAATGTGCTCAAAGAATGATAAGTTCTGTATCTGTCACCAAAATGAAATATTGTTTGAGAATAAAGAATGCAAAGTTCCATCAACTTTAGATCAATAGATAGTAAGATATGGTATATCCATAAAATCGAGAATTATTTGGCAATAAAAAGGACTGAAATACGAATACACTTCAATAACCTTGAACACCCAATGCCAGGAGCAAAGGCCATATGCTGTATGATCTGATCCACAGGAAACATCAGGAATGCTACTAAATCCACAGGAACAGAAAGTACTGTAGTGGCTGCTTAGGGCTGGAGGGGGGCGGGGGCTTTGGGACGGGTTGCAGGGCGGTTCTAGCTAAAGGATGCAGAGTTTCTTTTGGGGGTGATGAAAATCTTCTAAAGTTGACTGTGATCATGGTTACGCAACTCTGCGAAATATAAAAACTACAGAAATGTCTATTTCAAACGGGTGAACTGTATATGATATGTGAATTATATCATACTGCAAAAAAAGAACAGTCAACTGCTAATTCACAGTTAAGTATTATTTTGCCAGTGGAGTCAGAACATCCCCGCAGAAAACTACTGCTTATATCAGAGTTCTGTTCTCAATAGATTTTATTAAACAAAATTTAAACATGTCTAAGCAGAAGTGAACAAAACACACATATTTACTATCCGTCCTACCTTTGTGGTATAGACTGAAGCTGCTGGAATGGAGGCAGATGTAGTGCTTATCATCGAAACCTTCATATTTTGTCACACAAAAGAACGAACCACTGTGGAACTCCAGCCAGAATTCACCGTGCTTGTCTTCCAACAGGTCTCCATTATCTTGCTAATAGAAAGATAAGAAAACAGGGGTGTCCTTATTGAAATGCAGAAGCTCTGGGACAGGAGCTCTCCTGCTGTAGCCCAGCGGTCTGACTCTTGACCCATCCGACATGGCGGTGTTAAAAACTGAGCACTGAAATGGGGCCTTGCTCTTTTGCCAATGAACCCCTCTCCTTCCTCCCCCTTTGGGACAAACAATGGACAAACTGTTATCATCTTAGGAGCAGAACAGGAACATGTTTTCCAAAAGAAGGTGTACGTGATGTTTGTCTTCTGATCTGCAACAAAGGTACATTTCCAAAGATGCTGTCTGTCATCATGAGGTGCCTCAGAAAACTGAACCTCCTCGGTCCCTGAAACAACTCCCAACTCCCTCGACTGCTGGGCATGCTATCCCGTAGATTTACAATAAGATGTACTTGAAGAACCACTTTAGATCTGTAAATCCTCACCTTGACGTCTGTAAACACAGCCACCAATCCGTGATTAATACTCAGAAGAACTGAGAGAAAACTCTGCGAGTGCTTGTTCTGAGAGTCGAGTTTTTTTTTCCTACGGGAACGATAGTTGGGGTCGAGAGTAGAAAAATACTGCAAAGTCTCCTCCTCAGAGCCGCTCTCCTCGTCTGTGAGAGACAAATGCCACACTCGCATGGGTCCGACAGCTCGTTTAAAAAGAGGGCAACTTGAACATTATCACAAGAATATTTATTTATTTTGCAATCTGGTTTTTTTTACAAAGAATCTGGTATGACAATAAAAACATACTTGCTATGTTTTTTCACTTTACCACTGAACTTCAGACAATGTATATATTATCACTATAAAGATAACACATTTAATTAGAATGTTTTCAATATATAGATACAAGTGGGAAAATATAAATTACTAAAAGGTACTATAAAATATAAATGAAAAATATCATCAATTAAGAAAGCTATTACTTTATTGACAAACCAGGCACTGACATCAGAACAAATTTAAAATATTTTACCATAGTGAACTGTAGACTTAAATGGACTAAAGCTATCTTTGTTGAAGGTATTGATCAGTTGACTGGCTACTGAAAGCCCAATACCATATGAAATATTTTCAAAAGTCTCCACTGGTGAAGGAGCTGTTGGTTCCCACAACAACAAGTCATTAAAGATCCTATAAAGACAAAGTTGAAAAATAAGTACATAATTCCCAGTTCAACTGAAGGCAAACTAAAGAATATCCCTGTAAGAAATCACATGAATAATAATTTTCCTGAATGGTAGAATAGAAATTAGATTCTACAAGCTTTTTAAAAATATCGTTTATGTTCATATAATGACAAAAATAACTAATAGGACTATAATGCAGGGCAGTGAGAAAGGAACTTGTACAATTAGATAACTAGATACCTGCCTAGTTTTACCTGTGTTACGTGTGTCAAACTACATACATCTAAATGCACTTTAACAAAGGAAGTTAATGAAAAAAATGTTTAAAAACTGTATGAACAAAAGACTGTTCACATACATGAGAGCACTCCATGAGCTCTAACAGGTCATGCATTGTCTCACTGGACCCTCCCCCCAATCGTATGGGGAGCCAAGGGACAATCCTTACTCTCACTTGACCCTTGAAGAGCCTGCCTCATAAAGGTTAAGGGACCTGCCCAAGGTCACACAGCTAATTAGTGGGTGAGCTGGGTCCAGAGCCCAGGTCATGGCCAGCTCCCAGTGCACTTTTTTATTACTCCTTTCTCTGGGGAAATCTGTTCTTTCCTCTTCACCAGAAATCACATTCATTGGGAAGCTTGCATGAGATGAAGGATACAAAACAGGAAATAAAGAAAGGAAATCTTTCTTATTTTTTAATTATGTTTGAGAGAGAGAGGAAGGGAGAGAGAGAAAAAAACATCGATTCGTTGTTCCACTTATTTATGCATTCATTGCTTGATTCCTGCACGTGCCCTGGCTGGGGACCAAACCCACAACTTTGGTGTATGAGGATGATGTTCTAACCAACTGACCTACCTGGCCAAGGCCAAGAAAGGAAATCTTTCTAACTAGCAAGGTGGCCAAGTCAATACTGGTGACTGATGGGGTGACAGGTGTCAAGCTAGGCTACTACCACGTCCTGCTTTTTTAAAGAATTAGTTGTCACTAATCAGATGTCCTTCTGCCCTTCTCCGCCCCTCATCACCCCTATGTTTTCATGGAAACAAAGGCTTTTCAGTGCCCTCTATGAGGTCCCCTGTTAGATTTGAACCCGTAGCATCTCCTCCACACAGACCATATTGGACCACAGCACCTGTAACATAGTATCACTGTGTCTCCTTGTTCCCAAACTAGCCCCTCAGTCCTCTTTCCACGCGCCCAGCACGGTGGCTCTCCGGGGCAGGCAGCGAAGGTGTGTGGAGGGAGCACCAGTGCGTGGCACACAGGGAAGGGTTGCCAAAGGCAACGGCTCACAGCAAAGCCCAGCGTGAACACCAGGCGAGAGGCCACGCGGTGACGTATCTCAGGCCCCTTCCTGTGCGAAGCCACTTGTCTACAAACTTCCCAGGCCAATTCCTGAGCTTCTGAAGCCCTTAGAAAGCACAGACCAGGACTGAGAGCTGTGACTCACAGCAGACTGTAATCTGCTCCCAAAAGGGTCCTTTCGGGAGCATCTCTAGGTGCGAGACACCAGGGATAGAGGACAAAAATACGTCTCATCTCAGACACACTGACAGCCACGCCCCCAAACCGTGCGGTGCTCATTTGGCTGTTTCTTGGGTATTTTTATTAAAACAAGAGTCAATCCAGATCTTAGTCTAAACGCCTACAAAGTGAATGCATAAAATGAATTTTCTCATAAAATGTTCTTCCTTTACCTTATTCCCGCCAACCATTCTCTTACCTTCGAAGATGAAAGAGACTGTTACTTAAAGTAAAGCCTGGGTTCATGACATGTAAATAAAGCCTCATATGATGCTACTCTTTTCCTTATTTATACTTTGGTCCAAGCACAGTCTCGATATTATTAATACTGTAAAACACTGGGTGAAGTTTTGAATGTCAAGAAAGAAAACCAAGATATTTAAGGACACATCACTATGATTCTGTGTCTATGAGCCTAAAACTCATAATAGAAGCTCAATAAATACTTAATAAAACCAATTAGAATTCTTTTTTGTATTCTATTCGAAAGGACCCTTTTTAACACAGAAAAAATTCTCAGGTACCCAAGACTGTCTTTTTAAAAAGAGCTAGTTGCCCATGGCGCCAAAGGAATACACCACTATTTTAAATGCAGGAAGTAAAGGTTCATACACATAATCAGAGCTGGTTATAACTCTTGTCCAGGGATTTTTTGATTACATATATGCAAAAGGACATCGCGGAGAACTTGAATGGGCTCTGAGGACTGGATGGCACTGAAGTCCAGTGCTAATGCCCTCGTTCTGAGTGGTGAGCTGTGGTCGTGGAGAAAATGGCCTTGTATGTGGAAATGCTCAAGTGCACCAAGTTCAAGGGGCGCTAGGTCAGCAGCTCACTTTCAAATGGCTCAGGGGGAAAAGTTCTTTTTGCTGTACTTGCAACTTTTCTCTAAGTTTAAGAATGTTTAACACTTTTAAAATACTATTAATTTTATAATTTGTAAATATATACGAAGCCAAACAAGGGGCGAAGAATTCACACCCTGAGGAGCTTAGGTATGTGACTTACACAACCCACGCTGCAAGGGAGCCCTCCAGGACGTACAGGATTCTGGGGCCTGAGGGTGCAAGCAGGCAGAGTAAGATGGAAAAAAAGCTCTTAAGCATCCCCAGTTTAACTGGCTCCCCAGATGAACAGATAACTATCCAGCTCCCTGGTTCCCTGATGTAAGCCATCAACTACCCCACCTGCCATGCTGACAGGTACCCCCCCGGCCCCACCCATGCCCCCACCCTAACCATTGGCACAGATGGTTTGCAGCAGAGCTGAGGGGGGGCGGGGCTCGCTCTTCTATAGGCTTGCCTGGGTCACTGGTGTTTGGCCTCAAATGGGCTCATCCCAGCTGCATTCATTATTGTAAGTATAGTTTAATTAAATGTTGTGCTAATAGATAACTGTTGAGCATACAGATGGAGGTGGAAAAATCTTAAACCTAGGACTCTGCCCTCAAGTTGTTTTGAATCTTTTTTTTTTTTTATTCCACTTTAAAAAAACTGAATCTGAAAATTGTAGACAAAGTCTTTCGGGTACATGTTATGCAAAAATTCCAACCAGTGACTCATACTGAATCATAGGTCTTTCCCTACATTTTGAAAAGGAGTGGTAAATAAACATATTTGTAAACTGCATGTTTAAGGGGTGTATCACTGCTCTAATGTCCCATTTAACCAACAACCAAGCACCACAGCAAGAAAAAAAAAAAAACTGGATGAAGCCCTCTGCCCTCTGGGCTGGACCTTGAACTAGCCTCTTCATTCTGCTCGTTCTTCTTAGCCTTGCACATTTGTAGGCCCCCTGCAGACATTTCTCAAGTATAAAATAAGGACGAGTCTACAGAGATCAGTCATTTCCAAACCAGATCATCTGTAAACCCTAGCAGTTAAAAAAATTATGGAAGCTCTCTAATGTAAATTTATAAATTATATGCAACTATTATTTATAAATTATGTATATTATGAAATAAATATAAAATATAAATTTTTAAAGTTTTTTTTTTAAGTTAAATAGAAGCACTAACGTTTTCTTCCTACAGTCAGTAGACTCTCCTGTGAATCTCGTCTTCAAGGTAACTGACCTAAGTAGATCTTTCTGGAACTTAATTTTCTGATGAAGACCCGCAGTCCTGGTCACTGGGGGTCACTGAGGAGACCCAGCTTATTGTTAACAGTTCGGAAATACAGGGCCAGTGACATCTGATACCAAGTAAACCCACAGCAGCAACGACAGTCTGAAGTTCCTGACGGCAAGCGAAAGTTGCGGTCACTTGCTCAGGTGCGGGACGCTAGTGCCGGCAGACACCAGGCCACCCCACCCAGAGCCACACCTGAGTGCCTTGCAGGGGTGCTGCAGAAGAGATTCCCTCAGTGGCCAGGAACAACCACAGTGACAGATGGCTACTGAGTGCTTACGGTGTGCCAGGTGCTGTTCCCGGAGCTCCCCAAGGGTCGTCCCATTTGGTCCTCCCAACAGCCCAGAGGCCAGCAGGTGAACCGCCTCGGTCTCACAGACGAGGAGGCTGACTCACGGGGCCAGGCCAACCGCCCGAGGCCTTCACCTCTAGGATGCCACTTATTTCGATTTAAAGTTTCACACAGAAGTTTATGCATTAGTTTCCAACCCTAATGAGGTCCTTTTTGGAACTCTAAGAAGGCATGCCCCTTGCACAGACTCCAGGACTCTGAGTCTGCCCCCGGATCCGCTGGCCCTCCACACGGGCCCTCCCCAGCACTCTTCACGTCACTGCACGCAGAGGAGTGTGCTCAGTGCCCACGGTGTGGTGACAGAGGGCAAAGGGCGCAAATCTCTCACGCACAAGGAATGCAGTCACCAGACACACTGGTTAGGACCCTCCACTCTAGCCACGGCACACTGGAGCGGGAAGAGTTCTGTCATCAGCACCACACAAGTACACTGAGGGGGAAGGGATATTGAGGCAAAGGAAAAAAAGAGGGAACAGGAAGGTATGAGGCAGACAGGCAGCGAAGTCCACCCCAAAGAGTCAACACAACGTGTTTAAACTCACCTGTTATAAAGCTTCTCATAAAAGCTTTTATTCGGTAATGTTACATGGATATTGGGTAACGTGAGTTCCAGCACGTAGTGAGAATTGCTGATTGCTTTATCCTGAAACTCTGTCATTTCTACTGGGTCTCCTGGCATCACCATCTAAAACATAACAGTTCAGTGCAAAAAGAAAATGCATCAAATAACCATTTTATGTTTAAAATACTAGTTGCATCTTCTTAATGTAGGCATAGGACTTGATATGCCAGCAAATGAGTAAGCATGTAACTTAACTTTTAACCAAGAAAAAAATGCAGATGTTACTCAGCCTTGGAGTTAAAAGTCTAGCACGAACAATACTAAGTCTGGGGGGTTTTGTGAGAGAAAGATTTAAAACCATTGCTACATGCTGAGGGTGTCCCTTCGTGGTTCACTCACACTTGCACTTTACCTGTTCGTTTTCGAACATGACTCTACGAGAAGAAAAGGGTGAGGGCGCTGGCCTCCTGAGGTCACACACGTCCTTCAGGGAGTGGGCGCCTCCGTCCTCCTCTTCCTGATAGTGGCCATCACCCTCCTCTTCCTCCTCCTCCGCAGCCATTCTCTCCAGAATGGAATGCATAGCTGGTGGATTTACTTTCAGAACAATTCTAAAAGCAAAGACAGTTTTAAAAATCATGATCTGCGTGTCCACTGTGAAACTTTAACTCTTACGCAAATTAATACAAAGACCACTGATGGAGTCATTAACGGTGGGATGCAGCTTCTCTGCAAAGTCTAATTGTACCTACTCTGCCCCGCTTCTGGTCATGTCATAAACTTGAGAGTGTGGAATTGATGAGACAAATAAACAAAAGAAAGGTATTAACATTTTATACTTAGCTAATTGAAAATCTGATCTTTTGAGGATACAACGATTAGTTTTAAATTTCATGTTTAAAATTCACCTTTCGGCAAGTTTTTTTAGAAAGATTTTATTTATTTATTTTTCAGAGAGGGGGAAGGGAAGGAGAAAGAGAGAGAGAAATACATCAATGTGTGGTTGCCTCTCATGCGCTCCCAACTGGGGACCTGGCCCACAACCCAGGCATGTGCCCCGAATGGGAATTGAACCAGTAACCCTTTGGTTCGCAGGTCGGCACTCAATCCACTGAGACACACTAGCTGCCTGGGGCACATTCCAGCAAGTTTTACCTAAGAATTCTATTTATTCTCGCTAACTGGGATCCTTCCGCTTGCAGCCTGTTCTGCTATGCTGGAATACTTGCATACCTCAGAAGCCTTGTGTCACGAAAGTTGTTCAAATGGAAAAGGAGAGGTTGATTAGGGAATCAACCTAATTCCTTTTCAGATGCTTTCAGAACTGCATCAACGAATCCTTTAGGATTCTCAATAACAACAGGCCGTGGTCATGCTCTGCTGGTACGTCACTGGCCACTGGCACAAGGCTTTGCAGCCTCTTCTTGACCACATCAGCCCACTGTCATGAGGAAGCATGGCCACCCCAGATAAGACATTTACCTGTGTGGCATCTTCAAGGGCATTGTTTTTTTCCTATGTAGGTGATACCAGTTTGTTCTAGTTATAAACGGTCACAACGACTTCCTAATTTAAAGATATCGTAATGTAAGTTGTGCTTCCAAATTACTTGGTTGAAGTAGATCCGTCTCTTATGACAAGAACTCATGCTCTAAACTCCTGCAGCTTTTCAGGCAGATGCTCATAACATCTGTCCCAGGAGCCCGACAGGTCTGGTGCACAGACGGTGTGTGTAAAAGAGGGCGGGCAGGAAAATGGCACGAGAAGAGACGACTGCCAAAGAAGCTTCGAATGCTTAGTTTTCAATATAATAATGGGTCAGTATTTCAACTGAGCCAAGTTCTTTTCAATCCAGCCCAAGCCCACGACGAGGCTGACGCCCTCTAAGAAACGCCACGGCTGCCTCGGCGGCCGGAAGCGGCGGCTCCCCGAGCCCGCTGCAGGCCGGAGCCAGCCGGTGCAGCTTCGGCAGCACACGGACGCCCAGGTTCGTTCCGAGGGTCCAAGGTGGGTCCCGAGAACCAGTATTTTGTCAAAGCGCCCACATGGGAAAAACACTGTTGCAATGCACCACTGACTATAAAATTCACTTGACAACTAACCAAATGGTGTTCTATGCTGTCTCTTCTACTGCAGCCCTGAACTGTTTTTAAAATGATCAATGACTCTTTGGTCCCTCTACCTCTACTAGGAAACTTGAGATAAGAGAATACATCTTACGCTTCTGTCTCTCACAACACCTGACAGACACCCCTCACAGAGCAGCTCTCATTACATAGTTTTACCTCATCTGTCCATCTTCCTCTGGACTCTCTCATCAGGGCTGGATATTTTTAACTTAAATTCAATAGCCAAAATGATGGTTAAATAGACTATGGTAACTTATTTTTGAAAGGAAAATCTCGTTAGATGTGTGTGTCCCATCCGCCCGCTCACCGTGGCCAGTCGAAGTCATCCGACGATGTCGTATCTCCGTCTACGCCGCTAGACACGTGGAAAAACTTGATAGATGGCTCTCCTCTATCTTCCTGGAATGACCCTAATCAAACAAGACTGATTCATTGAAATGCATTTCTTCTCAAGGGCTAAGGTCCTTTCCTCCTTAGGGGAGAGCAGAGACCCCCTAAATCGGGGGCACAACGCAACGCTGAGTTCTACCGCATTTGCACGTGTGTTCCCGTTTCTAGCGTGCACGGGGAGATGGAACGGACACATAAATCACAGATGCTGTGTTCTGCTCACACTCGGGTTTTTAAGTGCCGATGTTTACTGTGTACGAGCACGATCACGACAACAAACACAGCCGGTCCTCCTACTGAGTGCCACTGAGTGATTATTCTTCATAAAAGCTTATGCAGTTAATCTCGGAACACAGATAATAACGACATGTTTTCAATGTCGATTCTGCATCAAGCACTGCAAGAATTACCTCTATTTACAATAACCCTACACGTCTCTTCATTCCATTTTACAGAGACTGACTCTCCTCCAGAATAATGAGTTTCTTACCACTGGAGGAAAGGAAAGACCAGAGAGCCCTACATGCCCTTTCGCAAAGTCCTAATCGGCAACGGTCAATTTTCCGTATCTCTAAGGACATGTAAAACTCAGAGAGGAGGCAGGAAGGGAAGCTTTGCAGCCCTTTCCCAGAGCCGGACATGGGCAGGGAGGGGGTGTGGCAGGAAGGTGTGGTCAGGGGGGCGGAGGGGCAGACGGGAAGTGCAGTGGCAGAGCCAGGCTGTTGAGAAATCACACACACGCGCGCGCGCACACACAAAAACCCACATCAAAATCTTCCTGAGTTCTTCGTGGACTCAATTCACTCTAAGTGTATACATACTCTTCATTCGCTGACAAAAGCAAAGCAATACAGAAAAACTTAAAGCAGGTTTCACAAAGAAAAACCACTCGAGAGCAGTACGATGATAAAAAGCTCACGCTATAGTGTCGGACTTGGGTCTGAATCTGGGTTCTGCCAATTACTACTACACGGTCTCAGAAGGTCCCTCTCCTTAAGTCTACAGACTCCTCACTTACAGGTGACAAAAATGGTTGCAGATAATGAGCCTACATAATTATGATGGTTAAAGGAAACGAGAGAGCGGGGTGAAGCGCTCGGCGCAGCGGCCGACACGGGGCGGCACTCAAGCGCTGGCTGCCAGCGGCCCTCCAGTGAGGGGAATGCCTGGCTGGCGGTAAACTGCAGGCGGCAGCACACGTTCCCCGGAGGAAGGAAGTTTTAAGGAAGTGAATAAATCATCGTGCCTAGCAGTTTCTTTTCAAAAACTGACCTACATCACATACATCTCTACAATACTGGAAAAAGGTTGTTACTCTTGTTTTCTGACATAATGTTTTTTTAATTTTAAGGCATTTTGTGGCTGTCATATACTTTTTCATGCTCTAAGTTTCAGCAGCAGTTGCTTGCTCATAGTTTGCCCTTTACAGGCACATTCAGTCTTACCAACTAGTTCTCGAAAGGTAAGTTCCAGTTTAATTTGTTCTGGGGTTGATCCTCCTATGAATTCAGTCTTAAATTCTAGGTCTGTGAATGCTAAATGAAGAATCTCCTTCTGAAGCGACTTCTTAAACCACGGTCCTCTTTCTTGATCTGATCGAAGGTCAGGTATTGGGAAGCGAACGGAAAGGTTTAACGCTGGCGTGGCAACTTGCACTGACACCCGACAATTTGCAGGGTTATGGGAGTCATCTAGAAACAGTTCAGTGAAAGCCTTGTGCTGAGAAACAAAGCATCAAAAAACAGGCCAAAGGTTAACTTCAGTCAATGAACGCCCATGACCTCAGTGCTCCACATCACGACATGTATGCTCACTATTTCCCCTTCCGTCTAACACAGTAAAACGCAATCCAGAGAACCACCACCACGTTAGTCTGGCGTAAAGACGCTTGATTGCCCAACAGCTACTAACCAAAGCCAGAGCTACTGGCGAAAGACAAACTCTCACATAAAATAAATGCATAAGCATAAAAGCTGAACCGAAGACTTGGGCACCATAGGTGCAGCTTATTTTACCAAAGAGTAAAAAAAGAATAACATGTAAATTAGCTTATCAACAAATTCAATCGTTAAAAATCACTCCAGTACCCAATATCCAATTCAAAGGCTCTATCTGGCAAATATGCTTCTTTAAAGACACGATGTGAATGTGAAATCAGGTGAATTATGCCGGCTGCAAAGGCCCATCCCTGACTCATTTTGTATTTTAAGGACTAAGCCCAGAGGCTGGCAAATCACAGGTTCTAAATAAACATTCACTAAATGACTCACTCTGGGTTCCCATCCAACCCAAGGGTGTGATCCCATCAAATGGCTCTTAGAAACCAAAACACATATGTACCATTTTACTCAAAGCCATGTTATAATAAAAAGTTCAAAGACAATGCCCTTCAGATAAAAGCCTCTGTCTACTCTTTCTCTAAAATGTCTTGAAACATAAACCTTAGTCCAGGGTATACCATCGTGACTTCAGCACAAATAACCCAAGAAATTAAACCACCATCCCAATACATCTATGGCTAACAGCAAATAGAGACAGTAGCCCCAACAGAACTTAAAACGACAAGCAATTGGTGACACAAAATAAAGAACGCTGACTTAATGAGAATACTATCGTTAAATGAGAGAGAAGTAAATAAAGTAAAAAAATATACATTAACTTCTCCCTTTTCTTTTCAACTTAAGTTATCTCTGTTACTGGTCCTGCAGCCCCAAAATTCCTAACAGACAGAGTTCTCACAAATCTGACTTATTTTATTTGCTTAGAAAAGACACCAGGCACCAGATCTAAATAAAAGTGATATAATGTGATACTCAATAACACAATCCAATAAATTATGTTCCCATTTTCAAAAGTATATCTTATATTGGCTATATTTTATAGGTGGCTCAAGCACTTTGTGAAATGTGTGAATAAACTGTTGTGAAGATATGATAATCACAGTTTGTAAAATTCAGGTAACACAGAAAAGGAAAGGAGAACCAATTCTACCGCTCTAACACAGTCATTGCTACCAACTGGTATATTTCTATCCATTCGTTTTCTATGCATCAGTTTTATTCACAGCTACGGAAGTTTACTTCTTCCTGAGCCTTCTTCAGAGCATTGTCTTCATAACCATCATTTAAAACAGTTACATAGAATTTCACTCAGTATATTAACGGAACTTATTTAGCTATCTAGTATCCAAACATAAAACACATCTCCATTTTTTCATTATTACAAATAACACTGTTTTCATAATATATGCATAAGCTCAGAAATAATCCAGATAAGCCTATTAGCTAGCAATAATTCTAATTAGTATTAGCAACTTTTGAATACTCACCAGACTAATATGTTTATTATATGAAGTATACATGTGAGATGCCATCATCTCTACTGTAGTAAGTTTCTGTGGCTGCAGCAAGGAATTTAACCTGTCCACTATACTGATATCCAGCTCACAAAACACTGGTCTTAATTTAATTTGCAATTCTGCCTTCTGAGGAACAGAGCTAAGTCTTGCTTGATTGCCCTTTTAAGAAAAAAAAGGAAGGCATTAATATGGTCACTAGCAATACTATAAAACCGAGTTAAAACTTTCCGATTGTGACAAAGTGTATACCAAGTGAAAATTTACAGAAAGTGGTAATCACAGAAAAAGACCTCTTACCTGGGGTCCTTTATTCTCAGAATGCTTATAATGAAGCTGAAGACACACAGGGGAGTGGGAATCAGTTTGTTCTTTGGAATGGAACATCAAAAGCTTGAAAACAAAGATGAAGATCAATGTAAAATACTAAGCTATAATTTTAATCACACGAATTAATAGAGGTGCTAACATAATATTAGGAAGAATTTTTTGGAGTCAGCAAACCTTGCTTTACGTTTTCCTTGCAGCTCACTAACAGTGTGAATCTTAGACAAGTTAGTGAACTTGTGGGACACTCAGTATCTCATCTACAAAATGCAGGGGGGAGTCCGGTAAATTAATGCCCGAGAAAGTGCTTTGAAATAAAAAAATATGTAAGGGCAAAGTAAAAGCAACAGATGTCACTTTGATAGCTCTGAAGTTTCTCTAGGACACACCACTAAGACAGGAATAAAAACAGGCTAATAGTGAAGGAGCACAAGACACTCCCCTCCCACAGTGAACAGTGCTCAGCACGCAGCAGCTGCTGGACAGCAGGATTCTTCTGAAATTACAAGTGCTTAAAAAATTAGTGAAATGAAGTCATTTGTCCAATGACCTGTCTGCCACTCCAAAACGAGTCAACTCTAAATTAAAAACTTCAACCAACTCTTACGGCCTTGAATGCCATACTTAAAAATCTATTTCAACAAAACACAAATGCTCACTCACACACACACACACACACACACACACACCCTCTTCCTCTATGATTTCCTAACCCTTTTTTAAAGAAAACTGTTGCTGTTCATACAATTCTTAAAAAAGCAAGACAGAGTTAAAGAATGATCACCAAGTAAAGGTATTTAGCATTTACCTCTGTATAGTGAGGAGAAGCAGCATGAAAATCAGTCGGAAACAGGCACTCCAAAAGTTCCATCTGCCCAACGGACATGTCGGTACTGAAATATCTGGAAGCTGATCTTTGTCTCTGTTCATAGGACAGTTTGATGCCAGTACCTATAAATCTATCATAAGAAATGCAGCATTTAAGGATATCCACTTATTTCTAGATTGAACAATGTGTAAATAGTACAAACGTGTTAATAAAGTACAACAATTACCTACCTATTCTGACAAATTCAAGTTGTAAATAATACTCCTAAGGATATTAACCAGAAAGAGTACTTCAAATTTTCCTGACATCACATAAAGAAACCAGTTCTGCTGACAGGAAATTATCCAGGATATATTTATTTCCCAAAACTGCCCTTCCTTCTTCATTAATCTACTGCAATTTACACTGCAGCAGATAAAATCTGCAATATCTAAAATATATACATATGTAATAGTTTCTTAAAATTATCTAAAAGCATCATGCAGTATTTTTACAACTTCTGTGGAGTTCAAATGAAGGTAGTTCTCTAGTTTTTATTGCTTTTGTTATATTTCCTGACAGATAATTGAAACCTTGTCAAAAACTGGAAGAAAATAATGTTTCTGCAGTTTGATTATAAATAAATACTATGGTTCTAACCTGCAGAATTTATTTTGCTAGGTATAAAAGCTAATTTATATATTAATTTTAATACTTAAAAAAATTAAAGTTAAAATAAAAGCCCAAAATATTTTCTAAAAATATTAATATATTGTATAAATCTTTGTATTTGTAAAATAACACAACAATTTATAGGTCACTTTCATGTTCAAATAAACAGCATGTGCACATTAACAATATTATAATTACAAATTTAATTATCTCATCTATTAGAACTCGACCCATGAAAAGGTCATTGGCTATTTGGACAGCTTTGATTTTTTAAGTATAAGGTGAAAAATGTAGCACCCAAGTGCAATCGGCCTTGGCGTCAGTTCCCCATGGCCAGGGGCACACAGGTCATTTCTGAGTCCTCCTCGTAAGTCCACTCTACTCTGACCACCACTGCCGCCTCTACTAAGCCAGTAGCACAGCAGCTGCTTTTATGACTGTAATGGTGCTGGGGGTATGATGGCAAAATGTGGTCACAGAAATGTGACAAGGGCAGGGCAGGGAGCTCAAGAAGAGGTACTTTCCAGACTCCAGATTACCTAGAGCTTGTATCTGAATGTTGCGCATGCCAAACAACCTGAATGAGGGATTTTATGGTAAACATCATTGCAGCACTGGAAGAGAACCTCATTCATTCCGCTCATTTACAAATAAAATGTGAATTATAAAAACAAACGGAGTTGGGTGGATAGATAAACACAAAAGGCTACTTTCAGTTCTTTTTCAAAGATGGTTAACAAATACGAGAGGGTTTACCTAAGGTGATCATGTGAGCACGCTTCTGCAAATACTGTTCGGAAAGACTTAAAATCATCTGTTGCAAACCTTGCTGGATCAATCTTTTCTATACAAGAAAAGAAAGCTACTGCCAGAGGGGTCAATGGATTAAGGTTCAGTGCCGTTTCAGGTGGAGATAACGGATCAATGTGAAGCACAGAGACGGAAACAGTTGCCACGGCCAGTCTGAGAACAAGCTCAGGCCTGGATTCATCCACTGACACAGACCTAGATGGGAGAGCTGAGACACATGTGTTAGAATTATACACACGAAATTTAACGCTTAAAAATAATCCATTATATCAAAATTAGAAAACATTAACTTATGTATTAGTTTTCAAAAACAGGCGATTACACAACAATTTGAATGATACTAAACAAGTAAAATAAAATAAACTGTTGTCTTTCTGCATCTTATATCGAGGATCTTTGGGACCTGAAGTCCAAAAGAGTATGCTGCGGTAGGAAACACCTGAACAAAGCTTTGCATTAATAAAACTGTGTTGGAAAAGTCAGAGATTAACCCCAGCTGCTTGTCAAACTCTCCTCTAAACCTTGCGTCTCTTCCAATTAAATCTGGCAAGGAAGAAACCTGAGGTTCCCTTTCCAGTCAAGTAAAAACGGTGAAACAAAAATCAGATGGTTGATTGAGACGCCTAAACTGCAATAATAATGAAACTTATGATATACTTTTTACTAAGAATACTGAGGTATTTAAATATGCACAGAACAGAGTGAATGGGCAACTATAGTGAAACACTTCACAGCGAACTGTCAACGCTGCTTCATTTTCCTTCCAAACTTTGTTAAATGGTCTAGACCAAAAAAATAACAATAATTATGAAGGAAAAGGAAAGATACAGTAGAATGGCTTTTTTTTTTAAATTTCAAATTTTTTAACATTCCAGTGGACCACCAACAGACGTCTGTTTTCACTCACAAGCCCTCTGTGAAGACGACGGGGGCGTCAGGGCGGAGGGCGGCGCCGGCCCTCTTACCGGCTGCTCTTTGGGGCGATCGAGGAGCACTCCCCATGTGGGCTGAAGCTACAAAATAATTATTTTCAAGCAGGTGAATAAAGTCATGAATTTTGGACGCAAGCTTTCAAGAACAGAACAAAAATTAAATGATACTTTACCACAGTAGCACTTATCGGAGACCCCGCTGGGGTGTTTGTATATGTGCTAGTTAATGACGACTCAAGGTCCATGTCGGGGGGGTCCCCCAAGGGTGGAAGAGAGGAGAGGCTGTGGGACATGTCCATGTCAGCCATCGAGAAGAATACTTCTTCTTCTAGGGAGAATTAAACTTTGTCAATGGTGTTATAATTCCACACATCTATGCATTCAAATTAAGTAAATACATATTAATACGACATTCTTCCTTCAGATTACCTGAGAAACAGTGATACCCTAAATTTTGTTACTTCCAATGGGGTAATCTATTTGGATCTAAGATACAAATGGCATGGTATAAACTCAACAGAACACAGGTTAACAAAAGGCTATGCCATCTTGCTGGTGAGCTTTGATATATGACATGTAGTATTTCCTGGTATATTTTTAAGTGTCATTACAATTTAGAAGTTAAAATTCAGATTAAAATGTTATGTATATACATAAATGTATATGTATATTTATATTTATATATATACATCATATGATATACATATATGTATGTTGCAACCTCTGGTTTCATATGGATACAGCTATTTCTTTTAAAAACAGAATAAAATTTAAAAGAGAAAAAAAGAGAGCTGCATGTATTATTTTGAAATCTATTTACATTTCACTTCTTTCCTTCTGGAGATTATTTTACCCTCGTGCAAATAAAGTTTATTAAAGCCAAAAGTTCTTAAGCTGACTTTAACTTTCTATTTAGTTCGACATTCCATACTTAAGTTGATTCTTATTATTTAGGGTATTAGTACTCATACACTCCCAAAAACCTCTAAATGCAAAGTAAATTAGATAAATATTACATTCACATATAATTGATAGATTAATATAGAAAGGTTTGTATTTAAAGGAATCTATAAATCATTATGTGAGCTCATAAGAATTTGACAAAATGAAGAATTACTCCCATTTATCCCTTATGTAAATCTACATTTATATAAATTGACTTTCCTTGGAATAAATCATGATTTATATAAACTACACAGTCAAAAAAGAATACTGTAGCATGTCATTGTAATGCTGGGGTTACCACTGTAAAACTGGGTTAGAATTTTAAACTTAGAAATTTAAACCTTCTTACAGGATTGATCTTTTGTTCTTTCATTACTAACCCCCTTTCTCAGTGGCCAAAATTAAATTTACTTTGCTCTATGATGATAACGTATGATTCTGCTGTCAACTTTTCACGTCACTTACCACGGCTAGAAGGTGTGCGAGCTGTTTCTGTCTCATAAAAGCTTTGCTCTGAAGATACACCCACAGAGAGGGAATCTTTTCTCAAGTAATACCGGTTTAATTCCATCTGAATGCGATATTCTTCCTCCTGCTGCATGGGTCGATTTTTTCTGTCTTTATTAGCTAAACCTATTTTGCTAGAATTTTCTACAAGTATACAAATGGGAAAAAAAGCAGTATTTAAATTTGGAGTTACATAATCATTTCCCTCTCAAAACCCATTTATCCAGTACCAATGGCAACATTTTTATAAAGTGACTTTCCTAGGAATAAATTATGATTTATAAAACAAAACTACACAATCGAAAAGAGACACTGTAGCACACATGCCAGCGCTCTGGCTATCACTGTGATGCTGTGGTCAGAGTAGCTTAGAAATTTAACCCTTCGCCCAGGCTGGTGTGGCTCAGTGAATTAAGTGCCAGCCTGCGAACCTAAGAGTCGCCGGTTTGGTACCTGGTCGGGGAATGTGCCTGGGTCGTGGGCCAGGACCCCAGTTGGGGACCAGTCAATGTTTTTCTCCCTTTCTTTCTTCCTCCCTTTCCCTCTCTCTAAAAATAAATAAGTAAAATCTTCAAGGGGAAAAAAAAGAAATTTAACCTTTGTTACAGGATGGATCTTCCATTCTTTTATTACTAACCCCATTTCACAACGGACTTAATACCACTGTCAGCGCAAAGCCACCACTGTTCAATATTAATCAGCAATCTAAGCGATAACATCAAGCATAAAGCTAGGAATCACAAAAATCTTATCTTTAATAGATAAGTCATTAAAAATGTGTGCTACTTACTATGTTAAAAAATTATACTTTCTCAGTTGTATGAAGTACTATCCCCAACCAAGGAAGTAAGCCAGACAATTTTGAAAATGTCAAGGAGGTGACATAAATAATCTGAGTGCTAATTTGTGCCACGGTAACACAATTTAAAGGATCCAATCAAATTTAACTATTAGGATTCTTATTTACCATACATCTTTAATTTCACATATTCCTCTAAGAGAATGTCCTACATGTATGTTATATATTTCAACTAAAAAGTTTTAAAGAATCAAAAGTAGTAATAACAGAGTTATACTTGCCTGGTCCAGCAATAGCTGCTAACATATCCAAAAGCAAGTGTGCCTGTCTTGGAGACAGGAATAGATGAATGGAGTCTATCTGTCCATCAATATCCAACTTCAAAAAAAAAAAAGAAAGAAAAAGGACATTCAGGAGGGACACCCTTATAATCTCATCACCACAAATCCCAGTACACTTTAATACACTGACATGAATGCTGATTACTTAGTCTTGAATTCCTCCAGCTAAGATTCTCTCTACCAACTTACAAAGGGAAAGCCCTCCTGAGAAAGTCATGTTGGCAAGTCCAATGTCATACTTTTTGTCTGTCTTCTGAGTATTTAAGGTATTTGAGGAGGTCTTAAGACAGCGTCTCCAAGAAAGGATATTAAGATAGCAGTAGTAGAATATTTATCTCCATCATGATTTCAAAAGACTCAAATCAGAATCCTTAAAGCTTGATTTAAACCAACAGCAAATAAAGGGGGCTTTCCTAAGTTTGCTCGTGGATAACACTCCTTAGCAGAGCACGTAGGGGCTCTTCCCACCCATGGTGCGCCTCTCTCAATGCTCACTGTGGGCCGCAGAGCCCACTCCCAGCTGGACGGGGAGCGCAAGCCACAGCAAAACTGCCAGCGGGAGAAGGGTACTCGTGTGCGCGTCCCTTCTCCTTTCTAGCTTTTGTCCATTTTCTCTTATGGAAACCAAAGCCCCACCCCACTCTCGCCCTGCTTTCTGTGTAGAATATTCTGAAGAAAACAAAACAGTGATACCACTCCGTACACGGGATTCTGAAGGGCTGCAGAGGCCTGCTTTACTTCCCTTCAACTCTTCAGTTCTGACGCTAACACTGACTCCCACTGCAACTTTAAAAGGATTCCGTTAATAAAATATTTATATTTAACAAATGGCATCTTCCCCAAGAGAAAAACAAACTTCTTCTGATTCTAGAAACACAAATAAAATAAACTACATAGTGATTTGGAGAGGTCTGCATGATTTAACCGAGAACTCTCCAGTCATCTCCATCATCACCATCTCTTCTTTGGAGGGTCAGAGCACTGTGCTAGGTGTTTTTATTATATTTCCTGTTTCCTCTCATTCTTAGTACTGCTGCTGCTTTACAGATGAGGAGTCAGGCTCACAGAGACTGAGGGATCTGTACAGGCTCTCTCACAGATCCAGAGCCAGGATCGTGCCCTGTGCAGACCCAAAAGCAAAGCCCCCACTTCTCCCCTGGCACGGCTCTCCAATCTGTCCACAGAGGTGTGGACAAAGGAGAGGTCCTATAGAAAGTAAGCTCAGATCAAAATTACAACTAAACTATAGAATGACCATCACTGAGAACCATCAGAAAGTAAATTCACAGGCTGGGCTGATCGTAAGTTCCTGCTGAGGCAGGTCATGGTGGGCAGTCACTCCCCCGGCCAGACAACTTCTTCACTGAGAACATGTAATCATGTTAACTCCCCTGTAATCCAACCCCTGCATCACTTTATCCCACCCTCATGTTCCCTCAATTTCAAATGCATAAAGGAAACAACAAAACTGTCATGCTTGGAAGCAGTGGATACCTTCCTTCCTGGCAGCTGTCATCTGTTTTGGCTCAAATAAACTCATAAAAACTCTACATGTTTGGATGTTTCTTATGTCAACAGGGACTTGTTTTATGGGGCTCCTTACCGGCTGCTGACATCGCAAGCCATAAATCAGCAAGGAGCTAGGGCTGGGGACAGTGGGAAAACATCTGATTACATGCCAATTTAAAAACTGTTTATTTCTTAATATTGAAAGCACATTACAAATATAGAATCTAACACTAAAATAAATTTCAAAATCAGTGTAACATGGTAACTAAAACAAAAATGTCTGTAAATTTAGTACAGGCAGTCCACTGTTTCACAGATAATGCATTCCTGAAAACGGCCCTGGCTGATGTGGCTCAGTGGATTGAGGGCAGGCCTATGAACCAAAAGGTCACTGGTCTGATTCCCAGTCAGGGCACATGCCAGGTTACGGGCCAGGTCCCCAGTTGGGGGCATGTGGGAGGCAACCCACCAATGTTTCTCTCCCACATGATGTTTTTCTCCCTCTCTTTCTCCCTCCCTTCCCCTCTCTCCAAAGATAAATAAATAAAATCTTTTTAAAAAAAGTTATTGCTGTGGCTTCCGAGGCATGGGTGTCTTCCTTCCCAAGGTGGTTCCCAGGCCGGGGGTTCCCTGCAGGGTTCCCATACAGCTACAGCTTTCTGCTGCAGTAACATTCCCCTCCAATTACTTAATAAAGAGGGGCTTAAGGCCTGTTGAAAGGACTTTGTACCGTCTGGGATAGGACAGAGCAGTAAATACACGGCTGAGGCGACAATCGATAACAGAAATGCTGTCATTCTAATCACCTCCGTACTCCTCCTCCAACTCCAGTCAGGTGTTCCAGTCATAGGAAGGACTTCTAGGAGCCTTCAATCCTCTGAAAAGCTTTCCATGTAAATTCAAGGGTACCCAGGGGCTCCCTCTCCCGTGTTCCCATAGCAATTGCTACCCCCTATAGCACATCTTTCATTAAAAGGCAAAGACTGTATCGGTTCATCTCTGCCTCCCTCCAGGGCCTGCCAGGGCCTGGCGCACAGCAGTCACTCAAAAACCTAGAGCCAGGAAGACCAGTGAACGCGCACGTGAATAGGTCCCAGCATCTTCTCCACGGAGACTACGTTTTACGGGGATATATAGAATATTCAGTTCCACCCTGGCTGGTGTGGCTCAGTGGATTGGGCACTGGCCTGCAAACCGAAGGGGCGCTGGTTCAATTCCCCAGTCAGGGCGCATGCCTGGGTTGCAGGCCAGGTCCCCAGTTAGGAGCATGCAAGAAGCAACCACACATTGATGCTTCTTTCCCTATCTTTCTCCCTCCCTTCCCCTTTCTCTAAAAATGAATAAAATCTTTTTTAAAAAGAAAGAAAAAAGAAAATTCACTCCCACATCTGAAAATAACTTTTGACAAATACATGTTTAACTGACTAAGTGTACGTTTCCTGATTCTCCAACAGGCTGTTCAATATTGTTCCCCAAGAAACAAGTACAGTTGTCTTTACAGAATCTTCAAAAAGCTGTAAGACATCATGAAAAAATCAATCTCTTTTCATAAAAACTATACAACCATAAAAATGGTCACTCAGTTAAAAATACACATAAGGTGGATATTCTTACATGTGATTAAACATCTTCAGTCAGCTTCCTTTCCCAACCTATCCTCCTTTCAACTTCACTGTGTGATGCTAGAATGATACTCTTTCGCGGCACATCCTAGTTATGGGAACTGAGGAACAAGCGCTTGGAGCTGCGAGAGCCGGGACAGTGAGTGCCGGAGGCGACTCCGGACCCTGAGCTGCAGCTGCAGGGCAAAGGCATCCTGCAGCCTCACCACACAGGTCCCGGCTCGGTGCCCATGCTGAGTCCAGGCAGCAGGTCCCCTCCTTCCAGGGTGATCTGCAGTAACCGTCAGGGGCTCCTTGCGCAGACTAAAGAACAACTGTAGTTTTGTTTCATTTTTTACTATAGAGAATAAAACAAACCTTTACCTTAGCTCCCGGAAGCACTTCATTCTGCTTCAGCATGAGACTCAACTCCAACCTACCCATCAGCCCCCCAATCTGCACTGGGTCGGAGGGTGCCACCTCTGGCAAACTCCTGGTTAGCTGTGGGTGTGGCTCATAAGCAATTTTAGGGTTCCAGCTAGGTGACAGCTTCGGCTCGGTTTCCTACAATAATGAATGAGAATAAAGTATGTTACTGTAAATAAATGAAAATGCAAAATACAAATGTCAACTCAAGAAGAATAAAATATTTGACACGTGAGACTGTTACATTACAATAGATAAACTGGTATCTCATAGTTAGTACGGGACAGTTGTATGTTAACACAGTGCTTTGGTAATGAAGACAAATAATGGGAAAGGACTTTATGAAAAAAAGCACAACATCTGTTCAAATTACAGTAATACGAAAACTTAATAGATGTTCGATAATTAAGAAAATCTGATTTTTGAAATAACATAAATGATAAATTACAGAATAACTGATTTTCATACATAAAAGGATTCTCTACTCATAGAAGGAACTATTAAAGAGCTCCCTAATTATAAACTTTTTTAAAGATACAATTTGAAGATAAATGTTCAGCAATACAATCACTATGTTAGGGAAATGTGAACCCTGCTTGATTTCCTGTGTGTGTTGCATAAGGACATTAGATGTTAACATATCATTTCTCTCCAAGACAGAAAAGGTAATGTTTCTCTATCAAAGGAATACACAGCAAAAAGGAAAGACATTAATTATAAATATGAATGTTTTAAAATATCTGAAACATGTCCTTGTTACTAAATATTTGTGTTAACTTCCAGATTAGATGGAAACTCATGAACACATTATATATCCTAGTGAAATTTAATAGTTCTCATTTAAACCTTTTAAAAATCTGTGATTTAGTATTGGTTTTTCTGTTTTGTTTTTCCTACCACTGGTGCAGTTGAACACACTGGGGAAGATTTTGCTGATGCAGAAAACTCATCCCAGAAGAGAGATACTCCAGAGAGCTGAAGTAACTTGTGAGCAAAAGCTGTGGGCTGATGTACGTTAATTCCTGAAGACTCATCCGCAGTCTCATCACAGTACACAGTCCTGAAAGTTAACAGCAAAAAGGGCGTTTGCGTAAAACTCCTAGGAAAACCTACTTGCAATAAGAAATGCACACGGCTTGGTAAGTTGAAGGGATTTTTCAAGCGTCAGCACCTTACAGTATGCCTAGAATATGGGTCAGCATTCCCGTGCTTTACTACAGTAAATATTTAATGAGACCTTACCCCCAGGAGAGAGAACTTTATGAGGCTCCCGAATTTGGGGGTGAAAGTCAATAACCTCCTAAAGTTAGCTTCAAGGAAAACAATCCCTAAACGCCCTCACATACAGTGCTGGGTAACGATGAGACAGCTTTTGTCTCCAAGTCAGAAGCCAGATGTAAATGACATTTCTTGAATTCTTATGACTACGCTATAAATTCTTGACTAACCTCCCGTTTAATCAAAATAAAGAAAGTAGTTCTAAACGCATGCGATTTTAGATATTTTTTAACATACCATTTAAGGTATGTTGAATGCAACGTAATTTCGAAGATCTGTTAATGATAATGGTTCTGCTGAGAGGTAAGCCTTGTGAAGACGGAAACCGTAACACATCTGCTTAAAATCTGGCAAAGGTCCCCGACAGATCCACCCACCAGCGTCTCAGGTGCTCAGCGCACACCCTCCACGCTGCCGACGGCGGCCGGCAGTCCGCGCGCAACGGAGACGCAGGCGAGCAGTCTCCGCCCCCGCGCGACGGCCGTGGGTGAGCACGGAGTCCCCCCGCCCCCGGCCTGAGAGCGATCTGCACGGGCTCCAAGTGGGCACACGCCGAAACCAGAAGTGATTTCTTACATAAATCACTACTGCAGATGTTGGCCTTACAATGCCCTCACAGAATCCTCAAAGGAAACAGTATTCCCAGCCTTTCTCACCAAAGCAGCAAGACGCTGCTCACGTTAAGGAGACATGTGGTCTAAACAGTACGTTGCTTATGCAAAAAAATGGAAAGTCTCGGCCAGGAGGATCTTACGAAGGGCAGCACTCGAGTATTCATTGTTTTGATTTGGAATAATCCAAAATAGAACTTCTTGCTTTGAATTCAACATAGTATTATACATAATTCTACCCCAACGGATACTTTAAGTTTTCACTAATAGGGTTAGAACATAACTTGGGGAACAGCTCTTGACTCTGAAATTATGCAATGTATTAATTTAATATCATTACCTCTCACCTCCAAAAGCATTCTGAAATCTAACGCAAGAATTAGATTTTTGTTATTCATAAAGGAACAAACTAGGGTCATTTTTTTTTTCAGCTATAAAAAGTCTTACCTTTCTATTCGAATTTCAAGTGCAGTTCCAGTTTTGGAATTTTCTGGCACATGTTCAACTCTCAAGACAGTGTCTAAAAAAGTGACTTTTACTCTTCTTAGTACTAGAGCAAACAAGTAACCATCAACATAAGAGACATCAATAAAAACTTCCAAGAATACTAAATTAGTTTAATATAAACTTATAAAATAAAATCGAGTCGAATTCCTTTCCTTAACAATCCCTCAATCTTGGGTTCTGTAATAAACATTCTGTTTTACTGAGCACTTGCTACTTGTTACAACTCAACAGACAGCTGCCGCAGCGACTAACCCTTTCTGTTGAATTCAGTCCCAAGTCTAGGCATAATAACATAAACCAAGCAGAAACCAAGTTACAAAAGAATGTGAAATGAAACCAAATACAATATTTAGATAACCTCAATTCTAAAGTTCTGAGGGGAGAACAGTTCATTTAAAAATCACTCCAATGGCTTTTCCTTATATAAGGCTTACTATAAATAAAGGTACTAAATACAATATCAATTTATTTTAAATACTCAGCAATAGCAAACCTGTTTCAATGGTTTCAGCAAACTTCTCAAGTCCTTCAAACGGTTGGGATCCTTCTCCTTGTTCATCTGTCAGTTTCTGGCTAAGACATTCTTTTGCCAACTGCATACTGCTGGTCATGAAACTTGACCAGTACATAGGCTCAGAACCAGTTGCTGCAGAAAATACAGATTAATCCTAAATGATTTTTCATAGTTACTGCAAAGCTACTTCTTAAAATAACACACTTCAAACAGATAAATTCTTAATCCTCCGCAAGGTACTTAGCATCAGGGCGTTACCCAGGAATACAATATTCTAGAAATTACCCTTGAGATTTAAACATCACCTCATGACTGAGAAGGGAAAATAAAAATAAAGAAATACAGAAAAAAATCCAGAGACATGTGATCTCATTACACGATATATATATGCCCAATATTAATTCATGTATTCACGTAACAAGCATTTCAAATAGCTATTGTGAGGATAATATTTGTAAAGCACTAAGAATAGCATCTGGTATGCAAGAAGCACTACATACTTGTATGTGTTTGATAAATCAGAAAACATCATATGTGTAATTAAAGCTATCACACACACAGGTTTGTAAACAATTGCTACAACTTTAGAGGTCTCCCCCCTCAGCGTTGCCTCTCACTTAGCCAACCCTAAGAAAGAGGCGAAAGACTTGTACGATGAACAGCTATGTAACCTTCACCTACATTCACCAAGATTCTACACAAACAAACACGTGCTCTCACGCTTTTGCTGAACTATGTGAAGGTGAACTGCAGACATCATAATACTCACTCCTCAGCATGTAACGCCTAAGAACAAGAACATTCTCCTGCGAAATACACCCACAAGACGTAACATTGACACAACAATATCTTACATACACTGCATGCCCAAGTTACCCCACCTACCCCATAACACCCTTCACAATAACAAATAAATAAACAAATAAAACACGATTATATTGCAACTGGTTATTCGTGTCTTCAGCCTCCTTTAATCTTGAACTGTTTCTCCATTCTTCTTGTCTTTTATGACACTGACATTTTTTAACAGTACCAACCATTTAGTTTATAAACTTTCCCTCATTTTGGGTTTGTCTGACTGCTGCTTTATGATGTGATTCTGATTAAGTACTTTTAGCAGGAACAGTAAGTACATAACTAACGTGTGTCCTTCTCCGCTGATCACGCTGGGACACACGTGAGTCAGTTTGGCCCATTACTGATGAGGTTAAGTTTGATCATGTCGTTATTTATGGCGGTGACTGTCAATTTTCTCAACTGCCAAAGAAACTTTCTCCCTTTGTAAATAACACGTACTCACTGGGAGATAATCTGATACTGTCTAAACGTGAAGCTCCCCGGGGACCCCTCTCCAAATGGTGTTAGCATTCATTGATGGTTCCACTCTGTATCAGTTTTTATTATGGTGGGCAAAAAAAAATGGTGAGTTCTATCTTTTTCTTATGTTTATAAGTAGGTCTTCTACTGCAATGCAGAGCTTTCCCTCTCCCTGTCCCCCTTACGTATTTATTTATTTATTTGTACAATAGGGACTTAGGGTGTTCTTCTTTTAATTTAGTGTTATAATCCGTTATTGTCATTATTCTTTTTGACACTCAAGCTTTCCCAGATTTGGCCAATGGGAGCCCCTTCGAGCCCAATCCTGTGTCCTTTGAACATTTCTCCATCAATTTTTGAGCACTTCCTTGCTTCCTGGCACAATACTTTGAATCTTTAAAATACAAGAGATCATTGGTAACAAATAGTTAAAACACCATCCGCGGGAGAATAGTGTGAAAGGGAGAGAAATAACTCCAAAGGTACAATCACATACACTACGAAGACCCAAATCCTAACATTTTATCTATTTCACAAATACAATTCAAAGTAATAAATGAAATACTGAATTTAATGCAATTAGGTTACCTTCCCAATCTCCACACAATAAAATAACAATCAGGAACACATGGTACACCTACCCAGGCGAGGTCTAGGCCGGAAGACCATTTCTAGCCCTTTCACTTCCAGTGCACAGTTATCCTGTAGCAAGGAGCCCCACGGAACTGACAGGGAGATGGACTGTATGAATCCTTCCGTGACTTCTAAAGGTGCATCTGCTGACTCCAGGATCTCATTGAGACACTGAGGGGAAAAACCAAATGCAACGTGAAATCACAAGAACCTAAGATTGTTAACTAATTCAAAGACGCTGAACATGCTCCTACGTGTGTCAGGCCCAAGGGACAGAGGCAGCAGAGACCCAGTTAAAGAGGACTCCTCACGAAGCTGGCACAGAGAGCTTACCTTCAGGGGGCGAGCTGTTGAGGGAGCAAAGGCAGTGAGCCCTTCCAGCGCGGAATGAACCGAGCCTGGAGAGGCAGGGCGGTCCGCTGAGGAGTGCTCTCTAAGGCTGGGGCCAGAAGGCGGAGCAGTTAACTGGGCAAAGGGTCCCAGGCAGAGACCCAGACACGTGGAAGGATTCAAACAAATGAATGAACACAGCAAGCAGGGGGCGGAGAGTGCAAGCACACGTACCTGAGACAGGACAGTGTCTGAAGAGAAAAGTGGCTTTGGCCTGAGTGTACTGAGCTGGGGGATGAGCCAGAAATAAGGTTCCACAGATGAGGGGCAGTGGGATCCAAAGAGCCTTGTAATTCATGCTAAAGACTCTGAAATTTATCTCAAGGGCAAGAGGCAAGCACCAAAAGACTTTAAGTCAGGGCACCAGGATGGGGTCGGGGCGAAAGCCCCTCCTGCAACCAGGTCAGGCATGCACGGGGGGGGGGGGGGGCTGTGTTATGAGTAGGAGAAGCTAGAGAAGTTGGTTTGGCAACTAGAAGCGGATGGATTTTTGTCGTATATTAGGAAGCAAAGTTAACTGGCATCATGAGGGGTAAAGAGAAGAAGGAATGAAGAATGACTCCCAGATGCCAGCTTGGGCAGCTACACAGACAGGGTGGCATTCACTGAGACAGAGAAACCTGGAAAAGCTGGTTAGGGGAAAGACTGGGCGCTCAGTTCCAAAGAGCACATCTGAGCTGACACCTAGGCGGAGGCGTCTCGGAAGCGGCTGGAAATTCCGGTCTAGGGCTCAGGCGCGCCACGGGGGCTGGAGAGAAACAAGGGCGTTACAAACGCAGAGGGTGGATGAAGCCACTGGGCTGAGGAAAGACAGTCCTCGGGAACTTGATGGAGAGTAGATAACAAGAGCCCTAGGCCAGAACCCTGATAAACTCCAATACTTCGGGAATGGGTTAAGAAAGGGAACCCTGCAAGCAGAGAGAAGGAAAATCAAGAAAGCTCCGTGTCCCTGACGATCTTGGGAAGACAAAGTGACAGACCGGAATGGTAGAGGGAAGCAGCTGCTGACAAGCAGTCACGGATTTGTAGCGCCCCCTGGACCGGGTGGTGTTGAGAGGGTAGTGATGTCCTGAGAGAAATTCCAGGGGACGGCGAGGCCCACCGGCCTATCACAGAGGAAGACAGGATGGATTAAGTACAGTTAGCGGAGTAACTAAGTGCATTTTTGACCATGTCCGTTTTAAATTAATACAATAGTTATTAAATGCCAGTTTACAGGCAGGGCACTTCTGCAATGCCATGTTGCCTACAGATAGAGCCCTAACCCTTTGTCTACAAGCCTAATGCTGATATAGTGAGTGAGCCTGGGGCTGGCTCACGTCTTATCGGAGGTCACTACTGAAAGGGTTTCTTCACGCTGCTGTTTGTGTGGTCCTACAGGCTTTCTCAAAAGTACATGGGCATGGGTGGGTTTAAGGTACAAACACGCAGATCCTCAATCTCTAAATACATTCTTTCCCCAAACGGACCTTCCTCAGAAGGGTATTTAAAACAGTGGCATCATGTTGGGTCTCATTTCCCATATTCCCATATTCCTTTGTATAATCTCCCTTCCCCCACTTAGCCAAAAAAACAAAACACCCTGTTTTTGCCCTTCCCAAATCCTCCCTACACACCATCTATGGTTCGAAAATCTCTAGCAATAAGTTTCCTGGTTTTTCCCTATCTTCTTCAAAACACAAAGAAATTCAAAGAACTAAGCGATATTGCTACTGCAAAATCCCTTCAATTCTCATCTATTTATGACATTAGTGTATCTCAAGCTTGGAACTATTTTAAAAATTTAGAATAAGATTTATGCTGAGCCCTATCAAAGTCTAATTGTAAGTATATTTACCTATAGATGCACAAACCAACCAGGAAAGAGGAGGAAATAACATAATTATATCATTAAGAAACTCATTCTAGTCCTGGCTGGTGTGACTCAGTGGATCGAGTGCCAGCCTGAGAACCAAAGGGTCTCTGGTTCAATTCTCAGTCAAGGCATATGCCTGGGTTGTGGGTCAGGTCCCCAGTGGGGGGTGCACAAGAGGTGATCACACATGGGTGTTTCGCTCCCTCTCTTTCTTCTTCCCTTCGCTCCTCTCTAAAAATAAATAAATAAAATCATACACACACACATACACACAATCCAGAGGGAAAATGTTAACACAAAGCTTAATGATTATCTGAAGGAGAAACTGATCAGTTAAGATCAATAATTAAGCCCTACTGATAAGATCAATAGGAAACCACTAAAAAACAAATAAAAAATAAAACAGCAAAGAAATCATTAAAGGAATTAAAATGTTGCGCTTATGCACCCCAGTGTTCATAGCAGCACAATTTACAATAGCCAAGAATTGGAAGCAACCTAAGTGCCCAACAGTAAATGAGTGGATCAAAAAAGCTATGATACATTTACACAGTGGAATACTACGCAGCAGAAAGAAAGAAAGAACTACTACCCTTTGCAACGGCATGGATGGAGCTGGAGAGCATGATGCTAAATGAAATAAGCCAGGCGGTGAAAGGCAAATACTGTATGATCTCACCTATAAGTGGAACCTAATCAACAAAATAAGCAAGCAAAATATAACCAGCAACATTTAAATAAAAACAAACTGACAGTAACCAGAGGGGAGGAGGGAGGGAGATAACAGGGGAAAAGGAGGGGAAGGGTCATCAAGGAACACGCATCAAGGACCCACCAACAAAGCCAAATGGGGGAAGGATTGAGGGTGGGAGGTGGGGAGTGGTGGGGCTAGAGAAAGCGGTGGTAGGAAAATGCTGACGCAGTGATGATGGGATGGGGTGCAAAGGGGAGCAAGAAATGAGACAACTGTAATGGCATAATCAATAAAATATACCAAAAAAAAGTCCGTAGGAAGGTTCGCTTGGAGCAGGGCTCAAATGATGGCCCCCCAGGCCCCATTTGCTCTGCCTCTCAGTTCACTGCTTGGCTCTTCCTGGGCCACGGGTTTCCTTCTGAGTAGCCTCAGACGTCGCATCGTACTCAACACCTCTCTCACTTCAATCAGCGAGAGTTTCCCAGAATTCCCAAAGAAAACCTCATTGGTTCTGTTGGAGTCACATGCCCATGTTTCAACCAATCAGAGTGACCAGGGAAAAGTACTGATTGGCTTAAGCATGGATCACTCAACGTTCTGAGTCAAGTATGGAGTCTAGGTCCCCAGAACCCCAGGGACTGACAGCAAGTGAAGGGGTAAAAATCTCTAATGGGAAATACTGAGTGGTAATAAACAAAAGATGCTCTTTGTCTCTGAAAAGAGGTGACTGCACAACGCTGCTAGCTGTTTTGAGGGCATCTCTGTAACATCCTTGCCCATGTTAGAGTTTAACTTTTGGGGTCTTTGTTTTTATGCCCAGAGTGGCGGTGGCTGTACTGATTTATCCTGAGCCGAGACTGAGCCAGGCTGTGAACAACTGGTTCTCGGGCTTATTGTTTTTAGGCTTCAGTTTGTGCTTTCAGCATTTCATGTGAAAAGGATTTCATTAAATGCCCTTTCTAAGCTGTCCAAGACTCTTAACTGTCTGGGTGTCATTGGGAGGCATAGAGAAGGTACCCCCGAGGCAGCGAGCAGGGGAAAGGGTCTCTCCTTTCTATTGTACCTCAAACAGAGCATCTTCGATGTCTCTTAGGACCTCCCCAGGAAGACAGGTCTCATCAATCTTGCCAATTTGCTGCAAGGTTTATCATTCTTAATTTTACAGCTGGTGCACCTCAACCAATTCAATGTCCTTGAGCGAAACAGAGTCCTGATTTCATGGCTGCTATGAAACTATTCTTGGAACGATGACAAACTCTGACTCCTCAAAAATCATGGCCAGTGGGACCCACTGTGTCACTGGGATTGGCAATAAAAGCGGGTTGGACATTAAGCAGATACAGCTGCTTCTCAGGCACCCCTTGGGTGCCGGAAGTTAGACTGTGTGGACCAAGCTCCCGGCACTGGGAGGAAGAAATGGAATGGAAGTCCCTTGGGAAGCAGGGGCCCCAGGGAGCACGGATCAGGTAAACCTCCTTTCCGAGCAGGCTGTCCTTCCCTCTGACAGTGAAATGATCCAGTTTTCTTGGACTGTGAATATGAAGAGACTTTTAGCCCCCACCTTAGTCAACACAGGAAAAAGTAAAAGATTCTGGCAAGAACCCATAAAGAAGGTACTAGACCAGGCCATATGAACCCTGTCATTTCCTTAATAAAATGGGATTCATTAGCTTGGTCCTGTGATCATTGTTTAAAAAAAAGAAAGAAAGAAGGAAGGGAGGGAGGAAGGGTGGGGAGGGAGGAAAAGAAAAGAAAAAAGAGAAAATATTCACTTAATGCAAAGGAAAGCTTAATGGTAAAAGAAAAACTTTTAATATAATCGATTTCAATTTATTTACATTTTTATTGTCAAAGTGATGGCATGATCAATAAAAGGCTTGGGTATAAAATAAATAAATTATGATAAAATTTTGAGGAAGAAGTAGGACAGGCATATGCATTCAATGGGAAAAAGATACAGTGTTAAATTTCCAACTATTAATGAAGAGCATGTTCAAGCATTTTTAAATGTATAATGGTGGGAATTTGATCCTACTGGGCAAAAAAAAAAATGTATTTTTATATCAATACTTACAACACAAGTTATTCTCCACATCTATTTAAACTTATAATGAAAAAAAATTTAAGGCAATTTTTGAATGTACAAGAAATACAGTAGTTTTTCAAAAAATTTTAAGAGAAAATTGGGCAAGCATGTATGAAGAACATTCCCTTAAACACAGCATGTGTTCAGGTCCTAGGTCAGTCTCTTACTAGCGGGGCAGCTCTGGACAATTTCTTGACATCTGAGTCTCAATTTCCCTAACTCAGAATAAGGATAGTACCTGTTTCATAGGGTAGCTGTAAATGAATATGAGATAAGAAGTCAAGCTACCAACATAGTTCCTGAGACTAAGTAAACACTTGATGAATGTTTGTCTACCTAGCACAACAGGGAGCGTTATTAGGAATTCAGTGTGCTTGACAGGATGAAGGAAAGCAATTACATTTTATGTTTCTCTTTAATAAGTACCATAAGAGTAACTAAGAATACATCCTTATTAGTTTAAACCAAGGCATCAGAATTCAAATAGAGATAAAACTGAGCAAGAACTGACTTAGACCAATTACCATATAATTAGCACTTACTACACACAGGACACCAAACTGTACTATTTTATACCTACGTTATTGCATTAAATCTCCAAACTAGTCCTTGAATTAGGTATTTTTTGCACCCTTGTTACGTGTATGGCAAACTGAAGATCAGAAAAATTAGGTAACTTTCAAAAGGTCTTCAATTAATCACTGCAGAAACAACACTATAAAAGACAGAAATATATTTTCACAGTGGTAGATTTTGCAGGAGACTAAGGAAAATCATGTGCTAAACTCAAGCCTCAAAAATGTAGTTCTTGGGCTTGGAAGCTGACTTTCAGAACTAGCTTTTAAAACTAAATGGAAAAACGCTCAATCCCTTTAGTGCTGGTGTTTTTGAAAATACAATCAAGGACCACATGCACCGTCAGAATTTCTTAGGATGCCTCTTAAAAATGTAGATTCTTGGGTCTTTAGAGCCAGAATATATAGGCAGGAGACAGAAGCCTGAGTGTTAACGAACTTCCCAGGTGAACCCCACGCAGCTACTGTTTGAGAAACTCAGCTTTCTTGAATCTTTGGAGGTACTGGGTACAAAAAGAATATAGGAGTCAGAAAGGCTGAGGTTTGAAATCTTGTTGCCCCACTAATACTGAGCTCAAGTTACTTAACCTTGTAGTAAAATGGAAATGGTAGCACCCAACTTAGAGCAAGAAAATGCATATATAAGCACCCTATACAATATAGAGATCTAAGGTGCATATTTAATGGTCACCATTATCTTCAAAAGCAAACTAAAATCCCCTATCTTGACACTATGTCCTTGCTAGTCATCAACCTCATTTTTCTTTAGTCAAGGTAGCTACTTGCTCAAACCACAAACCGTTGGGTTGGCCAAAAAGTCTGTACGTTTTTTCTGTAAAATAAAAGACACGTTATTCATTTTTACCAATAACTTTATTGATTTGGGAATTTTGAGCATGTCAGCTATCTCCAACTATTGGCTTCTAGTGGGTAGAAGCTGAGGTGAGGCTAAACATCTTCCAATGCTTCAGACAGCCCCAGGGCAAAGAACTATTTGGCTAGAACGTCAGCAGTACCAAGAAACTTCGCAAACCACTTTTGACACATCCGATCAGTCAAAGCACCTTCTCTATACACTGCACAAATCTTTTTTTGTGTTTCAGTTGCATTTTTACCTTTCTTGAAATAATAAAGCATAATACATTGAAAATGTTGCATATTTTCTTCCACCTTCAATATTAAAATGGCTGCACAAAAAATTAATTTTTATAAGTTTAAAAAAAAAAATGCACGCTGCCCCTGGCTAGTGTGGCTCAGTGGACTGAGTGCCGGCCTGTGAACCGAAGGGTTGCCGGTTTGATTCCCGGTCAGGGCACGTGCCTGGGTTGCAGGCCAGGTCTCTGGCTGGGGCTGTGCGAGAGGCAACCCAACCACACATTAATGTTTCTCTCCCTCTCTTTCTCCCTCCCTTTCCCTCTCCCTAAAAATAAATAAATAAAATCTTTTAAAAAATGCACGCTGATATGACAGCTGTCACAATACAAGCTAACAAAATTGTTTTGAATGAAGTTAAAGACAACTAAGTGTTACTAGAGCCAGCGTACAGAAAAACGTAATGGACTTCTTGGCCAGCCCAGTACTATCTGCTTTCCAACCTCAGCTCCCCTGAAACTGCTCTTAACTGCCAATAAGCCAACACCTACAATGAACAATGTTCAGTCCTCGTCTTCCTTGAATTCTCACCTCGATCTAATTCTTATTTTGAAATTCTAACTTTCCTTGGTTTCCATAATACTCTTTTCACTCTCAGTCTTTTTCCAGTTCTTTACCACTTTAAAATGATGGTATTCATCTAAGTTTCCTCTTTAGCCTTTTTTGTTTCTCAACTTAATCTACAACTGCCCATGCACTTTCTGCCATTCAGTCACTACTGATACTCTGGTAACTCCAAACCTTTATCTCCCACTCTTCCTCCACTCCAATACTGTATACATTTTTTACTACTTCAGTAGGAAAAGAATTCATGAAATTGTAAGACAGCCCATCCCAACTGTGGCAGTTTCAAACCGCTTGCCTCTATTCCTCCCTCCCACTTCAAGCCCTTTTATGTTTGTAGTTTCCAAAATGTATCTATCCCCGAGAGCGTAACAGATGATCCAATACAGATGTGAGTAGATGATGAGACATTCTGTATTAAATTTTCCACATATTTAGATTTAAAAGTTGTACTAAAGTTTACTAAGCAAAGGGTATTGGCACCCTTGCTCCAGCCACACATCTGACTGGTCCAAAGACAAGACCAGCAGTCCCACAACGGGACAGAGTTAAGAGGGGTGCCCTCACTGAAACTTACTGAGCATCATTCTTCACAAGAAAAAACAGACCTTTAAGCAGTAGAATCTTCGTAAAAAGACAGAATGCGAAGGTAACTTTCTGATTTCCTGGCTTTTCTTATGGTTAAATATTTAAGTTGGATTTAAAGATGAAAAGCAATTTTCTTCTGCACAAACTGAAGAATTCTAAATATGCTGACCATTTTACATGATGACAGGCGACTATCCTTAGTATATGCTGCCTGGCAGGTTTATTCCAAAAAAACAAAACATATTTCATCTTTTCAAAGATAATACTTTAGTAAAGAGTGAGAAAGTAACAGCCTTTCAAAGGCTACTTGTACTAAGCAGAGAATGTTTTGAAAATTTATATTTGGAAATGTTTTCATTGTTACATGACTTTGTTGCTGAAATGATGTCTTAAAAACAGTGACTTTTTTTTTTTTTAAGTCATAATCTCCACAGGTTATAAAAGGTTTGAAAGCATGGAAAATTATCCCAATGAATCCAAGTCTGCTGAACAGAAGTTTTAAAAATGGGTTTTGATGTTAATTATATATATATAAATGTGCCAAACCTTCCAATTAATTAGCAATAACTGATTGAGATCACAGAAGAGGAGAATGTTACTGCCAGTCTCAACAAATCCTGTGCATAAGTGACGGCTGAGAACTGGAACGTTAGTCATGTCGCCAATGGTGCAATTCGTCCACTTGGATCTATGAATATGTGAGTTACCCTTTTTTCAGTAATGAAGGTCATTCAAATCAAGTGTCGAAAGTAACTGAATTTGGAATCAGAAGTTTGTCTAGCTATATCGAAGTGTCACATCAAGATTTATCTTGGTCACCAACCAAAAACGCTATAATAAATAAACAGCAACAGCCTATGTTTATTGGATGCTTTATTTGACGTTATCATTTTGGTTGGGCATATCCCTCACCTTCAAGGAACAGAACAAAACAATCTTCAGAGTTAGTCTAGCCATAAATCACTCTGCCAAGGATCTTGAAGTCAAATTGTAAAATTCAAATATCACCACCTCTCATTTCCCGTGAGGATTAAATAAAACCACACAAATTAAGTGCACCTCACACAATGCCTTACATAAATAGATGCTCAAACATTTACTGTCCTTTCCTTGCCTTGAAGCCACAGGATTAATAAAAATAATAATAACAAAGGCCTTAAGAATTAGACAGGTTTGAATTCTTTCTTTTTTCTTAAAGGATTTTATTTTTAGACAGAGAGGAAGGGAGAGAGAAGGAGAGGGAGAGAAACATCAATGGGTGGTTGCCTCCTGCACTCCCCCTACTGGGCACCTGGCCCACAGCCCAGGCATGTGCCCTGACTGGGGAATCAAACTGGCGACCCTTTGGTTCGCAGGCCGACAGTCAATCCACTGAGCTACACCAGCCGGGGTAATAATTAGACAGGTTTGAATTCTGACTGTACCATTTGTTGGCCGTGTTGCTTAGGGGAAATTATTAAGCTCCATCTGTAAAATGGAAATAATAATTCCCACCTTATTAAGGTTAATGTGAAAAGTCACTGAAGAATAATGCACACTGGGGTAGGCAAGGCGGGGAGAGCAAAGAGGGGAAATGGGGACAACTGTAATTGAATGACAATAAAAAAAATTTTTTAAAGAATAATGCATACAAAGTCATTCAACCCACAAAAAAACAGTTAATAAATGTCCAACCCTCCTCCTTCCAGAAAGCCTGTTCATAACTGTACCAAAAGTATAGACTCACAGGTCAATGATTTTGAAAATATCTACCATAATTCCTGTCTTCGGGTAGAAATTACAATACGGTGCCCTGGCAGTGCCTGGCACAGACTGGATACTCCACCGATGTTTCCTGAACTCAGGTGAATTACTATTTCCAATGTCAACAGCCTTCCCTGTGGCAGTCTAGGCTGGCCTGGTGTGGGACTGGGTCTTCCTGCTTCTCAGACCAGGGCTCCTTCCACTACCCTGTGTATCCTCCCCAGTTTAAATCAACTACTTACAGATATTCATGCTAGTGCAAATTAATTTAAGGGTCATAATACAGTATTAGCATAAATTGAGCTTTTCAGGTTTCTATGGCTAAAGAAGTCATTACTTTGTTAAAAATACTTTTGCATAAAAGAAAAACACAGCTTTTTTACACAGCTTATATTGGGAGGAAAAAGTTTCCTTTTGTTTTGCACAATTATCACAGGAAAGTCACCGATATTTATGGTTTCCTAAATTTCAACTGCATAGGAATGCTTTTAGAATAGTAAAACTCTGGAATGGTCCAACCAATTCAAACTGTAAGCCACAAACTCTAGTGCAATAAATAAAAGCTTGGGGGAAAGTGGAAAAGCCACTTCACGCTTGTCAAACCCAAGGCTGAATATATTTTAAGGAAAACACTATGCAGTGAACCAACAAATGCAGGCACAACTGTATGTGGTAAGTTGAAACATATAAACATGAAGCACCTGTAAGACACAATGAGTCAAGTGACGGTCTCTGGATGACAAGTAGAAAACAGGATTTTAAATGTCTGAAAACTGCAGCTTCAGCGCTTTTGCAACACCTGCGTTTACACTGTCACGTGAAGCAAACAGCACCACCAGAGCCACACCATCATTCACAGGCTGGCCCTGTAAATGTCATTGAGCAAAAGCTGGCGAACCGGCAAAGGCGGCCTTCCCCGAGCTTTCTCCCAGATGGCAAACGCTGCAGGAGACCGCGGTGTGCAAGGAACCAACCCAAAATAAGTGAATAACTAGGACTGCCGACGTCCCAGAGGTCCTCCTCGTCCTGAATCCTTCCGGAGTGTCATCCCATGAAATAGTCTTGGTTTGCCATAGAACCCCGCAATCCCTTTTACACCAAGGGGCAACAATGGTCACCTCCCTCCATGGAGCCCTTCACAGCCCCCAAAGCCACTGACTCAACGGATTCCCAGCGCGTACACTCCAACACCTCTGTTAAGTTTCCGGAACACGTGATTCGGGGGTGCAAACTTGTTAGAAAGAGATTAAACAACACTTGAACACGTGTATCTGAGCCCTGACACACTTCCCAGGGAGGGACTGAATGTCACCAATTTTGGATGACACCCCTGCGCCTCGCCTAAATAGGGGAGCGGGTCCCGCCCGGCTGGCCGCCGGCAGCTCTTACCCATTTGTCCAAGGGGACCTGGGAGAGGGACCCAGTGCCCTGGTACAGGTCCAGGCTGAGCTGCTCCAGGCTCAGCTTCTCCTGCAGGAAGTGGCCCAGGTACCTCTGCAGGAGGTAACGACAGGCCCTCTTCTTGATGGACTCTGAAAACGGCCAAGGCATGATGAGGGCTGGCAGGTGGGCCGGCGGTGGCTGCGGGCGGTGGCGGCTCCGGCCTCGGGTCCCGGCCCGCGTCCCCAGGCCGTGGCGGGGCCTAAGCCCGGGGCGGCACCTCCATGCTCGCTAGGTACCAGCCGTCCCTCAGGGCGACCCCATCTCCTGGGTCGCACCACTCGCTCTAGGCCTGGCGGAGACAAGGGACGGAAGAGTCTCCGTCGCCCCAGGCCCGGGGGGTTCCGGGTGGATCCTAGTCCGCAAAGAGACAGGGTGCAAGGCAGTGCGAGGGGAGGCAGCACGGCCCGAGGCAGGGGCTCAGGCGGCCACCTCCACCGCCAGCGCGCGACGAATTTGTTGTCATCCGAGGGCGCGCTCCCGACTCTGGCGACGCTCCCAGCGCGTTCCCGAGACGCGGACTCCCGGCGCGCAGCCGGGCGCTGGCGGAAGTGACGCCACACTGGGGCGTGGGAGGCGGGAAGAAGGGACCGGAAGTCAGCAGTTCCGGCTCGGAAGCGGCGCGGGCGGGGAGGAGAGGGGGCGGTGCCGCAGGTTGGCTCCAAACGCCCTGGTTGGGAAGACCGGGAGGGGAGACCGGGAGGCCCACGGGCGCGCGCAGGTGAGCCGCGGCTGAGCCGGCTCCAGGGCGGCCGGGCCGGGCCGGGGCCCTCCGCGCGGGACGCTACGCAGCGGGCCAGGCCGCGAGGGGCGGTGGCCGAAGGGGCCCGCCGCCGGGCGGAGAGCGTTCCGGAGACGGGCCCGGCCAGGGCGGTCCCGCTCCCCTCACACACTGACGCGGGCAGCGGGCGCTCGGGGCGCCGTGGACTCCGCGGGGAGGGCCGCAGCCGCCGTCAGGCCTCCCTGCCGCCCCCCAGTCAGCAAGTTGTACGTCGCCGGGCTCGTGCAGGTATTGTTTCCAAAGCTTCCTCTTGGTGTCTGGGTGGCGGCTGACAGCTGACGGAGCGCCTTCTGTGTCTGGGGGTGCTGCGCCGGTGACCAGGAAACTTGAGTTTTCGAGGCATTTGTGGGCAGAACTGCTTTCTCAGGTCCATCGCCGGGGCTCCCGACGCTGCGGGAACGTGGGCGATGGGCATCTGCGCCCTGGTATCGCCGCCTTTGAAGAGGGGACTCGGGCAGAGGCCGAGCTGGCCGTTGACTTAGGCAGCCCCGAAAGGCCTGAGCGGGCCGGGGAGCCAGATGTCTGGGCGAGAGCCGCTTAACCGAGCCACTTGGACCCCGGCACTGCTGTTGGAGCCTTTGCCAACGGTGAGCGCACTGATGTCGGACCTCCGAGGGTTGTTAGGGAGATTGAACGATAGGAGTGAGGAACGAACGCGAACGGAGTCCTGATTCACGTAGTTTCATCAAGCATAGTCCATTAAGACCACCTGTTTAAGGAGGTCTTCGTTGCTGGTAGCTCGTGAATGCCTTAGAAGCATACACCGACCGCCCCCAAATAGTGTCAGATAGAGAAAGCTGCGGCCCCCTTTCCACGACCGCCGGCTCACGCTGGATGCAGCGTGCTCCCCGGAGCGTGTAGTTGCTTGGATTGCTGGTGCCTCTCATCCTTTGCGGATCTGTCCCAAGCAGTCTCGGGAGCTTCAAGCCCCTTGCTCTTCATCCGTTCAAAACTACTCGTGCAGGGCCCATTAAATGAAAGTCTTCGCAGCTGCTAAGGTGTAAAGGGCAAAGAAGGATCAGGCAGGACCTTCGAGGAGTGTACGTTCTGCAGTGAAAGACCTATTCCTTTATTCAGTAAATACTTACCGACTTCCAGCATGAGCCAGGGAGTGTTCTAGGTGCTGGGGATACAGCACTGAACCAGTTACGGTCCTGGAGTTTACGTTTTATTGAAGGCAGGGGAAACAATAACCAAGTAAATCGGATGCTTTGTGGTGGTAAGTCCCAAGGGGCGAGGGGAGCAATATAAAGGGAATGGAGATTTGTCACTGTTAATCAGAGGGGTAAGGGAAGGCCGCCCTTAGTTAATAAGGTGACATTTAGCAGAGACTTGGACAAAGCTAGATAGCAAGGCACATGGAGTTCCTGGAGGAGTTGTTTTCCAGGCAGGGGAATAGCACGTTTAAGGCCCGGTGACCAGAGCTTGGTGAGTTCAAGGACTAGCAGGACGGAGCGAAGGGGAGGATGGGTCACATGCAAACATAGAGTAATCATGAGTCAGAATGTATTTAACTCATTAATGAAGGAACCAACAGGATATTAAAGTTGATGTACAGTAATATAGGAGACACAAAATCAGTGAAAGAAAAACTGGTGTAGTAAAATGGCAAAGCTCACTCAAAAATAGCTAGTGGGATTTCCACTTCCAGCTAAGAAAAACTAAGAGAAACCAGGTTTACTCTTTCACCTGCATTTTTTTTTTTAAGTGAGCAAAAATATATGAAACAATTGTTCTTAAGACTTTGCATCATGCAGTGAAGGACAGTGATTCCCTGAGAGGCAAGATGCAAACGAGGCGGCTCTCTTGTCCCAGTTTATTGCCTGTAGAGAATTTCCAGGCATGGTGCTGAGAGGAGAAGCCCAAGTAGAGCATGGCAGTCTTCCTGGATTGGGGCCCTGGGACAGAGACTGGGAAGTAGAGAGCTGGAGAGGGAGAGCTGTGGAGAGGTGTGGAAGGGCCCCCTCCAGCCTGCAACTCAGTAGTGATTGACACATAGTTGTGAAGAAACTACCCTGGGCTGGGGAAAGAAAAGATTTTTTGGAAATCAAAAAATTCCAAGGACAGTTCCAGTTTCTGTCACTCCGAATGGAAAACCTCATAATTCATAGGTCATTGGGTAGAGTACTCAGGAAGGGTTTGCCTCCATAGTGCGGCAAAATTAACCAGAGACTAAATGCAGCTTTGACGGCCACCTGAAAGCCTAAAAGCAAGACTTAAAACATCAGGCTGTTTTCAGGTAACTTAACTACATTCCAGGATAATGGTCAGTAGTATATATAAAAATATAAAAATATCTAGCACCATACAAGGTAAAATTCACACTGTCTGGAATCCATTCAGATATTGTCAAGCATGCAGAGCAGCAGTATACAATCCATAATGAGGAGAAAAATATATCAGTTCAAGCTAACCTAGAAATCACAATGACATTAGTGCATAAGGACATTAAAACTCATTATAACCATATATTAAAAAAACTAGAGAAAAGATTGGACAAATTAAGTAGAAACAGGGGGGAAAAATTTTTTTTGAAGACCCAATAGAAGAGATTAGATACTGCAGAAGAAACAATTAGTGAACCTGAATACAAAGTAATAGAAACTATTAAAAGTGAAACACAAAGATAAAACTGAAAAAATTAAAGCAGTGAGGAATAGGACAACTTCACTTGGATTACTATTTATGAAATTGAAGTCCTCACAGAGAGAAGGGACAGATAAATGTTTGAAGAAATGACGGCCAAAATTTTTTGAAATTTATTGAAGACTATAAATACCCACAGGAAAGTAGCTCAGTGACCCCAAGCAAAAGAAACATGAAGAAAATTATACCAAGAGGAACAAAGATAACAATGGCATCAGATATCCATTAGGAAACAATGCAAGCAAGATGCAATAAATAAACATCTTTATTATACAATCTTGAAAGGTGGGGGTGGGAACTTTTCAACCCAGGATTCTATACCCAGCAAAAATGCCCTTCAAAAAAGGAAGGCGAAAGGAAGACTTGTTCAGGTATACAAAAACTGAAAGAACTTAACAACAGCAGTCTTATACTGCAGGAAATGTTGAAGGAAGCCTGTCAGGCAGAAGGAAAATGATACAGATCATAGATAGAGGTGTAGATCAACAAAAGGAATGAGGGGCACCAGAAATAGACACCATACAGTTAAATGTAAAATACTTCTTTTTTTACCAAACTCTCTTTAAAGATAATTGACTGTTTAAAGCAAAAATAATGTGTTGTGAAGTTTCTAACACAATGAAGTGAAATGTATGATAAAAATAGCACAAAGATTATAGTATACTCTTGTAAAGTTCTTATCGTATACACGAAGCAGTATAATATCACTTGAAGATACATTGTAATAAATTAAAGATGTATATTATAAACTCTAAAGCAACCACCATAAACACACAACAAGAATTATAGTTAATAAGCCACCAAAGGATGTAAACTAGAATCCTAAAAAGTGGTTAATCCAAAAGTAGGCAGAAAAATAAGCAAAAGAAAATAAAGCACAGATGGGACAAATAGAAAACAAACAGCATGATAGATAGTAATCATATTAATCAATTAGAATAATCATATCAATAAGTACATTAATCATATTAAATGTAAATGGTCTAAACACCCCAATTAAGTGGCAGAGATTGCCAGATTGGATAAAAAAAGCAGTACCAAACTATATCCTGCCTACAAGAAACCCACTTTAAATATAAAAACATTTCTGTTCCCATTCTCAAGAGCTTAAAACAGGCTGTCATATCAAAATCAAATTCCCCAATCCAGGGATCAGCATTACTCCCTTATCATTTTCCTCCATTAGACTAACTAGCCTAGTCTCCTTACAATTCCTGCGACACCCTGCACAGACTGTTGCTTATGCATTATTCCCTGTGAAGAATTCTTCAGAATTCTCAAGTCACTTCAGCTTAATCATAACTTTTCATCTGTGTTCATTCCAAACCAATTTTGATTGACCTGTTTCATGAGTCAGGCCCCATTAAAATCAGATTATGCAGTAAATCATGGAATATCAGAGCTCTCAAGAACTTTAAAAAAAATTCCCGAATGTTCCCCTTATTTTATAGATGAAAAAACCTTGAGTCCAGTGAGGTTACATGACCCGTCTAAGTTCATACAAGCTTAGTGGTAAGTTTTTAATAGGGCCAAGATATATCATTGTTTAAATTATCTGCCACTCAGAATTAAGTACATTTCTTAGGTTATAATTATACTGCGTGTGCATGGCGTTAATATTTGTGAACATATTTAATGTACCTGTCCTGTCTACCCAATTAGACTGAAAGCTACCAGTTGACAACTTTAATTAGTATTGCAATGCTTAGAAAAATGCTAGATATATAGATGCACAGTGTATTATGATATTTGACTAATAAACTTAGAATCTAAATTGACAAGACTACAAAATATAAGAAGTAATTCATTAGTTTTTACCATTCGAAACAATGGTGGTTAATTTCCCTTCATAGATTGGCTAAGCTTCAAAATAGATTTTCTAATATGTACCTATAAATCTTGCCACTCATTTATATAGTGAGTTTAATTCATTACCTTTAAATCTGTTAATTTTTTCAACCATAATATAAACTCAGTACATTATTTTATTATCCACAAATATTCAGAGGCCTCAAGCTGCATGGACGGTAGCCACCTATCTATTTAGGTTTACATGAATGAAAATTAAGTAAAACTTGAAATTTAGTTCCTCAGTCACTCAGACCAAACTTCAAGTAATTAATAGCCATATGTGTCAAGTACCTACTGTATTGGACAGCACAGATAAACAACTTTTCTGTCATCACAGGAAGTTCTGTTCATCTAGAATTTCTTATGTGATGGTAAGTTGTTTTGCCTACAGAAAGGAAAACCAAGGATTTTTACAGGATTCAAATTGATGAGGCAGCCAGTCTGTTAACCTGACTACAGGTGTCAATAGGAATTGTAGTGCTAGCTCCAGCAGCGCAAATAATAAAATTAGAACAACACGAAGATTAGCAGGGCCCCCATGTAAGGATGACACACAAATTCATGAAGTGTTCCATGTTAAAAAATGGAATAGTAATTGTAGCAGGTGTCCCTTCAGCGAAGTGCGCATGTATTTCCTCATCCTCAATGTACAGGTCTTCACAGTTAGGTACACAAGATAATCCATTGAGAAGTTAGAAGAAAATAAGTTCACATTTCCTATTTTGCCTTCTGTTTAAATTCATATTTATGTTTTAATATTTTAGTTGTGTTTGAGTATGTAAATAAATGTATATATAATGAGGTGTCTGCTCAAAACGTTTTAGTAATTGGGATGCTTAATCAAAAAAGTAGAAGCTACTTCTCTAGTGCCCTGTTGATAAGGCCACCCAGTTGCTCTCTGCTCTGATTCTGTAACTCCTGTTGTCACCAGCTGACTTTATGTTTTTGGCTCTGTGTTCAAACTCCTGAAGGGAAAGTTTGATTGGATAGGCTAGCTACCAGCCAGAATCAAGTAGGTGGACAGAGCTCGTGGATTCAGGGCAATTCATAAGCCCCTTGCCAGCTTTGAGATGGTTAGTTAATGGAAACACTCATCCCCGGTACATTGTGCTGTGATGATGGTGCTGGAGTTACAGTGTGAGAAACCTATAATTAAGGAACCTTTCCAAAGAAGGCAGTGAACTTGATGAGTGCTCTGGGCCTCCTTTCGATAGAACCGTCTGAACTGCTTCTTTATATTGCCCATCCAATGTGTTAATTAAAAGTACATTATGGGCCTCACTGGTGTGACTTAGTGGATTGAACACTGACCTGTGAACCGAGAGGTTGCCGGTTCAGTTCCTGGTTAGGGCATTTGCCTGGGTTGCAGGGCAGGTCCCCAGTTAGGGGTGTGTGAGAGGCAATCAGTCGATGTATGTCTTGCATATCGATGTTTCTCTCCCTCTCATTTTCCCTCCCTCCCCCTCTCTAAAAATAAATAAATAAAATCTTTTTTTTTTTAAGTTACCAATTTGTGTAGTGGGTCAATAATCTGTCTTCATTTACATGTATCATCATCAGAAGTTCTGCATGTCTGCTTTTCTATCTGTCATTCAAAGACATTTTAGGAAAATCTAAGGAAATGTCTTTCCCTATTTTGCCCTTTGGTGCTAATTATTACACAACAGTTGGATGCCCTACTTCCTGATCCGTGAGGATTTCTTCCATCCTAATATTCTTCATCTTTCTCCGTCATTAAGGTCCCAATTGCAATGAACTAGATTCTTGCTTTAAAAACTCTATATACTGCTAAGTTGTCTCACATAAACATCTTTTTTATGTAATTATTATTTCAGACATCCCTAATTGAGATACTTATTTTACTTAAACCAAATGTGTGGTATTCATGATGTTTAAGAGATTTATAGTGGACAGTCATATTTCGAAGTCTTCAAACTGACTCTGTAAAAAAAGGGGGGGCTCTTTTTTGTACATAAAACCAAATATAAAGAAATATTATTATTTTTAGAGTAAAGTAGAAATTTTTAGAAAACAAATATTTTCACTGTCTTATACAGTAAATCAATATTTACTTTTTGACAAATTGCTCCAGTAATAATTGATAAATTTATAATTAACTCGTATTGTTAGGAGTGACTATTTCTGGAAAGTGCTATGGGAGGCTTGATGTAAAGGATTTTTAAAACATACCATTAGTTGAAATAGGACTGAAGGAATATATTATTTGCACATTTGCTATGTAATTTTTAAAATAGATTTATATAGTTTATTATTAGTTGTCTGTAGCAAATAGTTTTGACTTATAATGTGTAAATGATATGCAGCTATAATAGGAACTCTAGATCCTTAATAATTTTGCTGATAATTAAAAGTGGGTATACAGTAGAATCATCCAGAAGATCTGAAAAAATACCCAGAAAAATCTCCCAGAGATTTTGATTCAGTTTCTCTGAGGTGGGGTCAGTGGCTGAGGACATCATTCTTTGCCTCTCAAATTGGCAAGTATTAAAAAGTATTGGAAAGAATGTGGTAAAAAAAAGAGAGAGAGAGAGAGAGAGAGAGAGAACAGTCCTTCAGATTCTCTTGGCGGAGTTTAAATCAGTACAGCCTCTTTCTTGTTGAAGGGTAAATCAGCATTATCTATTGAAAGGTAAAATGAGCATGTGCTTTGACGCAGCAATTCCAGTTCGAAGTATCCTAGAAAAATAATGACACATTTAAGAAGTGTGTATTAAGATTTTTACTGAGGCATTGTTTGAAATAGCTAAAAACTAGTATTTTCAATTCTTATCAATATGGGAATTAACCTTTTGGGGAGAAATGGAGAACAGAGACTCTTTTTTCTGAAAATCTATAGGTGTCTGATATTTTGCTGTGAAAAACTATTACAAGTGGTTTTAAACAATATTTTACAGAAAAGTTGTTAACTAGTTAATGTTTTCTACTAAGTACCAGTTGTAAGGCATAGGCACTTTTAACCAAACAGCAATACTTGGAATGTCTTTCTGTAAAGTTTTATGTCTACTTTTTTGCAGAATGGAAACAGACTGTAATCCCATGGAGCTGAGCAGCATGTCAGGATTTGAAGAAAATGCAGAAATTAATGGTTTTGAGGGAACTGATATGAAAGACATGAGGCTAGAAGCTGAAGCAGTTGTAAATGATGTTCTCTTCGCTGTTAACAACATGTTTGTCTCCAAAAACCTGCGCTGTGCAGATGATGTGGCCTATATCAACGTGGAGACTAGAGAAAGGAACAGATACTGCCTGGAGCTCACTGAAGCAGGGCTTAAGGTTAGTGCCTTTTCTTTTATGGAACAAAGAAATTAAATCTTTACCACTTTATCAAAGAGGGGTCAGGGAGTGGGAAAGACTATTAAATGAGAACTCAGCACTCAGCTTCCAAGATTTTTTTAAGGAAAACTTTTATGTAGGAATTTTGAATAATCCTGAAGTCTTTTTCAACATGGGGAAATGGAACTTTTTTTAAAAATTTGATTGTCAGTGTTACTTTCTTTTAATTATCACCCCCAAAATTAACTTATTTCTTTAGCTAAATATGGCCACCAGAATTATACATTCCCTGTGCATTGGGTGAGTTTTACAGTCATTGTAGTGAGAGGGTCTTTTTCCACCTCTTACAAATGTCTCTTCTCTTGAAACAACATACTTGACTCCGCTGCTATATCAAAATTAAGGCACAGCGGACAGTTGTTCCTCCAAATTTCCAGGGGTGTTCTGCTGGCTCTTTATTGCAAGTAGCTCTTTGTTGCATGTGAGCTTTTCTAGGCAGAGTGACTGCATACAGCCTTTAAACGAGAATCCTGAGTTTAGAATAGTAGAAAGTACTACCTGAAACCAACTTTGTATTGAAAAAAAAACAAAACCGAACCTTACTACTATAAAAATTTTGATCTGCTGAACAAAGGAATAGTCGTTAGAAACTCCAAAATTTAAGGGGGGGGGGTGTTTGTTTTTATTTTTTATTTAAAGATTTTATTTATTTATTTTTAGAGAGAGGGGAGGGGAGGGAGAAAGGGAGAGGAACATCACTGTGTGGCTGCCTTGAGTTCCCCCTGCTGGTGACCTGGCCTGCAACCTAGGCACGTGCCCTGACTAGGAATCAGTGACCCTTTGGCTCGCAGGCCTGCACTCAATCCACTGAGCCACAGCAGCCAGGATCCAGAGTTTAGTTTTAACTTTACTAATTGATAGTCAGTCTTGGTCAAAGTTCTCTGACTTTCCTGTTTCTTTATATGTTAAGAGTAAGCCCCAAAAGTTGCACAGTCACAAGGTAGAGGACAAGGCCTGAGCAAGTAAGAATGTTATATAATAATATGTTCAGTGGCTATACGAGTACATATTTATTTTACTAGATTCGGTTCCCTTGAGATGCATGTGAATGCCATGTTCTGTGTGTTCCTTGTCAGAGGATCACTTACACTGAAGCAAATTGCAAAGCCAGCAATTCCACTACCCTCAGTTCCCTCACAGCAGCCATGTAGAGTGCTGCTTAGCTTAGGGAGCAGTACCTAAAGTAACTAATTTTGTACGCTCTTTCCCAAATCCCTGAATTTGTACCGAAAGCTAATAGTCTTTAGAAATGGATCTTAAGTAGAAATAGGCAAATCAAAAGTAGAGATAAATGACCCCTGGATAAATTAATTCTGTTTTACATCAGTTAATTCCCAGGTAGCTGTGGTGAGGTAGGAAGGACTTTGATTAGGGTCGGAAGTCTTACATGTGAATTTGAGTGAGCTTGGGTAAGTTAGCTAACCTGTCTGAGTCTTTACCTATAACCTGGAGATTAAATGTCAAAGCTAAAAAGGATTGGAGGACGATTATATAAATAAAATATACAGAAAGATTGAGATCATTTAATATAAAGCCTGACATGTAGGTACTTAAATAATTTTTCAGTCTGATTCAGTTAACATTCATTGAGCAATTTCCTGTGTCAGGAATTGGAAATGAAACCATGGTAAGACGTGAGCCCAGTCCGCCGAGGAGCCCAGCCTCACAGGGGTAAGAGAGGGCAACCAGAACTGTAATAAGTAGTCCCCCACCTCATTCGCAGCTCGCTTTCTCCTCTTTCAGCTACCTGTGGTCAACCGTGGCCTGAAAATATTAAATGGAAAATTATAGGAATAAACAACTTTCACATCTTAAATTGCGTGCCTTTCTGGGAAGTGTGATAAAATCCCATGCCACCTTGCTCCGCACTACCTGGGACTAGAATCCTTTGGTCCTGTGTGTCCGTGCTGTCTGCACCACCCACCCGTTAGTCACTTAGCAGCCGTCTCAGTTACCGGACCAGTTACCAGAGAGAGAGGCCACAGTCATGTAACTTTTACTACAGTATATTGTTATAATTGTTCTGTTTTATTAATTTCGTTAATCTCTGACTGTGCCTAATTTATAAATTAAACTTTATCACAGGTATCTGTGTATAGGAAACAACGTAGTATATACAGGGCTTGGTACTGTCCATGGTTTCAGGCATCCACAGGGGGTCTTCGAACACACCCCAGTGGACAGGCGGGACTGCCGTACCCTGTAGAAAGTGCTGCGATGAAGCATGGTTCTGAAGAGGCGTGGGTCTCAGCTTCGGGTGCTTGCCTCTGGTTTTCATTAAAATAGCAACAGTGCCACTCCTATTGCTAATAACATAAACTTGCGTCTTCTGTGGCTTGAATAGATGTCATAAAAATTCAGCATTTATAGAGGGTATTCACAAGCTTAGCCAAGTCAACAAAAACTAATTTTGCCCTATACTGTGCTGGTGGACTGTGATATGTCATAATCTTGCTGGAGAGAAAAGCTTTAGCTGCGTTTAAAGAAAGAAAGAAAAAACACCAGAATAACATTCCCTTTTATTTCACTGAGTTGGTCATTCATTTGCCTGCTAGATAAATAAGGTATTAGTAATGCGAAATGGCCTTTCAGATAACTAATTATAAAGCAGAATTAAAGTTATAAACACTTTCCAGAATTCTTTATAAAAATAATCCAAACCAAATAGCGATAAAAAGGTGGACTAATAATATATTATCTATTATAGTGCCTTTATATAGCAGACCCTCAATATATGTGGAATTGAAGCATTTTTAAATTATGAAAATGAAACACTGTTTTGTGTAGGTTTTTAAATTTTTTTCTGTTTTCCATTTGTTTTAGGACAGCAGTAGGTCAATCAAACCACCAAAATTTAGAGAAAAAAATTCTGAAGAGAGGATTTTGCAGGGGTTTTTTTTCTATGTTATAAGTTGCTTAAATATTAAAGATTGTATTAAAAATGCGCATTTTAACTATTGATTGAAAAAATGTCATTAGAGAACGACCCATGTAAACAGTTGGTTTTTGCTGTCTGTACCAAGATGAAACCTAACTGTTGACCTCACTGTCCTCCTGCAGGTGGTAGGGTATGCTTTCGACCAGGTGGATGATCACTTGCACACCCCCTACCATGAAACAGTCTACTCCCTGTTGGATACACTCAGCCCTGCCTACCGGGATGCCTTTGGAAACGCACTCCTTCAAAGACTGGAAGCTTTGAAAAGAGATGGACAGTCATGACTAAGCTTTTTCCTTTTAGGGGGGTGACCGCTGGTACAGAATATTGGCATAAAGCTTGAAACTCTTGTGTATGGTCATAGTAGAAAATGCATCTTTGGTTTTGTGTTTTTATCATTTCTTCAGATTTGGCTTTTGACTCAGAATATTATTGACTAATAAATCATCTTTCTTAGTTCCTGATTCATTAAGGGAATCCTGCAGCCATTGCTGTGATGGCATCATTAAGACATTCAGATTTCTTCATATAGTGTGTCTGCATTTCAAAACTGAATCACTATTTCATTCTGTTACTCCAGGGCTCTGATGTTGCCAGCACTCTCTATTACATAGGAAATTCTGTATTTGCACAGTATTATAGGAATTAAAATGACCTAAATGCAAACTTAGATTCAGCTTGCTAAATCAGGGGTTTACTACCAGCTTGGACTAACGTCGTAGTAATTATTTTGGTACTAGCCTTACTGGAAACAAATTATCAACTAGTTTCCCCTGCACAAATTTTGAAATTCACTGCTTCACTTAATCTATTTATATTACTGATATGGACTGATAAAGATGAATTAATTATATATTACTTAGCTAGTATTAAATAAACAACAGGGACTGAAATAGTTCTGTATTCCTTGTTTGCAACAGCCAGCCAACTAAGAGGACAAACCGTTAGCAAATGAATGTAATAATTACTTTTCCAAGGTATTTAAGCACATAAGCAAATATAGGAACAGGCTCCATTCTTTTTCTTACAAAAAGCATCTTCAATGTGTGGGATTTAAAAGAAAGAAGATTCTGATTTCTTAAAAAAGAATATTTTGGCCTGTGTTGATTCTTATTATGAATGTTTGTTTACATGATGTACAGTGTATATTCAGAAAGTATTTTTGCTTCAACATTTACTTTCTATAATGTAACGCTTTGGTATTCCCACAGCGCCCTTTCCTCCCCAGCAGATGTGCAGTGTTTGTCTCAATGCTGAATCCGCAATGTAATATGAGTGCATTGTGTGGATTTGAAACCAAAGGATGAAGGAAAGCACTCCGAGACTTAATGTTTGAAAAAGGGAGAATCTGTATTTTATATTTTATTACAGGTACTAATATTTATAAACTTAATAAACTATACCATGCTGCTTCATGTTTTCAAGAACATGTTGAATAGTAAGGATTGGGGACATTGTGTTTTTTTTAAAATAATAGTCTAAAGTAGCAGCTGTAGAAATGTTGAACTAAAATTCTACATCTCAACACACCTTCAGAAATTTGTCATTTGCAGGCTTTTTTTAATCATTATTAAATACTAGGTACTTTTAGGCTCTGAAGATTATGTAGACCAGAGCAAATTCAAGTTCTGTTCAGGTCATTGTTTATCGTCAGGCCTCATTGGAAGGCCTTCCTCATGGTTAATAACTCATATTCATTCTCAGCTTTCTTGTCAGATGCTTAACTGTTTGGCCAATGAAGTCTAAATTCAGGCTGAACTTTTTCATGCTAATCTCAGGCTAACTGTAAAGGATATTTGTAAAGTTTGAATAACATTCTGTTTACTCATTTTGAGTTTTAAGTATGAAGAAAAAGTGTATGTTTAAAAATTGAAATTGTTCATTTTGTGATAAATGATTGATTCCAAGAGCTTCTGTTTCCATTTTTGAATTCAGTATTGTTATATTTTAACGTGAAGTGAGTTCTTTTTATTACTATGAAAGAGGAACAGGAAGACAGTAAAACACATATTAAAACTTGGATTTTACCTACATTGCTTAAAGAATTTAACCAGCAGGGGGCGCCCTACTGGCCCATCTCACCTGCTGCGCTGGGGAGGGAGGAGCAAGAGCGCAGGCATCAGGACCCGAAAAGAAAAGAAAAAAATTTAACCAGATAAATTAAGCCTTTATTGCACTTCCCGGGGAGGGGGGAACTAAATAAAGAACTCTTATGAATCAGTAAGAAAAAAAAATGAGAATGGGCAAATAATATCAAACAACTCAAAAAATAATACGTGTAAGTAATCACTTGAAATATGTTCAACCTGACCAGTAATTCAACAAAGGTAAATAGGGGCCATTTCACCTAATAATTTAATGTCTCATTTAAATACAATGGTACCAGTAAGGTTTTAGCAAGAGGGCACTCTTACGTGTGTTGGAGGATATGTTAGCGAAACCTCTGGAGAACGTTGCTAGTCGGGCCTTTCCAGGGCTTACAACTTCTGTACTGGTTACATCCTAGCAGTCTAGCACACGGGATGATTCCACAGAAGATAACTACAAGGATGTTCGTTTTCTCTAATGAAAAATGGGAGTGGCTCTAAAAGTGATTAAGTGATGCTATCTTCTTGATGAAAAATATGCAGCCATTAAAAATGAAAAGACTGGGGAAAAATTAAGCTACATGAAAAAATGCAAAACTTGGAAAATAGTCTTCTATGTAAGGGAAAATAAAATATTTTTAATGTTCATAGCCCTCACTAGGTGGTAAGAGGTAATTGTCATTTTCTCTCATTTTCTACATTGGCTCGTATATACCGTATTTTGCCGTGTATAGTGTGCGTCCACGTTTCTGTGCACATTGCACACGGGGTTATGCCCATGGTGTGTAATCTTTATACTCGCGTGTAATGTGCACTCTTATTTTTCCCTCAAAAATTTGGGCAAGAAAGTGCGCGTTATACATGGCAAAATGTGGTACTAATTGAAGGGGAAATGCAATCGATAATGGGGTTCAATCTACCTGAAGAACTACTCTATCTAGCAAAAGGCACCATGTCGTGCTCAGTCGTGGCTGCTCCCAGGATCCTTGAGGAGGCAGTGAGATTATGGAAACTGCATCGCGCACTCCTCATGGTGACCCCTTCCCACCTTTTCCCCAGGTCCGGAATCAGCTGTTAGGCTTCCAACACAGCGAATCGGTGTGTGTGGGATCGTGCTCGTAGCTCCTTCCCTGGCACACTGAACCGTTCTCTTCAGAGCTCAAAAACAATGTGTTAAGGGAGAACAAGTGAGGAAAACACTGAGGTTCTATGTGACACTGACTTCGGGACTCTGTTTTCAGCCTCTTTATTTCGTAATGACATAGCTGAAACTACAGCGTGAGGGACCTGCTCAGCTGCCCACCTGTGAGCGGTCAAGTTGGGCAGAACTCCGGTGTCTGACTCGACCAGCTTACCCCTCCGGTGTGCACTTGTAAAAGCATCTCCTGAACTCTGGTTATACGAAAGCTGATCTTGAAAGAGGAAAGGAATAACAGTAAAAGATATTACTTACATCTGTACAAAATGTTACATCTATACAAGATGTTACTTACATCTACTATACAAAAGATGGTTGGTATAACAGAATTTACAGAATTTTCCTAACCTACCAGTATGAGAAAATTCCCTGGAAGCCATCCCATAACTATGGCACTAGCACATTAACTCATCACCAGTAATGTGAGCAGTAAGAATGAAACAAAGATGAGATGTTTTATAGTAAGTAGCATGACCAGTTGATAACTTTGAGAGTAGCCACCGGCTTCACTTCATATCAGTAGGGAAACTAAAAATCCAGAAATGATGCAGCTAGTAAACTCTAGAATATTTGATCCAACACGTTATTTGAAAGAATGCCGAAAATATTTATTCCATCAAGTTTTTGTCCTGGTCCTGCATAAATATTTTTATATTTAAATTGACAGCACTTTATTGTTGATCATTTTTAAAAAGAATGTTGCTATGAGCAAGCTGTTCCCAAATTGAGTTTGCAAAATTTCAAAATGTTATTTTATCAAAACAAGTTTTAATTAAACATGTATGAAAAAGAAAAGGGGGTGGAGACAAAAGGAATGAGAAGGCTCCCATTTGTAGCAGTGCGCCTTCGGTTTACAGGATAAGCCTTCATCTTTGCAGACCACTTCAGAAAACGCTTTCACGCTTGTCTTATCTCCTCCTTACAGCCCTGAGGCTGGTGGTTTCTCTCCTGTTCCACAGCCAATTAACAGCTTGGGGAAAGTTAAAAGATGGGCCCCAGTCTCCAACTCATGGCTGCAGAGCTCAAAGCCAAGTCTTCTTCTGGAGCTCCCGGGCCACCTCCACTTTTTGAGGCAATCGGTATTTAAAAAAATTAAAATTGCTGCATGTGTTAAATTTTTGCATATAGCAAGTTAATATTTAAAGGCCAAAAATATTTCCATAAAATGACGCTATTTCAAGATAACAAATGGCAAGATGTAGTCATAGTCCTCCGCGATGTGATGACCGCTGAAATAAGTTGAATGTCCTGTTTTCATTTATCAGTTTATCTCGGCAACTGCATATACAATCTCACTTGGAAAGATCAAAGTCTAAATTTCATCCCTTTGTGAATGCGGATGATTGAATCCGCGGCACAGTGGACTGCAGCCACCTCCACCACACTCACTCCCAGAGATCTTTCTCGGAACTGTTAGGAAACGACCCCTAAACCAGCTGAGCCCCCTGGACCAAGCACCGACTGGCTGCCCACCGGAGACCACCCACGCTGTGGTTCGGGTGTCCAGGATCCAAAAATTCCAAGGCAACAGCTCCTCTTTGCAGTAGAGGATTGTGTCACGTCTTCCTGGTCAGACCATCCCATATTAATGTCAACATTTCAGGGGAGGCCGAGGCTGTAGGCTTTACCTCCTCATCAGGTTCATCAATAATTTTAGTCCTCCATGTCAAGGGGACACCGGGACGTTTCCAGAGTTTCCGATGAAAAAGAAGAAAAAGGAACAGAAGACGCACCCTGGCGGCGGGCACGAGGCGTGCAGCAGGGCAGAGCGGGGCGCTGGCTGCACGCGCAGGGCGCAGCGACAGAGAACTGGTGCAGGGACTCTGTGTGGCTCCCCAGGGGGGACGGAGCCCCGCGAGCTCTGTAAACCATCAGCCCCGCCCCAATCCAGGAGCGCCCCGCCCAGCACCCTAGGCCCCGCCCCAACAGAGCGACCGGAGCGAGAAGCCTCGAAAACCGCGGTCCCGCCGCCTTAGCAACCAAAGGGACGCTTTCTCCTTAGCAACCAGCGCGGCTCCCACCATGGCTGAAGAAGAGGAAGCTGCTGCCCGGACGGAGAGAGTTATACGGGTCCAGAGGGTGTTTGTAAACCTGCTGGACTCATACAGCAGCGGAAATATCGGGAAGGTGAGCGGCGGTGGGTCAGGGAGGGACGCTGGCCCCCAGGTCCTGTTCCACCGCCCCAAGGCCCTGCCCCCAGAGAGGCCCTGTGCCACAGGGCGCGGTCAGGGCCTGTCCTAAGGGAGGGCCCCTCGTCCTGGACACGGCCAGTACCCCCAGGCCCCCGGTCCGAATCCAGGCTAGACACCTGCCCCACCTGGTAGTCCCACCTCCCCCCAACCCCGAGTTCGCCCGTCCAGCCCCGGTTCCTCCCCTGTTAATAAGGGGAAACTGAGGCTCAGAGGAAGGAAGGGACCGGCCCAAGATCACATAGCGAGTTGAAGGCAGAGCCTGGAAATGGAGCCCAGGTCTCTGGCCTTCTGGGTTCTGTTTCCACCCCACCGCCGCATCTGAAGCAGGCCACTGATAAGAAAATAAGTCCAAACTAGTCCCCGGGGTGTAAAGTACAGCATAGGGAAGACAGTCAATGACGTTGTACGTATGGTGCCAAGTGGGTACTGGAAATATCAGGGGAACACTTTTGTAAAGTATTTGATTGTCTAACCACTGTGCTGTGACTGTAAACCTAATACAAAATAATAGTGAATATAAACTGTAACTGAAGAACAAAATTTTTTAAAAACAAGCTCAATGGTTATATCACCCACAGAGTATTTTTTATTCAGCCATCCCTTCAGCGTAGGGTTTGAGCGTCTGTTGTGTGCCAGGCCCTGTTCTGAGTCCCACTACACTTTGTCACCCTTCTTCATCTTTCCCCTCTGGAAAATGAAGATATTCAGAAGGAGCACCCTGGGGCCCTTCATCTTAAAATGATCAGTTGTAAAGAGAGAGTCGTGATTTTATGATTTCCTGAGGAGGACTTACTGATTTTCTATCACAAACTGCGCAAACTGCGCAGCCTGAAACAACAGAATTTATTCTCTCCCAGTTCTGCAGCCCAGAAATCCAAAATCGAAAGGGCCAGCGAGGTGGGTCCCTACTGGAGGCCCGAGGAGAGAATCTGTCCTGTGCTTCTCTCTCAGCTTCGGTGGCCGCCAGCTGTCCTTGCCGTCCCTCAGCTTACGGACTCATCACTCCCAGCTCTGCCTCCGTCTTCCTGTGGTGTTCTCCCCCAAGGGTCTCTGCACCCAAACTTTCCTGTTCTTAGAAGGACACCAGTCATTGGATTAGAGCCCTCTGTAATCTGGTATAGCTTCGTTTAACCTGATTACATCTGCAAAGACCCTATTTCCAAATATGATCAGATTCACATTCCAGGTGGACAGGAATTGGGGGTTGGGGGTGTGGGGGGCCTGTTCAACCCAATATGTCATCTACGGTTATCAGTCAAAAATATATAGATTTTTAATAAAAAAGAAAAAATATAGATTTGGTCATATAATTTATATGTAAAAATAGCATTTTTATACAGCGTGTCATTATGATAAACAATATATATGATATTAATAGGTATTATAAATAATAGATATCTACCAGAAGAGACTAAAAACACATGACCAGAAAAGGGGAAAAAGAAAGGACAAAGACAAACAACACTAAAACAATACAGTCACAAAGTCTTTTTGAAGAAGGGAAACATTAAAAACATAGGCATAGTATGAACTTCTTTGCACCTTTCAAAAAGATGTCGATAGAGAAGAGATAGCTAGATAGATCGTCTATACATAGAAAACGTCTCAGAGGATAGACGAGAAACTTAGTGTCACCTCTGGAAGATGGGGCTCATTCACGAGCACCGACAAATTGGCAGGCACAGACAACTTACCTGCTGGATAAGGTTGGAAAAACGTTGCTGCCCCCAAGGACGCTGCCCGTCCTGGAAGCAGGCCGACAGTCACTAATTTGTCGAATCAGCAAGAATTCCCAGTGTGTGATGAGCACCCAGAAGGAAAGAGGGCATCACAGGTTGACGGCGGGCGAGAGCAGCTGCTTTACTGAGAGTAGCGTGAAAGGACGTTCTAACCTGGCACAGGCTGAGGACCAATCTCAAGGAACTAGTCCCCAGGGATCACGGCAACGGCAAAGTTTCTAAGATGAAGTCAGGTTGGCGTTTTCAGGGGACAGAGTGGCCCAGAATGGGGGCCGTGACCCGGAGCTCCGGCGTTGACTTCACCGGTGCAGAAGACACAGAGCCCAGGGCCTGCGAGATCTGGGGGCCCACAAAAATGTTTCCATTTCTTTGAAAACCAGAAGGAAGCAACCAAAATCTGAGGGTCGAGAATCACGTTTGCCTTTATAGCAAAGCAGGTGTAAAGTATAATTTGTAGTGCTTTTCTGTGGAGGCAAGGGCGCAAAGAAGTCGGGGCGGGGCGCCACTCCGCGGTTCCGCCGCGTCCCACCCACACCTAGCGCTCCCCGGACTGCTCGCTGCGCAAACCAACAGAGGAGAGTCAAGTGCAAAGGCCCCGACACAGGCAGGAGCAGGACTTACCTTCTCAACCCACAGAGGCCACCGCAGTATTTAAAACGGGAGGTGAAATGGCTGAGAGCAGAGGGAGAGAAAGAAGAGACGTTAACTTTTTATCCCCTTTTGATCGCTGAGTATTTTTTAACAGCATAGCTTTAGAATAAAGCTTTTCATTTGCAGAGGTATTTCTTTTTCAAAGACATCAATAACAGAATTTTCTGGCTAGTCTTTCACTACCCGGGACCTCTCTCTCTCAAATTGCAAGTCATCGCCATTGTCTGCACTGTTCACGTAAAAATAAAAAGCCAAGTGAGAGGCAACAAACGTTTACTTGAGACCCAGAAAAAGTAGCTCTTCAGGAATCGCTGATTCCAGGAGAAGGCCAAATCGTTCTGATTAGGGGAGTGACGGTGAAGGGATTTTAGGAGAAAGGGGAGGGGGGTATGATTCCGTGAACAGGAGGAAGAACTTTCCATTGGCGTTAGGAAGTCAAAGAAGGAATTTCCAGAGGTGCAGATAAACTAAGTTATCCTTTAGCTCTACATGGTGATGCTCATTCTAAAGAATGTTTTTTTATTTCCATGTATGGCCCCTGGAGCCAGCCCTCACTGAAGGCCAACTTTTAGACTAGTCTTTCGCTGACTGCCCTTGCTCTGAGTTGTTCTTCGTATTGGGGAAATTTCTCTTGTCTTGCAGTTTCTCTCTAACTGTGTAGCTGGGGCTTCACTTGAAGAAATTACCGAAGAAGAGGAAGAGGAGGATGAAAGTCTGTCAGCTCTGCTGGAAGCCTCCCCATCCAAGCTGAAGGAAGGCGCATTCCAGATCGTGGGCACGGTTTCCACACCCGGAGCACCTGGGCCTGACTTTGCCCTGGAGACATACTCGGTGAGTCCGCGGGTCTCTCCTGAGAGTAGACAGAGGGATGAGTTGCCTCCCCCCTCCCGCTGCCTTACAATGTGTCCTTCCTCTTGGCTTCTCCTTCCCTCTCTTCTGCGCATGTGTGAAGCCAGGGAAGGTGAGGGACCAGGTGCGGGCCGGTCTCTGTCCTGTAAAGGAGAATAACACCATTGTCACTACTTGACAGACTTGAAATTAGATATTCTTGGAAAGTATGAACTTAGGTTGGACTTTATTCCGCCTCGCATTACCCCAGCGCCCCTCTGGGCCATGGGGGAAGGCAGTGGTCGCTGTGAACAGAAAATCTCCTTTGGCCACAGGCCACTCAGGAATAGCATGCCATTGTACCGCTGGCTTACGGAGAGATGCAGCCATCTCCATGTGGCAAATTCTACGCAGTCCTCGTCCTGAGACATTTCTGTACCTCCAAGAGGGGTGTTCCTCCCAGGCTATCTCCTACCTGATACACTCAAAACCCTACCACACAGCTTTGCACACTCTGTACCCTGGAACAACTCTCCTCTTCCCTCTCCAGCCAGCCCTACTCATCCTTCCAGATTTAACTCAGGGTGTCACCTCCTCCAGGAAGCCCTCCATCATTTTTACATCTTCCCCCCTCCCAGTTTGGGTTCTGAGGCAGTTTCTTGAACAATCATAACATTCTTTACCTGCATCGGTCATAGCACTTTCACACTTCATTGTTATTATCTATCAATTGTGGGTCTCGCTGACTGTAACTATCAGCTTCTTGAGGGTAGAGACTGTGCCTCACTTCTTCTCCTGCTTATCCAGCATCTTTTGTACCTAGCACAGCAACCGGCAGGAAGTGGCCCTCAATGAGTGTTTGTGAAATGAAGACGTGAGTCCCTTCCACCCGTCTTTGGGACGTGTCTTCAGAACTTACCCCTTTCACACTTTTCTGGGTCTTCACTCACCACTGGCTTCTCTCTTTCCACCAATACTTATGCTCAAATCTTTCCCACTATAAGACACAACGTGTCCTCCCTGGTGGCTGACTGCCTACCTCTTTCTCGGCCCTGGCCTCTGCCACCAATGAACTTCAGAGAGGGTCCAGGTACATCAGGAGACCTCACTCCAGCACCCCCAGTCCCTGTTCTGTCCAGCGCCAGCAGGCTCTGTCCCCACCACTTCAGAGGAAATGCCCTGGCCACTGTCACCATGAGCCCCGAATTCCCACAGGCATACCTTAGCTGGCTTCCCAGGAGAAACTCTCCTTCCTGCTCCTGCAGCCCTCTGCCCTGACTCCCCTGACGCATCTGAGCACTCCTTCTTGGGTTCTTTCACTGGCTCCTTTTCCCCTTTCCAGCCTTTAAATGCAGTTTTCGCCCTGACCCGTGTGACTCAGTTGGTTGGACATCATCCCGCAAAGTGATAGGTCACAGGTTCGATTCCCAGTCAAGGCACATGCTTGGATTACGGGTTTGGTCCCTGGTCAGGGCACATGAGAGGCAACCAATAGATATTTCTCTCTCACATTGATGTTTCTCTCCTTCTCTTTCTCTCTCCCTTCCCCTTCTCTAAAAATAAATAAATAAATTTTTTTAAAAGTAAAATAAATCCAGTTTTCCCCAGAATTTCCTCCTTCCTCATAATAGTTATCCTCCCTAAATCTTACCCAGACCTATGGCTTCAGCTGCCCCCTGCAAACCATTGCCTTTCAAATCTGTCTCCAGTCCTTTGACCCACAAACCCAACTGCCCTCTAGCTCACTCTCCCGGATGTCCTATAGTCACTGCTACATTAATATACCCCAAATTAAAATGATGCTCCCCTACGAGTCCACCCTGTTCTTCATACTCCTAAATTTTATTAAGGACCTTCTATATCATTTTGGAATGCAGGTCATAGGAAAAAGGTCCATGCCAACTGGCTTAATAAATAAACAAGTTCATCTACTTATGTGGCTGGTGGTCTCAAGAAAGCACCAGCTTCAGGACCAGTGTGATCCAGGGGCTACCGCTCCTTTTCTTGCCCCTTGCTGGGCTCTGCCTTCCTCTGGGGTGACTTCATGGTCAAGCCACCAGCAAGGCTGCAGCAGTCCAGGGCCTTAATTCATGCACAGCAGCACGTGATGCAGGGAACGTCCAGAAGGTCTCAAAGAAAGGAAGATGAACGCTCTAGCAGCCCTCCGCAAGTATCTCCTTCAGTCTCACTGCCTTGAATTGAGCCACACGTCCATTCCTGAACCAATCATCTACCCTGAGACCAATGAGGCCCATCCCTTAAGCTAGGGGATGGGGCTAGTTTCCACAGGCTGAGAAAGGGAGTATCTGAACAAAACTGGGGTTCTGCTGGAAAAGAGAAAGGAGATGGATATTTGCAGGCAACCACCAGTGTCCTTTTTACCATTCATCGTGCACTTGGCCCCACACAGCTGAAAACTCTGGGGACTCTTTGCTCCTCCCACCTCCAAGCCCCTCTTGGTCATGGGGTCCTCAACCCTCGTTACCAGCTCTCTAAGGGGCACCTCCTTCCCCAGCACCATTTGCCTGAGATCCCCATCGTCTCTCGCCACTGGCACCAGAATCTGAAGCAGTGACTGTGCGTTGGGCCTCCAAGGGCTCTGCAGATGAACACAGAGCTCACAGCCTAACAGGGACTCTGTGACACAGGCTGTTCAGTAGCCATGACAACAGAGGTATACACACAGCCACACCCAGAGCCCTCTGGAAAGGGCAGTCGCTGAGCTCTCGGTCTTATCAAATGGAGCTCCGAGCCCCTCCCTCCCACAGAGATGGAGGCCCCCTCACTCCTGTGGTCTGGAGACCCTGGGGCCTCCCACAGCACGGAGTCCTGCCCGTGGCCCTCCTTTCGGAAGGCTGGGTCCACTAGAGAAGTTGTGACTGAGACGGGGCCTCTAGGACTGGGTAGAGCTTGCCAGGCAGATAAGGGAGCAAGGAATGCCACCCAAGGGGAACCATGGGAGCATGTTCCTTTGACACAGAAGGCATCGGTATAGCCAGAGCCGAGGGGAAGAGGCAAAGGTGGTGCAAGGTGAGAGAGGGTGGCAGAGGGAAAGCGTTAGGCTGCTTCGGGCTGTGAAAGGTGCATCCACCTGGTCCAGCAAACCGGCTCCTCTTCCCGGAGCACCCCGGGCTCCGCCGCGCGAGCTCGTATTCACCCTCCCCATCCAGCCCCGGTGTCGACTCCTGCGAGCCACGAGCACGTGTTCCTCCAGGCCCGTCGAATCTCCGATGCCCAGGGTCTCTGTGGCAGTGCCTTCCGTGTTGGCGGCTGCCATGTAAGGCGGCTCAGGCTGGGCAGGCACAAGGGGGCCCCACGTAGGGCGAGTAGGGACCACAAAGCGGCCTGTTCCGCTGGCTCCAGTACGCCCCAGAGTGGATGCCTCCTTATCGTTTTTCCTCTAAGAGCAGGTTGCCTTTATCTAATTTGTACGAGAGCTTCACATGTGCTTAGTTGTCTACATTACAGGCTATAACTATTTGTTAGAAGTTTTCCCAGTAACAACAACAACAACACACACACACGCACGTACACACACAGCTCCTTAGTGTTAGCAACCTTATACAATTCATTTTTGCCTCTACCCTCGAGGTCAAAAACGGGACCCACAAACGTTTGTGGGGTGAACAAATAAATACATGGAAGTGGTCACTCAACATCTGGTCAGGAAAACCCTAGACAAGGCGAATGCATCCGTTACCTCTGCAATTGACCAGCCTGTGATTAACAAGCACGCACGATCCCCTTGGACCCCTCTCATATGCTCTTACAGGCTGGAACCATAGATGCTTTATCTTCTTGAACTGCATCTGGAACACAGGTCTTTGGCTTCTCCTGTGCTCTTTCTCCCTTCCTTTCACGTGTCATTCCTGAATCTAGTTCAGTCCCAGGTATACTGGGAGAGCAGTGTCCTCTCACAAAGTCATGCCTTCGACAAAATAAAAATCAACGTTTGGATCAGAATTCTCAGAGGGTCTCCCTTCCTGCACGTTTAGTCAGGAAAAGACATCCCATGGAAGGCATTATGGGTTGAATTACATCCTCCCCACCCCCAAGAAAGATATAATGAAGTCCTAACCCCTACTAGCTCAGGATATGACCTGATTTGAAGATAAGGTCTTTACAGAGGAAATCAAGTTCAAAGAAGGTTATTGGGGTGGACCCCTAATCCAGTATGACTAGTGTCCCCATAAAAAGGGGGAATTTGGACCCAAATGTCACCCAGGGAGGTCTTGTGAAGATGAAGACAGAGAGCTGGGAATGTGTCAACAAACACCAAGAAACACCGAAGATTGCCAGTGAACCCCTACGAGCTCAGGGAGAGACACGGAGCAGGTTGCCCCTTACAGCCTCTGAGGGAACCAACCCTGTGGGCACCTTCATCTTGGATTTGTAGGCTCCAGAACGGTGAGACACACGTTTCTGTTGTTCACACCACTCAGGCTGTGATACTTAGGTACAGCCATCCTGAGGAAACTAATACATCTGGATACAAAAGAATGCAGGGACCAAGCTGGAAAAATCAGCAGCCCATGCTGCTGAACTTGGCATGGACGCACTCACCTCACCAAGGTAGTCCCCCAGGATTAAAAACGGCACTTACGGCTTTTCTTTGGCTCTCCAGCCAGTCGTGGTAAGGGACTTCGTTTGAGCTGCAAGGTCCTGTCTTAATACACCTGGTCAAGGGCCTGTGGGGGCTATTCTGATCCTCAGGACACGTGCAAATGCTGGTGTGGAAAATGCACAGTCCCTGTGTGGTCCTCTTCATCCCCACCCCCAATGTTGCTCTACTGGGAAACATACCGGCATCCACGCAGCAAGGAATAACTAGTCAAACACCATGATCACCACGGTTACTTTTGTCTAATGTAAGAAATTTATATTTTTAACCACTAAAAGTTTCTGTATTTTTAAAACATCCCCACCCTGGCTGGTGTGGCTCAGTGGATTGAGCATCAACCTACAAACTGAAAGGTCGCTGGCTCGATTCCCAGTCAGGGCACATGCCTGGGTTGCAAGCCAGGTCCCCAGTAGGGGGGGCGCACGAGAGGCAACCAGTCACTATTGCTCTCACACATCGATGTTTCCCTCCCTCTCTTTCTCCCTCCCTTCCCCTCTCGCTGAAATAAATAAATAAAATCTTTTAAAAATAAAAATAAAATATCCCCACAGTCAACTGCAATAAATACCTTACGTCTAGAAGGAGAGCAGACCGATCCCGTCTCGAGGACTCTGAAACAATCCCTATATATCACTCATCAGCACTTCTGAGTGATTCAAGACATATAATGGCTCAAACAATCTTGCAGAGAGTTGGAGTGAGTTTTAAATGCCTCCCACGTTCTTTGCCAGTGTGCTCTCATTCTTCCCTCCTGAACTGAGATGTAAACAGCATACCTAAGATTATGACAATGTTTTAGTCATCTGTTCCCAGCTAGTTTCATAAACTTCTTTATTATTTGAAAACTACACACAGAAGAGAGCCAAAATTTCATTTTAAATAGAAATCCTTCGGCAAATGTTTTCTATGGGACTCTTCAACACAGCATATCTAATTTGAAAATTGTCGCTCCATCTAAACGTTAAGGGTACTTTGTTAGCTTCTTGTACACATGCCTGTCAATTCTCTTTTCAGGCCATCTCTCGAGAAGAACTCCTCATGCACCTGCTGGAGTGTGATGTCATCCTGTATAACATCACTGAGAACCCACAGCAAGTGGAAGAAGCCATCTGGGCAGTCTCTGGTCAGTGAGGTGACGCCCTTATCTTTCATCTCTGGGGACACAGCTTTCGTGTGATTTCCTTTACCTAAGGGTCATCTAATGAACACTCAGTAAATTGGGACCATTAGGAAAAGTAATCTGAGAATTACCTAAAACACAAATTGAAATCAGGCTAGTGGATATGCCTGGGAATAGTGTTAAGAGATAAAAAGAGCCCTGGCCAGTGTGGCTCGGCTTGTTGGAGCATCATCCTGTGAAGCAAAAGGTCGCCAGTTTGAGTCCCAGGCAGAGCACATGCCTGGGTTGCGGGTTCGGTCCTGTTTTGGGGACATATGAGAGGCAAGCAATCGAGGTCTCTCTCTCACATCAGTGTTTCTCTCCTTCTCTCTCTTCTTCCCTTCCCCGCTCTCTGAAATCAGTAAGCATGTCCTCAGGTGACAATTAAAAAAAAGATAAATGGAAACATATTAAACATTTTAAGAGTTTATTTGAGAAACATACCGATTCAAATTAGGTAGCACCAAACTGGGAGTGGGTAGGAGTACTCCGTCAACAGGAGCTAGGGGAAAGGCTTTTGTAGAGAAAAGATGGGAGCACAACAAAGAAATGATTTGATTGGCCGTGGTGTAGGCAATTACCTTATTTGGAAGAGCTTAGTTGGCTATTCGTGGTTGGTTGACCTTACGTTTTGATTCTCAACCTTGAGCCATGTACTGGCTTAGGGTTTGTTTACTGACGCAGGCTGCGAAGGGATCAGGACCACCCCAGTCTAATGGGCCTCCTTGTTCAATTACTTTAACAAAATATTCTATTCTAGAGAATAGAATGCTTTCAATCAGCGAAAGAAATGAAACGTAACCTTGTAAAAATTTGACCTTTATTCATTCTGCAGGCACTGCCCAAGGAGGTGTGGTTGAATATATTGGGCAGATACAAAGACAAATAAGAAAAAGAGTGTACCCCCAGGCACACGGAGGGCTACGGGAGAGCTAAGGCACACGTGAGAAACTTGAACGCAGGGTGGAGAATGGCATGTTCACAGGAGAGTATCACGGGAAGGATGTGACTTTAAGAGGAGAGGAATTATGCCTAACTATGAGGGTTCAACAAACGTTCCCCAATAACAAGAGTCCGGCGGGGCTGTGGGCAATACTTGTAGTTCTCAAAGGCTTTGGAAAATGTGATGAACTCTAAGGACCTCAAGTCTGGGAGGACGAGGCGATGCTTAGTAATTCGGTGCTTTGTAATTCATCTCCTCATCAAGTCAGGAGCTAAGAAAAAATTATATCAGCTTATCTAAGTCATCATTCTAGACTAAGCCAAAAAAACACAGAACACCTTATGTTTCAATACAGTTTATACTGCAGTGTCTTTCTGTTAGACCGTTTAGATCAGGGGTCAGCACACTTTTTCTGTGAAGGGCCAGAGAGTCAACATTTTTGGCTTTTCAAGCCCACTACTCTGCCACTGTAGCCAGAACATGGCCATAGACAATATGTAAATGAATGGGCTGGCTCCAATAAAAATGTATTTAAAAAACAGGCGGTACTTTTGCCAGCCCCTGAATAATATCAACAGCCAGCCATATTTTGGCTTAAATTAAAGAAATGGAATAGAGCCTCAGGAGTGACTGCACCTATCCGGGGAAATCACGATGAAAAAGTACTCTCTGCGGGTGTGCGGGATTCCTGGGGAGCCTAGGATGGTTGATTTCTCAGTTATAACTTTGGGTCTAAATTTCATTCAATAAGCTACAAATCAAAAACACGAACATTGTGTCATCTTTTGCAACAGAGAATTTATAAGCCTGCCTTGTGCATTTTGTCCCTTTGCGAATATTTACAGATGATGAATAATTGCACCTTCTGAAATAATTGCACCGCCTAAAATAATAATAATCAGAGCTAATGCTTACTGAGTCCTTATTTCATGCCACGCTTTGGGAAATTGATTTTTCTGTATAATATACACTTACAATTTTCTTTAAAATTTTAATATTTTTTTTCTGAAATAAAACCCAGACATGTTTTGAAAATTAAGAAGCTCGCCCTGGCTGGTGTAGCTCAGTGGATTGAGCGTTGTCCTGCGAACCAAAGGGTCGCTGGTTCGATTCCCCAGTCAGGGCACATGCCTGGGTTGCCGGCCAGGTCCCCGGTAGGGGGTGTGCGCGAGGCAACCCCACATGGATGTTTCTCTTCCTCCCTTCCTCCCTCCCTTCCCCTCTGTCTAAAAATAAAATAAAAATAAAATCTTTTTAAAAAGAAGCATAGCAGGGCTTAGAATAAAAAGCAACCATTCCCTACACTTTCTTTCCATCCTGCCTCTGCTCCCCAAAGGAACCTCCGTTAGCCCACTCATTCCCTTTAATTCATACAAAAGCCTGCACCGATGTCCTTTGATTGTGAATTTCAGACATTAATCAGTGACTTCCTGCTATGACAAATGACCTTCGGACTCTCATAGGACACCCCCCACCGCCGCCGAGTTCCACGCAAGGGAGTGTAATTTGCCCCCGAGCTTGGAGAACCAGATTTCCTTTCATGAGCTTTAAAATGTAGAGTCTGTTTTACTACTCCCTTCTTTATTCTAATAGAGAGCTTTATATAATTAAGAAAATATTACCTCTCTGTTGGGTGGAAAGGTTTTAACTGCATTATCGTCAGAGACCCTTGGTCCGTCATCAGAGTCTGCTGGGTGGCATGGGGCTGGTGGAGCTATGGAGAATGGGGGTGGGGGGGTTGTCATTTTACCTGAAGCACATTCTTAGATTGGGGGGTTTGTTCAGTTTTGGTTTTGCAATGGATATGTATTACCTCTTAATCGTGTTTTATTAGATTATTTTAGCATGTTTTAACATAAAAGAATTCTCCCATCTTGCCTTTCAGATACTATCAAAGGAAGGTAAAATAACATAGGAGAAGGGAAGAAAGTATTAGAAATGAGAGAAAACATTTGCGCATATGGATAAAATGTGCTTGTCCACAAGTGAGCAAGCAGACCATTTCTGACCCATTAAAATTATAAATAAAGAAGATAACCCAGTTAGAGGGCCACTAACTGTGCCAACATTCACAAAATAGGCCAATCTGAAACAGCAGAAAGGGAGAAAGGGCACAATTAAATCAAAGAGGCTGCCTTTGTTAACGGAATAAAGATAGAAGCTAAGATTAACATTTGAGCTGGGATTCATGTGTGCACATTGGGCCCTTAGACTTAATGTACTTTCTCATCTTCCAGTCGGAATCCATGCATTTATTAGATTCAGGATATCGGCATTTCATTGTTTGGCTTTTGTTTAAGGTATCAGCCCAGGAGACTAAAAATGTACCACGACTGTGTCACTTGGATCCTCTGACAATTTAATCAGACCTCACTTCAGATTTTTTGTTCTGGAATTTTATACGTCACGAAAAATATTTGAGTGGAGTCACATGTCTAACATACTCACGGAGAGTCAGTGCTTAGATGTGTGGCGAGCCTTCCTGGGAAGGGGAAACCTTTCACAAATTAAACCCTCACCCTTCTGGCCCTCACTGTCCTATAGTCCAATCCGGGCACGTTGTTCCTAATTGGGGATGCCTGCCTGACCGAGGCCCCCAACACCACCCACAGCCCTGTGGGTGCTGGCCGCTCTCCCCCACCCAGGGGAGTGGGAAGGGTGGGCACACCCCAGATTACTGCCTTCCACACCGGCTTAGGCTACCTCGGGCTGCTTTATGTGGATTCCTAAGAGGGCCTTACCTTCTGCTCTAGGGCGCCCGCAGCCGCCATCCCCAACCTCTCTGGGGCCGCCTACTCCACCCCCCAACCCCCGTGCAGCTGGTCCTGCCGCGCAGTGACGAGAGCACAGGCCTGGCCAGCGGGCTGCCTGGACTGGGCTCCGCATCCCACCCCTTCCTTCCATGATGCTGGGCACACTGCACCTCCGTTCCCTCCCCGGTAAAGCAGAGGTCAGAGTAGCAGCTACCTCATAACAGTAGGAGTTCACTAATGCCCATGAACCCTGCCCACCCATGTCCGCCATGGCCACTACTGTCACGGGCGCACCTAGCTGCGGGCCCAAACTAGGTAAGGAGCTCACAGTTTCAGCTGGGAGCAGAAGAGGTCAGGCGGCTGGCGGGAGAGCGCCAACAACGGCGATGGGGATGGGCAGTGAGGCATCAGGGCGGGCGCCACCCTGGTGTTAGGTTGCTCCTTAAAAAAAGAACAATTCCAAGTCCCGCTAACAGTACACGTGGTTTCGAAAACACGTTCTGCGTAGATTGAAGTAACCGCTCGCTTTTTGGCTCTACAGCACTGAGCGAGGAAGTCCGCCACTTTGAGAAGCGAAAGGTGTTTATTTTAGTTTCCACGGTGATGACCTGGGCGCGATCCAAACCCCTGGACCCTGTAAGTAGTGCCACTAGCTTGTCCCTTGTGATCTGTGTGCGGAGAGGACATTCTACAGTGAATCCAGTATTCTTACACTCCTGAACCTAATTTCATTGTAAGCACTCAACAGAGTTCACTGACTCGAAGCTCACTCAATTCTAAGGGGCCCCACTGCTTGCTTATCACTTATACTTTTTATTTTAAACGTACTGAGAGAGCTCTCTTTGAGACTTCTTCAGACCGATATTTCGGTCATCTATTTTCGTGTGCATACATTAAAAGGAAAATAGAGGCAAAATGCCGTGGTTATGGTATTCCCCCAAAACTTCTTCATATTCAGAACTCGGCTTCTCTGAGCCACACCTGCCTTCTTCTCCACACAGCTCAGTATCAGACCTGAGTCATGTCACTAACTGTGGGCACTTCCCTTTTCGATGAAGCACATGGTTACTACTTTGCAAGAAAGTGTCGGCTTAGCATCATTCTTTCCCAGCGTCAGGCTTACACTTGCTGCCTGTCACCGTTGGGCCGGCGAATTAGCTTTGACTTCTGCACTAAGTCCCAGCAAATCTTTTCAAAGATGTTTAAAAAGGCAATTAGAGCAAGCTGTGCAGGACCTAAGTGAATTGGAAGGGACAACGATATGAATAGTCATTTTCAAGGTCACCGGGGCACCAGCAAGGACAACCTCAATGCTTCCTCACTGACTGCAACTGCGATAAGCCATTGATTATGAGACACATTTACTTTCAGACATGTTAACATGGGAGACATGCCCGTGTCAGAATCCAAGGAATACGTTATTTATCAGAAGAAAATATTTAGGCATTTATCACACTCCTTGTGTCAAATTAATTTGGTTTACTTAGTTCTCTCTCGCTTGGTGGACCAGGAAACCCTGAGGGCGGGGACCGGGTTCCTGCTCTTTTCGTGCCACGCTCATTCACCTGCTCCGTTTGGTGGGCGTCATCTCTAGGAGGGGGCCCATCATGTTATTCCTGTTATGGTTCCCCCGCTCCGAGTATCCAGTGAAGCGTCTGCTACCTAACCGTCACGGGTCACCTGACTGGCCTGATTGCTTGTCCCCAGTCATAATCCAACTCGCACTGACTGTAGAGAGGTGGGAACTTAATGACTGACGTGATTGGGAAGTCCCATCAGGGACTTCGGGCACGGCTGCCGCTAGGGGCTGCGACAGTGTCCTCAGAGCCCGCCCACTCGCCCTCTTTCTTCCACTGCCCTTTTCTGCCCCGAGTGGGCTTCATGCCCAGGGAAGCTCGCCCCTCCTCTGTCCCCGAGGAACTCTGAGGCTTATATCCCTAGAGCTTCTATTCTCTTTTCCGCTTTGGCCCTGCCCCATCCCAGGCCTGCCCTGTGCTCTTTGTCCAGGTCTTAGGTCTCAGGCCTAACTTCGAACAGGTCCCTGTGGCCTGGCAGAGCTCTGATTGGCCAGACTGGGGATCACATACCCACTTCTGGAGGAAGGGATGATCAGCCCCCTCCACTCAGTGGGATGAGAGTGGAGAAGAGGTGCCTCTGTCCCCAAAATACAAGGAGGTGGCACCTGGGTTAGCTCCTGTGTCCTGACATGGCCTCATATTCTCACCGGGGTTTTAACTTGCATTTGCCACCCTGGCTGGCGTGGCTCAGTGGATCAAGCGCTGGCTTGTGAACCAAAGGGTCGCTGGTTCGATTCCCAGTCAGGACGCACGCCTGGGTTGTGGGCCAGGCCCCCGCTGAGTGGTGTGTGAGAGGCAGCCACACATCGCTCTTCCTCTTCCCCTCTTTCTCCCTCCCTCCTCCTCTCTCTAAAAATAAATAAATAAAATCTTAAAAAAGTAATAATACTAATTTGCATTTCCCTAATGGCTCACGATGATTTTAAGTCAGGTTTATTAAGATGCAAATTACCATCTTTTGCCAAGTATAATGCACACTTTTTGCCCAAATTTTTGAGGGGAAAATAAGGATGCACATTATACTTGGATATAATGGTTACATACCATGAGTATAAAGGTGGGTGTAATGATCCCATGTATAATGCACAGAAATGTGGGTGCACATCATACATGGCAAAATACGGTACATCAGTAAAGTTAGCCCCTCTGATAGTACAGTTCTATGAGCTTCGACAAAAGCACCCAGCTGTGTAGCCACAACAATGAAGACACAGAACATTCCCATCACTCCCTAAGATTCCTGCCCTCACACCACACACGAAAAGTCAGCTCCAGATGGGTCGCCTCTTTCAAAGTAAAAAAGCAAAACTTGAATTAAAAAAAAAATTATAGATCTTATGGGAAGGATTTCTTTAACAAGATCCAATAGCACTAAACATTTTTTTAAAAGATCGATAAATTCAACTGCAATAAAATTAATGAAGTATTTAGGGATTCAAGGGCAAGGGATGGTGTAGAAAAGAGGGGGAAAAAATCACAATTTAAATTCAAAACAAAACTACCTCCGTTGTAAGAACTACTAAGAAATGGGATATTTACTGACTTCATGGAGTCACAGGTCAACCTGGCACCATCTCCACAAAATAAAAGATGTCTAAATTTTTAATTTTGTTTAGATTAAGTTTAAATGGTAAAATGTGGCTAACTAAAACGTTTTCAAGAAAATGAAATCACTATAAAATAAGTGGTAGTTTTTAAAACACTTTATTTGTGCTTAAAGGAACATAGTCAAGCTAGCATGGCCGGGCTTAATTTTTCATAACTCTTAACACACCGAGTTTGGCCTCTTTTTCTTTCATAGGATGATTCTGAGATTCCATTTACTGAAGAGGATTATCGAAGAAGAAAGCACCATCCTCACTTTCTGGACCACATAAACGCTGAAAAAATGGTTCTCAAAGTTGGAAAAAATGTAAGTCTGCAGCAGCAGGGCGTTCTGGGTAAGAAAAGCCCTTTTCTGAGGCAGCGCGCAGTGGGGATGCCAGCACTGTTCTGCCTGCCTTGCGTACATCCCCTCGACCCTCCGAGCATCTCTGTGCCGGGTTTCCTCGTCCTTGTGTTACGGAAAAATGAAACGACCAGACACTGAGGGGTTAGGAGCACGATCTTTATTTACGTGCACGGACCCAGAGGAGACAAACTCCAAATTCTGAGCCCAGAACAATAGCCCCGCATTCCCTTTATGCTGGACTAAGTCGGGGAGGGTCTTGGGAGGCGTAGTATAGATCTGGCGTGAAAAGGGCTTACAGAGGTGGGAGAGAAGCATTTACATCATAAGTCAGGGCGATTGGCATTTCATCTTGGGTATCAGCCTTGACTCCCTCTACACTTCCACCCACAGGTTCCTGAGCTTCAGGCTCACCCCAAGATGGACTGTCCTTAGATCCTGGCCCAGGCTCTGGTCCAGCCCACTAAGCTGAAAGCCCTGTATCAGGCCCCCAGCAGAACTCAGGCTCTTACCTACCAAGGAGTCCGGGGGTCCAAAGAGCTGCTCAGCCCCATAGAGGCCAATAACTCAGAGTTTGCATGGCGGGGAGTGCGGTGAGGGACCACACTGTTCCTTTTCCAGATTCTATCCCATTTGTTTCTTATAACTCTAGAAAAATGCATATTAACCTCATCTTACAAATAAGGAGACTGAGGTTTCCAGAGGTTAAGTAACTTGCTCAAGGTCACATAAGTGGCATTTACTGAGCACTTCTGGGCCTTGTCTGACCTTCTCCTTACAACAACAGCATTGTAGACATGCATGGTTGTCCCCTCTCACGGATGTGAACACAGTTGGTAAGCTGTGCCAAGCAGTGGAACTGTGATTCCAGTCCAGGTCCATCAGCCTGCGGGGGTTGCTTTTGTCCATTTCTGACTCCAAAACTCCATCACTCAACAGAGTTGACCTTGACGCTTCCAGGTCGCCGATCATTAAGACCTACCGATAGCCAAGACATTCATGTAAACAATGATAGTAGCTTATCAGCCTTCTGTTGCAGCAAAATTCATCATATATATAATGAATTATTTTATTTCTCTTATATTTCATCAAAATAGGTGACCAGAATATCCTAGTGATGAATAAATAAAAACAGCTAAAATTGAGGGCTTGTAAATGTTTGCCAAGCACTGTGCTAAATATTTTACTTTTGGTACCTCGTGTAATCCTCGTGTATCTCATGTATAATCCTCAAAATTCTGTGAACTAAGTGCTATTACTATCGTCCTCATTGAACTTATGTGGAACTTATATAGAGCCCCCAAGTCCCTAAAGGTTCCATCCACCATCCACTACATTTTCCCCTCTAGCTGAAGACCTGCCACCATGGTATGTAATAGTAGTTCTAAGGTGACACCTAGTGGCCTCAGGGAATATTACATTAGGAACCTTGTCCCCAAGTTCAAGTTTTCTCTTTTTTTTTTAAGATTTTATTTATTTATCTTTAGCGAGAGGAGAAGGAAGGGAGAAAAAGGAAGAGAAACACTGATGTGTGAGAGATACATAGATCGGTTGCCTCTCACCTCTCTCAACCCCAACCAAGGACCTGGCCTGCACCCAGGCATGCGCCCTGACTGGGAATCGAACCAGTGACCCTTTGGTTCTCAGGCCGGCACTCAATCCACGGAGCCACACCAGCCAGGGCTGGGTGTCTGTCTGTCTGTCTGTCTGTCTGTTTTAACTTTTGCAATACAAACGCTGTGGGTGTAAAATATTTGAAGGAAACCACACGGGATTAGAATTTATAGCCACTTTCCTATCCATCAACTTATGACTTTAGCCAAGTTATTGAACTTTTGAGGTTAAAATAAATAAATAAAATAAAGGGACAGAACTAGACAGTCTAAATCTCTTCTAGTTCTGAATCCTATAATTATTTTTATTAAACATCAGACATGACCCTCAAATAGGAAATCCATGGGGTCTTTTTTTTCTTTTTGTATTTTGGAATTTAAGTAATAGCGAAATACTATATTAATACAGCTGTCTCTTTTTAAAATTTTTATTTTTAGAGAGGGGGGGAGAAAGGAGAGAAACATCAGTGCGTGGTTGCCTCTCACGTGCCCCCTACTGGTGACCTGGTCTGGAACCCAGGCATGTGCCTTGACAGGGGAATCGAACCGGCAGCCCTTTAGTTCACAGGGTGGTGCTCAGTCCACTGAGCCACACTAGCCAGGGCAATACAGCTGTTCCTTTAATGACTGAGCTACTGTTGGCATTAGGTTTGCTCGCCATGCAGAAACACCTAAGTTTACGTTTTGTCCTTTGAGGCTCCTCTACCTGAGTGACAACCAAGGCTCCTCTGTCCTTTCGAGTGATTCTTTCCAGGCGGGGTGACTGACAAAGGAGCCCTAGCTAAAACCCCATATCCTGGGAAGGGACTGGGAAGGGACCGGGAAGAACAGCCCAAGTCCACTTGGTGGAGGGACTGCATCGAGTTTGCAGTGGGGGTCCAGCCCCTGGGGGAGAGGAGCAAGGGGCAGAGACAAGGTGCCCAAGAACTGCAGCCACAGGGCGCGGTCCCTGCCACGCATGTGGGTGATGGTTGCATGAGTGACAATCCATCCTGTCCGCGACTGTGATGCCAGGTGGCTTTGTGTAAGAGAAAATCCATGGTTTCTTGATCATTTATGTCATTCACTGATTGAGAACACATGATCACACACACAAAATAACTGATGTGAACGATAGTCTAAAATAGAGACGTAGTTATCATCTCAATACCTTTCTTTTTGTAAAAACATTACATGTGTCCCATGTGCTAAATAATAGATTCAAAATTTTATTTAAAAAATCTATTCTTTTTATACCCAGCTTTCTCAATCACTCTTTTCTGAACCGTAAGTCAGATAAGTAAGGTTGATCGGGCCAACGTGGTCATCTTGGTCACCCTGCTTCTCATCAGATGGAGAGAACCTTGGAATTAATCATTTAACCCATGACTTGAACACACAGCTGCCTGGATCCTCTACATTCTAGGCCCTGTGCCTGAGGTCGACTTCATAGGCACGAACAGAGCAGATGTGGTCTCTGCACACCTGGGGCTGGAGGTCCAGGGTCCCCATACTGTCGCTACATCTGCAGCAATCACATCGGTATTTCTGTTGCAATCACAAGAAGGTGGACTTGTTTAGTGTTTTGAAGCAAAGAGAAGCCCTAATAATTACACAAGCTGCCTAAATAGTTAAGATTTGCCTAACACCAAACATGCCTTTAAATGAGTCATGCTGGTTATTGGGAATATTTTAAAATAAACTTTAATTAGTGTTCTGAGTTAACCAGAATTGTCCACCTGTCTTACCAAAGTCCTTAAGTCATTTAGTGGTCCCTGAGAACCTAGAGCCTATGGTCCCCCCCAAAAGTAATAGTTTGCTTGATCTCAATGGCAATTTATGAAATCTGTTGTAACAGATGATTATCCCACTGGCTTTTGATGTCTGTATTCTCTTTCCAGCCCAAGCTGATCATGATGATTTTTTGTAAAGATTTTCTTTATTTATATTTAGAGAGAGGGAAAGGGAAGGAGAAAGAGAAACGATGATGTGGGAGAGACAATGATTGGTTGTCTCTCATACACACCCAAGTGGGGACCAAACCCACAACCCAGGCATGTGCTCTGACCGGCAATTGAACCAGTGACCTTTAGCTCTGCAGAACGACCCCAACCCACTGAGCCCCTAACCGGTCAGGGCAGCCATGATAATTTTTTGCTAAAGAATGTTTCTATTTGCTTTCCTTGGGTCACATTTGACATTTCTGTACTTTCATTCACATGCACAAGTGAGACCGGCCTATCATCTGCCTTTGTCATACTGTCCTTTTCTGGTTTTACGATGTGGTTCTGTTACGGAAAAATGAAACGACCAGACACTGAGGGGTTAGGAGCACGATCTTTATTTACGTGCACGGGCCCAGAGGAGACAAACTCCAAATTCTGAGCCCAGAACAATAGCCCCACATTCCCTTTATGCTGGGCTAAGTGGGGTAAGGGTCTTGGGAGGCGTGGTATAGATTTGGCGTGAAAAGGGTTTACAGAGGTGAAAGAGAAGCATTTACATCATAAGTCAGGGCAATTGGCGTTTCATCTTTGGTATCAGCCTTGATTTCCTCTACATTCCCCCCTGTGGGTGCTTAGACAGCGCTTTCGTCTGTCTCTGCACCCAGAAATGGGGTCCTTTGCTCCTGTTGCTGTTGGAGCATGAGGATGCGACTGGTAGTTTTCCGTACCAGGGCCCCCTCTAGTTGACTCACTACTGTTCTGATGGCCCATGGCCCTATCGTGATGACTAGTATGAGGATGACTAAGGGTC
>PVJD01002856.1:0-184297 GCA_004026545.1 Mormoops blainvillei
AGGCGCCAGAAGGGCTCCATTTCCTTATCTATAAAGCGGGGCTAATACTGAGACTTATTTCATGGGGTTGTGGTGATAACTGAGTGAATGAATATGTGTGAAGCCCTGAAAACAGCGCCAGGCACGGAACTGCCCAATAAGTATCAGCTGTTAATCCCACACAGTCCCCCATTCCTTATATTTTCAATAAATAGTAGAATTTATTTACTATTTTACTCATGTGTAATCTGTGCTTTTGCACGTTTGTGGCTTTCATTGCTCGTTCTGCTTCCTCTCCCCTCAGTCCTCTCAGGCAGCCCCAACGTCTGACTCTTGATGTCCTGTTCCCTCTTCAGACTCTGCGGAAACGCTGCGACTGCGCAGCAAAGTCGTCCTTGGATCCCTGGCAACAGGAGTTCTCTGTGCTTTAGGTCAACTCCCCAGGGCCTGCGGGCCCCTGTCGTGGAACTTACTGTAGTACATGTTGTGCTGTCTAAACTTGTACTTATCTTGATGCCTTATCTTCATTCCTGAAAAGATTTTAGGCGTCTTAAAGTACCCTGTATGGTTCCTCTTTCTGTTCCCACAGTGCCTACAGACCTGCGGTGACTTAACGGGCTCATCATAGGTAATAATAGAACCATTTATTGACTACCAACTATGCGTCAGGTACCATAAAAAGTATCTTATGTACAATATTTAAATTCTCATATAACTTTTATAGAGTTATTTTCCTTTTATGTAGGGAGACAGTATTTCAGTAACTTGCTTAGTACTAGCAGCTAAAAAGTGGTGGATTGAGATTAGAAGCCAGGATCTTGCTGGATCAGAGACTGTACTCTTTCTACTCTATGGTGGTTATCTTCTCTGGTCCCTTCTCCAGCTCCAGAGCTACCAGTTATTGATTATATATTATACTCCCAGAGGATTTTTTACAATATTTCTCAACTTCCTTGCAAAGTTGTTATTATAATATTATTCCTATATGCATGAGGCAATCAAAGCTCACAGACGTTAAGCAATTTATCTTAGTTCATGCATCTAGTAAACTCCAGATGCAACTTTTAAACCTGACCACAGAACTTCCCCCTCCCCTCAAAAAAGCACTTGTCACATTTTAGAAGTCCCTTGAGAAATATTACTTCCATCATTATTCTCATTCTTATTTTATTATTATTCACAGGGTCTCTTGTGTGGTTTTATTTAATTTAGTCACCCTTTTGACAGAAATCTTCACTATCGAACTTATAGAAAAAAATGTTATTCCTGCATTGTAGTTAATTAGCTTTTTATATTGACAGCTAAATTGTACTTATTATAAATAACTTGGCAAAAATGTTTTTTCTACTTAGAGTTTGATGGAGTATTACATAAAAATGATTTTGATATCAGAAAGATAAAAGTTATTGATATTAAATGATCAATTATATAAACACTAGGTCAGAAATATGTTGAGGGATCCATACTTAGTACTTGTGATTATTACTTTCATGGGACCATTAAGTTTTACCCAGTAATTCTATTGCATTTAAGTCAATTGGAAGGTAGTGATAAAATATAACACCTGAAGAAACAAGTAGGCACTGATATGAATACCAAAATGAACCTTGAACTAAATGCCATTCACAAAAAAAAAGGGGGGGAAAGGAAAGATGCAGAATCAAAATTAACTATTAGATTTTAAAAATAACATAATAACATAATTTTGAAAACAAAAAATTGAGGGGGATGGTGACTTTACTGGAAATCAGTGTAATTTATTTAGGAGAAAACAATACCTAATACCGAATTAAAATGTATGCAGCAACTATCAAGGTAATTAGAAGTTACTTAAAACAGGTCCTGACCAGGTAACTCGGTTGGTTAGCGCATCGGTCTGATACCCCAAGGTTGCAGGTTCTATTTCCAGTCAGGGCACATACAAGAAGCAACCAATGAAGGCATGAATAAGTGAAACAACAAATCAATGTTCTTTTCTCTCCCTCCCTTCTTCTCTTTCTAAAAATCAATATTTTTTTTTAAAGTTACTTAAAATACAGATATTACTTAAAAGAACATGACTGCAACATCATTATTCAATTTTGCCAATTGTCATTGTTTGATTGGAAAAATCCTATTGGTTTTGTGGAAAAAAATGTGCAAGTAAAAATAAAAATATATAATAGAAACAAAATCTTCCCAAGCAGCCCTGGTGTGGCTCAGTGACTTGAGCACCGGCCTGCGAACCAAAAAGTCACTGGTTCTGTTCCCAGTCAGGGCACATGCCTGGGTCTAGGGCCAGGTCCCCAACTGCAGCATGTGATAGGCAACTGATCAATGGATTTCTTGACATTGATGTTTCTCTCCCTCTCTTTCTCCCTCTCTTCCCCTCTCTCTAAAAGTAAATAAATAAAATCTTAAAAAATTAAAAAATAATCTTCCCAAGCAAAGAAAAACTCCAAAAGTATACCCCTCATTATGAAAGTACTAGTTTCTGCAGCTCCCAGAGGATTCTGAGTAAAACCAGACACATTTGCAATGAATTATAAATTTGTAATCACCATTTAAACGGGGAGAGAAAAGCTGGTGAGCAGAATGAGAAAAGGGCATTTCCTGACGGCCAACCAGAAGCTGGCATGTGGGGCAATGGCCACGCCATCTTCAGGGCCAGGTTGACAAAGCTATGGCCATTCTACTGCTCACACTCAGGCTTCTGACTGCTGCCCTCCCCTACCAGAATGAAGCAGCAAGCCGTGGTCTCCCACCGCTTTCAGGCACAGCTTCCTCATTCATCAGGCACTAAGAGGGCTCTCTCCTCGCAGTTCTGTTTCTTTACACTCTGGGTTCAGTTCCTTTTCCCCAGCTTTAAGTTTACTAACTAGATGTGAAAGAGAATCCATAACTAGTTCTAAATTTATGCCAGCATGTTTTAATGCCTTATTCTAAGTTTTCAAAATATTGTCTTACTGAAGTCAGTTTTGGATTGGACTATCAGGTCTAATGTTTTAAACATTTCACCGTTTTATTTTTAACAGATACATAACCAAAAACCATTAAAATTGTGTCTTTTACATTAAAATTCTTTATATGATTATTACAGTCAACAGTATGGTGAACATGCTTCTGCAGTAACACTTCCCTCCTATGTTTGCATTTTGATTCAAAATGAAGTGTCCTGGTACAAAAGTGGGACAAGAAGGCAGCGTGAAGACAAAGTTTTAAAAATTTTCTGATATTAACAAGTTCTTTGGTAAGTCTGCTTCTGAAAAAAGGAAGGAAGGAAGGAAGGGAGGGAGGGAGGGAGGGAGGGAGAGAAGGAAGGGGAGAAAGAGAAAGAGAGGGGAAGGAAAGAGAATGGAATGGAGAAGGGGAAAACTGAGTTCAAACAAATCAAGAGAAAATCATTGTAAATTCATGAATTACTTTACATGTAGTACCTCTGACGCCTAGAATGACTGTATTTCAGAGAACAAATGTTTAATTGTTGGAAATTTCCAACATTGGCACAAATTAGAATTAACAGCTTATCTTTATTCTGCTTGAACTGAAATTTTTTTAAAAGGAAACAAAAAGTAATAATTTAATATCATTTCCAGATGTTAATATAATTTATATATTCTCCATAATTAAATAATTATTGTATTCAGGAATGGTTAGCCAGACAACCAACGGCAGTGAATAGAACATACAAAAATATCTTCAAATGTGTATGGACATTTAATCTATGAAAAGGATTCCATTTCATATAATTGGTAAAAAGATTGGCTTCTAAAATAAATTGTGTTGGGACAACTGAATAGCCATTTGGAAGAAGAAAAAAATGTAGCTGAATCTCACACTACATACCATGACCAATTCTAAATGGATCATAGTGCTAAATGTTAAAAAGTAAAATTTCATCTTATTTTTATAGGATAAATTCCCAAAGGGGACATTACTGGGATAAAAAGTAAAAAAAAGTTAAGGCATTTGATTCATATTAGCAAACTGATTTTTAGAATTCTTGTGCTAATTTACATCCCCAAGTGTGGTATATAACAGTTTTGCTCTTATTCAAGTTTAGTCAAAGATGTTTGTGTAGAACATTTTAAAATATTTCATAGAATGTGTGTGTGTGTGTACCTCCAGATTAGGAGCCCCCATTTGCCCTAGTCCTTTCAAGACCCTGAAAATATGTGTTATTAGAGTCAAATACTTTTTGCAAAATAACAGAAGATTAAAAATAAGTTTTTTTAGGGAAGGTTTCAAAATTCCATAAGCTTCAGGCCCTGCAAAACCTAGATCAACTCCTTATCATTTTATTAGTTTGAACCACTTGAAATTGTCCCCTATAGTATGTTATAAAATCCAGAAATTTCTTATGGTTCAACCATACACATAATTTTGGTGACTCATGAAGTGTTTCTATAAGGGGAAGAAAATCTCTGATAACAGAATTACCAGGTCAGAGAGTACTGAAAGAGTAAAACAGTAATGGATATTGTCAGATTGCCTTCTAAAAAGTTGGTGTATAGCCAATCCCCTGACAACAATAAATGAGCACATTTCCCTCACAATAGTGGGCATTAACCAGCAAGACTACGTGCTCGTTTGCCCAAGACAGTCCTGGTTTACTCCTGTCCTCAGAGCATAATTATTACTAGTATCCCCTTTCACTCTCTAAGTAGTCCCGGATTGGGTGATATACAGTCACCCTAGTGTCCCTGATCTTTTATTTTATTTTATTTTCAAATTTTTTAATCCTCACCCAAGGATATGTTTATTGATTTTTTTTTTTTTTTAAGAAACAGAGAAAGGAATGGGAAGAGAAACATCCATGCCAGAGAGAAACATCGATCAGTTGCCCCCTGAATGCTCCCTGACCCAGGATTGAACCCGCAACCTTTTGGTGCAGGGGGGCGATGCGCTAACCAACTGAGGCACCCTGCCAGGGTGTCACTGATCTTTTCCACTGATATGCATTATCTCCCCCCTGGAGATTATTTTAGCTTTTGGGTGATAGGTTTCTGGGAGGTAATTTCATTCTCCTTCCCCCTCTCCCTAGTAACCTGCATTGACTACTTCAGGAGCCATAGAATTATGGGGCCTACCTCCAGCTAGGGACTCCCTCTGTGTATAGCGGATGTAGGAGGTGGCAATAAAAATATTCCTTGTGTTTACCTTGTAAGTCAAGCACAGTAAGCACATGCACATACACATACCAAGCCAAATTAGTAACTGTTTTAATCCAAGTGACAGACAGTCCCTAGCTGTTCATCATCACCCAACATGATGGGGATCTTCAGGGAGTTTCCTTGTGCTGTCTTCTAGTAATACAGACTCCAGTTCTGTTCAAAATGATGGTAAATTTAGAATTAGTCGGGTTTATTTTCAGAATAGTTAAGGTTATAATTGGAATTATTTCACTCGTTGACTACACTTACATACCTTTTCATTACCATTGCTCTTTTTCATTAAGTTCTTTTATTTATGGGGCTGGACAGGACGACCCTTACAGGTCTTCAAGTGCTAAGATTCCATGACTAGACTAGTAACAATGGGAAGTTGTTGAGGACTTACTGAGTGTCAGAAACAATTCTAAATATTTTTACCTGTAGAATCTTACTTTGTCCTCAAAGCTACCAAATGATTTAGTCACTATTGTTACATAATCTTAACAATTGAGTAAAAGAAGTCACAGACAGGTTAAGTTAGTTGTCCAACTGACACAGTACTCAGTAAATGAAACCCAGATTTCAACCGAGGCAGCCTGACCCAGGAGCTGTTATACGTCCGTTTTCTGCTGTCTTCGATTACATGTTTTCAGGCATCGAAAACCTGGTTAGATTTTGCCACTTACTTTCTTAATCTGGTTATATTTCTAAAAATTTGCTCAATGGGAGAGAGGGAAAGTCATATAGAAAATCCATGCAATATAATTTGAAACCTTACCATTATAGAAACTCCCTCCTTGTCTCTCTGAAGGATCTATCTTTTCAGTTATTTATTCATCGTATACTATGAGAAGAGAAAATCAATTTATCATTTCAAAGTCTTTCTAAGAAAAGTCAATGATGACTTATCTAACATTTCAAAATGCTAAACACGAACTATTTATAAATAATCATATGATTTCTGAGATGTTAATGTTACTGCTAGTTATTGCTCTTTTAATGTTTAGAGCTCAAGTGACGTAAAGTATTACCAACTTGGGTATAAGTTTGACAAAGAGGAAAAGGTCAAATATTTTGTGGTGACCACAAGACTGGTCTCCAGGTAGAGGAAAACCTGTGGATGCTCAGTGAATACCTAACCAGCAAATCATCTGAAGTCAATTCTAGAGCAGATAGGTCTAAAGATCAAGGACGAAGAAGGGGGACATCACCACTGCTCCTGGATGCTACCACTGTGGGTAAGAAGCATCATCGTCAAATAATACACTGTGTATAACATTTCTCAGAATCCATACTTTTCTATTCCCTAAGTTAGAAGTCTGCTTATTCTATGTCCTGAATAAACACTCATAAGACAGGTTCCCAGTAGCCTCCCAATTCAAGTCTCAAGGACACTCATGAGTCTGTCTCCGTCTGTAGGCAGACCCTCCCCTCTTGATCTCTATGACAGTCCTGTCTCCCACTTTTCCATCTCTCAGTTCATTCTGAAGAATCCTTTTCCTTAACTTAATCCTTTAATACAGGTATTCCCCCTTGCACTTGGAGATTACTCTCCTGGGATGAAAATCAGCCTGCCTTGGGAAATGTATTACATTTTATTTCCTGCAATGAATCTAGTATAACTAATTGCTCTTGATTGGTGAACACATACTTGTTTCTAACTAAAATAAATAAATACTCAACCTTGTGCTCCTTTTAGAGCGTTTCCCCTGGCCTGATTTGCTGTGGAATTTAAAATGAATGGAGAAAAATAGAAATGCAGCAGGATTCTCTGCAGTCCTCTGGTGTGATTTCTACCTCAGGAGGCACTTCAGCTCCCCTCCTCAAAGAGCTGTCCCGCGTCCCGTTTCAGCCAAAGCAATTTCTACGTAACGACGTCTAGGAATCGGCGATGGGTGTGCACGTGCCGGACATTGCGTCCCTGCCCCTGCGGGGTTTAACCCGCTTCCCATTCACGTTTATTATTCTGTCCCGAAGGCCCAGAGCAGCACAATGACCGGGATGTTCCCCCGACGTTATTTTTAATGCTAACTATAAAGGACCTTGCAATGCCCTTTCTCGGTCATATTCTTATCTAATACTCTTTGTGGTCCAATTACCCAAGTGAAAAGGAGGGCCATGGTTCTGACTTCTGCTGGGTTCTGGGATCCAGGCGCTGGCAGGAAAGTGGGAGGGCCTGCCAGGAGCTCTGGGAGATGCTGAAGGAAGCCAGGATTTTGGTCCTGAGTAAGAGAGTGCCTTGTAACTAAGGTAAAGATTAAAGAACTAAGTGGAAAAGGGTAGATAGGGGATCAGCCAACTAGGTAAGAAGAAGTGAATTAATTTGGGAAAAGGCTACAAGGATTCCTTAAGGCAAAGGTCATCTTTTGTAGACTTGCTTTTGTGGAATGGGAGTTGGGGACAACTGGGAAGGCTATTAATATGCAATTTGGGTTGGAAATTTTAACTCTTCTCTATCAATATGGTGGTTTTACCCATCCTAGGCTGTTGAAATTACAAGAATGCGTCTTAGAAATGAGAACAATGAAATCTGTTGTCAGATTTTCTACTCATACTTTAATTTTGATGCCTGGAATAAGTAGGGGAAAGACTTCCAGCTGCAAATTACCAAAAGAGCCTGGGGCATCTTGTAAAAATAAATTAAAACACTTGCCTGTAGTCCCACGGTGAAGAATAAAACTGTGTGGTCTTCTAAAAAGAAAGATTTGATTTCTGTTTAAAATGATGATAAATTTAGAATTAGTGAGGTTTATTTCCAGAATAGTTAAGGTTATAATAGAAATTATTTTATTTCATTAGAAGACTACACTTATGCAATATTTTTTATTACCATCTCTCTATTAAAGTTCTCCTTTTATTTAGCCACCAGGAGAATTAAGGAGAATTAAAATGTTTAAGTAAGAATAACACAATTAAAGTAAATGGAACATCATTTAAAACATTAGTAATTTAACAACAGAATTAACAATTGCTTGTTTCTTTTCTGTGTCCTATTAGTAGGATGTAAACTCTAGTAGGAAGGCAAGGACTTGATCTTTCCTGTTGGCAGTTATATCCCTAGTGACAACAACACTGCCTAGGGCATGATACGCATGCAATGAGTATTTCCTGAAATAGATGAGAGTCAAAGAGGAACTGAGTAGATGAGCAGTTAAACATTTATATTTTCTAACATTTGGAACTTTTAAAAGCACTTTAACTTTTAAATCATACCTGTTGAATAACAAGAATATTAGATCAAATGTAATAATCAATATTTTGATGCTCCATAGCTCATTCAAGGGTATTTTTTTTAATGAAAGATGGATGTTTCTGGAACTCAGCCAAGATCTTTGGATCATGAAGTGAAATAAATCCTTAGTAAGAAATTCCTCTAACAAAGAAATACTCAGACTTCTGGCCAAGAGGGAGGTGTAGGTAGATACACTTTGTCTCCTCGCACAACCAAAAGAAGGACAACAACAAATTTAAAAACAAAAAATCTTAGTTAGAACTGCCAGAAAATCGAACTGTATGGAAGTCCAATAACCAAGGAGTTAAAGAAGAAACATTCATTCAGATTCATAGGAGGGGCAGAGATGAGGAGCTGGGGCGGAGAGGATGTGGCAAGGCTGCGGCTGGTAGGTAGGTGGTCCCATATTTGCGTGTGGATAAACCAGGAGGAACAACTGAGGATGAGAGGGACCGTGCAACCCAGGGATCCAGGGCGGGAAAAGAAAGCCTCAAAACCTCTACTAGTAAAAACCTATGGGGTTTGTGGTGGTGGGAGAAACTCTCAGTCTCATAGCGGAGTGCGTTTGAGAGACCCACATGATCCTGTGATGTACACAAACCCACCCACCTGGGAATCAGCACCAGAAGGTCCCACGTTGCTTGTGGGCAGCAGGGGAAGTGACTGAGAGCCAGTCAAGAGCCAAGCAAGTGGCATTTTTCCCTCTTAGTTCCCTCCCCCACATACAGTGCCACAAAGCAATGGCATGGGTTGCCCCACCCTGGTGAACACCTAAGGCTCCATCCCTCACAACATAATATGTACTCTGAGATAAAAAAAATATGACCCAAATGAAAGAACAGATCAAAGCTTCAAAAATAGAACTAAGCGATGAAGAGATAGCCAACCTAACAGATGCAGAGTGTGAAACACTGGTAATCAGGATGCTCATAGAAATGGTTGAGTATGGTCACAAAATAGAGGAAAAAGTGAAGGCTATGCAAAGTGAAATAAAGCAAAATATACAGGGAACCAACAGTGAAGGGAAGAAAACCGGGAAAATCAATGATTTGGAGCAGGAGGAAGGAATAAACATTCAACCAGAACAGAATGAAGAAACAAGAATTCAAAAAAATGAGGAGAGGCTTAGGGACCTCTGGGACAACTTTAAACGTTCCAACATCTGAATCATAGCAGTGCCAGAAGGAGAAGAGGAAGAACAAGACATTAAAAACTTATTTGAAAAAATAATGAAGGAAAACTTCCCCAATCCGGTGAAGGAAATAGGTTTCCAGGAAGTCCAGGAAGCTCAGAACCTCAAAGAAGTTTGACCCAAGGAAGCACACACCAAGGCACATCACAATTTCATTACCGAAGATTAAAAATAAAGAGAGAATCTTCAAAGCAGCAAAACAAAAGGAGACAGTTACCTACAAAAGAGTTCCCACAAGACTATCAGCTGATTTCTAAAAAAAAAAAAAAAAAAAACCTTCTAGGCAAGAAGGGGCTGGAAAGAAGTATTCAAAGTCATGAAAGGCAAGGACCTACATCCAAGAATTCTCTATCCGGCAAAGCTATCATTTGGAACGGAAGGGCAGATAAAGTGTTTCCCAGATAAGGTCAAGTTAAAGGAGTTCATCATCACCAAGCCTTTGTTATATGAAATGTTAAAGGGACTTATCTAAGAAAAAGTATAAGATAAAAAATATGAACAGTAAAATGATAACAAACTCACAACTATCAACAACTGAGCCTAAAAAAAATAAAAACAAAAACAAACTAAGCAAACAACTGGAACAGGAACAGAATCACAGAAATGGAGATCACATGGAGGGTTATCAGCAGGGATGGAGAGGGTGGAGAATGGGGGAAAAGGTACAGGGAATAAGAAGCATAAGTGGCAGGTACAAAATAGGCAGGGGGAGGTTAAGAATAATATAGGAAAGGGAGAAGCCAAAGAAGTTATATGTATGACCCATGGACATGAACTAAGGTGGGGAATGCTGGTGGGGTGGTGCAGGGTGGAGAAAAAAATGAGACAACTGTAATAGCATAATCAATAAAATATATTTAAAAAAAAGAAATTTCTCTAACAGAATACAGTGCTCATTGAATTAACTTGATCTAGAAGAAACTGAAAAAGAAGAGAAAGAGGGTGAATAGCAGAGCTAAAGCAGAACTGAGTATCTTATTGCTTCTTCCTTCTGGATAAAGTTATATTCTGGAGGTAAAGAACAAGAAGCTATCTTCAATCTTACCCTTTCTTTTACCTTTGTATTTAATAAAAAAGGCTTTAACGTCTCAAAATCAGAAAAATATAAAATCCTATACAAAATAGAGGTCTTAAGTAAGCAAATAGGCATATTTTACTTACAGGTGTGCCTATTAGCATGCATCTATCTTATCTGTGGATGGTTCTTGGAAAAGGTGTACAATCTGAAGAAAGAAAATTACACTGTACTGGGCTGAAGGATAATGGAGGAAAACAAATTTCTTAACATGTGTGAGTATGAAAATACTTTCCACACTTCTGTGAACTCCCTTTGAAAAAAAATTACTTGAGGATGTACTCCAGTAAAAGGAAAAAAAAATCAATCCTAAAAAGAGGAAGATATGAGATTCAAAAAATTCTTCTAATTCAATAGAACACTGAAAAGAAACTAAGTTTTATAAATTAAAACAGGAAGTCAGGATTTTTAGGAAAATGTCTATAAGAAGAAAATGAATATATATTTACCAAATAGTAAGATGAATAATGACAGTGATAGGAATAAAAAGATACATGTGTCCTTTTTGACAAGAAATAATAAAGATAATTAGAAACTCTAGAAAATGCAAAACTGTATAGGAAAGTAACAATATAAAGATGAAACAAGCTGAAATGTAGCATGATTTGAGAAATGGAGAGTAAGCAAAGAGAATATATTTGATCTTGACACTAGATATTCCCTTTCAATCAGTCTGGGTTAGTGACAGAATTACATTTGCTATTTCCATTTTGGTTTTTTATAAATAATATTTATATAGTCATAATATGTTCTATTATTTTTATTCATTTAAAAATGCTAGATTCAAACTATAGAATAAGCATTTCAAGATATAAATACAGTTACAGAATAGAATGTAATTGTACACTTGAAAACATCAAATGAGTGAGAAGATTTACAGAGTCTAGAAGACAGAGGAGGAAACGTTCCAAATTTTCTTAAATAATGGGAGAAGTATAGAAACAAAGACTATATTACTCAAAGTCAAAAAGATAACCAACAAAAGAAGTATTAGTAAATTTAAGAGCTAATAATTACAATTCAAAAATAAAATTATAATGTCCACTAACAGCAAAATAACAAAAAGTAATATGGATAAGGCAAGATAACTTTTCAGTTTATAGATAACGTCTAAAGTTAATAAATCATGAAAAGAAGATATAATTATATCATTCAACTATATGGAGGTAACCAAAAGAACTACAAAGAAAATCATACTAAAAAAATTACTTCTGGGGAGTAGGCATCAGAGGTGGAGTAGAGGGTGGAAAAGTTCATTTTATAATATTCTGTACTTTCTGCACTTTTTTCCTTATCATATGGATATATTATTTTTAGTATATAAAAAAGGTAAAACATTTCTGATAGCTGGCTTAGCATTTTCTTCAATGATATCATCCCAAAGTGCATTGTGAGGAAGGATAAAATGAACGTACTCCTGTAGGTAATAATGAAGGACGCAGCAATACCAAATGAACACTATAATTAATATTGCAATGAGCAGCAGCGTCAGAAATCCAAACATGTCAACTGAAATGTAAAGAAATATATTTTAAGTTAACAGAAGATTAATAATTTCTTACATTTTCATCTTTTCTAGCATCACACAGTGATTCTTAAACACAAATTCAGCTGTTACTGAAAATGTCTTAACATACATCGCACTCCAATAAAATTACTATGAACACAGCAGTCGCTAACATTTAAAAATAATCTGGGTTGCTAAAAGGAGGTAACATTATCTCCAAATTAGTAAACTATTAGGTCACTGGCTATGTTTTCCTTTATTTTAACCCTAAACTCCTTCCAGGCAACATCTCAACAGATAAAATAGCAGACTCCTCAGGTTGCCTTTAGACACGTAAATAGATGTATGGGACGCTTTGTCGTTTGAGCTTCAGCAGTTCCTTATCAAAGAGACAGCAAATGCTTGCTTGTAAATTTCCCCTCCTTCTCCCTCCCTCCCAGCGTAAAACTCTAAGGGCGGAAGGTGAAATAGGAGACCAGGAGATTAGGGGACTTCGTATATTCATTCTAAATATATGAGGTGTTACTTGTTTATAAGCTCTTTGCCACAAACAATTATGATTTAAATATACTTAATAGTATCTGAAGAAAACAGGGACTTGAAGGCAAAATTTATATTTTCACTTCAATTTAAAAAAAGACGTAGACAACTGGTTGTTCTAGATAGGGTTTCCTTATATAGTCAGGGTTTCTCTGGAAAGCCTTTTAACTCTTTTGAAAACTTCTTAAACGGTTCTAACACATTTCCCTGCCTTGGCAGCTACCACATAACAAACCAAAAATACAGATATAATTTAAACATTCTTTGATGTTTGAGATTTGTTCAGTCTTAGGGAGTCACTGTTCTGAATGGAAATGCTTAGTACAATATACATTAGCTGAAGAAACATAAGTTATAGTTATGTTACTGGGCTCAATATGGCCTCACCCCAGGACTAGCTTATAAGAAACTCCTGGAGTTCCTAAAACAACGTAATAACACAACCCGCCTTTCTCTGGGTTATGATTATTGTACATCAGAGGAGAGAGGAAATTTAAAGCATTTAACAACTGGTGTGGTAAGGCACCCACCAATCAGAATGAATGGTGACTTAGTTGAACCAACCGAGGATGGAAAGAACCCATATCAGCCTATGTTTGGGGAAATATTGATACACAGACTTGCTATTGTTTTAATAAAGTAAATATAATAATTTATAATTCTTCAAATGTAGCAAACCACTAGTATTTACAAGTAAATTTTAAAACTACATACAAATTCGAATAGGGACAACTCACCTTTACAGTTTGACCAAAAAGTTGAACTTAATTGACACCCCGAATATGAAAAAAAAAACTTTTTGCAAGCCTGTTCTTCGCTGCACCAAAAACACTGTATTTGGAAAGAAAAAAATAAAAGCAGTGTACAAAGATAAGAATCACAATTCCAGTAGGTTGTTACTGCTAGTTCAACAAGTATTAACAACAGCCATCATCATCATCATCATCATCATTTTATTATTATTCCTGCTGTTGTTGGTCTGCCCAGATCCCCTTGCCAGGCCTGTGCACCCAGTCCCAGCCACACTGAGTGTTGGCTGCAAGTGGCTCAAGCCACCCTTCTTCTTGAGTTGTCCTCAGTGGATAGGGAATGCCTTGCCCGTGAGGTAACTCCTACCCTACCCCACCAGTAACTGACTAATATATAGGGTTCCGAACAGGGCCAGGTGTAGACTTCAGCTGAGACCGCATCTTTGCTTGGCTGGTTCCCTTACTTACCCTGAGTCCCGTAGCTGAAAAGCAGTCACTCAAGAAATGACATGTACTTGCATCCTTCCTCAGGCTCTGTATTTAGGGAACTACACCTGAGACACTACTTCACAAAGTAGTAATAAAGACGTCAGTAGACAGGATTTTCTCTCTTTCTCTCCAACGCTCTTTCCAATTCCCCTTGGCGGCAGCACCCACTCTTTCCACTGTTACGTGTGGGCCGGTGGTGCTGTCAATCAGCTTTGCCTCTTCCCCTTCCCTCTTCCTGCTCAGCACTGTCAGAGAGGAGCTTGTGGTTACTCAGCACTGAGCTGCATCCCAGGCCCCAGTAACCAAGTTACAACAGGTGAGCTTCTAAAGCAGTGCCATCCTCACTAGAGATTCTTTCCTGTGCCTCCCTCTGACGGGGGCCCAGGAAACAGTGGACGAGAGAGCACCTTCACAGGTTAAGCCTGGGGCAGCCAGACCCATGGCTCGCTGCTCGATGGGGGCTCCACAGAACATCTGCACATTATCACAACTCTCTGAGTTTCCAGACTTAGGGTGGGGCTTGGGGAGGGCGGTGGTAACTGACAAGGACTTTGGTCAAAGTACAATTTTAGCTGAGGATAGTTGCATTACTTTGCAGTTTTGAAAATGTAGGCATAGTGAAAATAAAATGTACATGTCTTGAAAGGTAAGGGTAAAATACAGTAGACTAAGGTAGTTCATGTTTTTACTCTGTCTGCCCCGCTCATGTAGCATCCTTCTTTTGTGGACTTCCTCCCCCAGCTCCATGTGGCTCTGCAGCTGCCAACCAGCTTCGCCCACCCGCCACTTTCCTACCACTGAACTCACTGGGTCCAGGCGGTAGCACTCGGGGAAACCCATCCCTCTGGCCCAGTAGCTAACGCTGGACTGGACAAAAGACCCAAATTGGGCCAATCAGAATCTTCTCTGGAGTTGTATACAGACATTGAAAGAGATCTGCTGGGAGTCAGCCCCTTCTCTAGCTTTGTGGAGAGTGTCTATTTGCTTTAGAAGAGAACGAGGTCAATACATAGAGGGAGGCAGAGCTGGGAGACAAAAAGAGAGCAAAAACTGGAAACAACATTGTTTAGGATTCCGCTGTGTATGAAACCAAGGCCACTCCTGGGCTTCCCAATTTTGCAAGTCAAAAATTCCCCTTTTTATTAAAATTGTTTAAGTTGGGTTTCTGTCACCACAAAAATATTTAACTAATATCTTAACAAAATCTAAGTCTTCAAAGAGGAGGCCTTTGCATTACCCAGAGGAACAGAATAACATATTCAACATCCGTAAATAGGCAATTCATAATTTACAATAAGTTACATGGATTTTTTTCCTTGCAGTTTAAGATTGTCCGTTTAAATACAAAGCCATGCCTACCTCAGATTCTTAAGAGAGACAACCGAGAAGTCAGCTAAAAGACTTTAGAATGATAATCAACATTGTTCCATGGGAAAACTAGAGTATTTGTTCTGGGGTACAACTCTGTGTTAATAAGCTTAAATAGACTTCAAAATTGGTATTTTTATAAGCAAGTATCATTAAAATGAAAAAATAGAGAAAAGGGGAAGGTACATAATGATATTTAAGAGTTTATTAACCCTGTATAAACTAAATGGCTTCATATTATACTGCAAAACATATTATATTAAATAAGTATTATGGTGCAAAGGGGGATTTTAAAGTAATGGACATCGAAAGGACCCAAAGAGCATTTACTAATTATTTATGGGCCAGTGCTAGATGCAGTGGGGGTTACACAGATGGATAGATAGAGTGCTATTTTTGCTTTGTTTGGCAGGTGCGATATGTATACACTACAAAGAACAAATCTAAAAGCGAGAATATTATAATTGCAAAAGGACTGGAATAGATATAAAATGTAATAGAAGTTTGTAAGATAAAGTGTTCACTTCTAGTCGGTACGGCTAGGTCAGATTTCTTTCAGAGAATAGGCGGAATTTGGTCTGAGCCGTTAGGATTAGGTAAATTCTGTCCAGAAAAGAGTAGGCCTTAGGCAAAACAAGCCATGGCGGAATGAAAAAAACAGTGTCCACTGTGGCAGCAGTGAAACTCCGTTGTGGTGGACCTTTGTGAGTTTATTGGGAAGGTAAATTTGTCTCAGATTGGGATGGGGTTGGAATGCCAGACTATGGAGTTTGTGTTTTAACAATAGCAATTCAACTGTTATTTTGAGCTAGCTGGTGGCCTAATGAAAGTGCTAATTTATGATAGTGAATAAAGCATCAAGAGGGACTGGAGGGACTGAAGTCTAGGAAGTCTAGAATTGTTCCACTTGAAAGGAAAAAATGGAAGGACTGATAGGACTTGGTGAACTGTAGATTGAGAAAAAGTAAGAGGAAGGAGCCAAAGATTTTGAAAATTATGTCTGCGCAAATGCTGCCAGACATAAAAGAGTAAATAAAATGAGCTTCTCTGGGGAAGAAAAAAATGACAGATTTAGTTACAGAAAATTTGAGCTTGAGGCCAGGAAGAAATATCAATCAGGAACTGTGTCTCCCCGAGGTCCAAGGATTAGTAGGTCTAGGGATACGAGCTCGGGATTTCGTTCTGTGACAGTACCAGCAGAGGTCGCGGCAGTAGCTGAGACGGCACACGGGTGCGAATGTGGTGCGAAGAATACTTTGAGTATGAGGAAAGTCGAGGAAGAGGAGCTGGTGAAGGAAATGAAGAGGTAAGGAAAAAAGCAGGCCTGGGGAACGCCTAAAGTCCAGATCACCAAGTTTCCGTAAGGAGTGACAAATTTGGAAAGGTCATTGCACTAGGTTATGGAAGTCTTTTGTAAACTCCAGATCAGTTGGCGAAGGATTTAATCAAGGGGATAAGGAAGCAAAGGTAGCCTAAGAACTGTAGCTGCTAGAAAGTAATGAAAAAAAAATTTTTTCCCATTTCATCTGAACTGATAAGGGGCCAATGCAGATAACTAGGCTGAATTTGTCATAGACAGAACAAGACAATGAGAAAGGTTCTGAGTCTGTGAACATGTTTCTGAGTATGATGCACGCAGGGGGGTTAACCTTAAAACTGAAAACCAACTTCCCAGGGAAAAATGGGTGTATGAGGGAAAAATTGAATTAGTTCAGAAGAAAAATGAGGGAAATTGAACCTGACAAATGACCTTAAACTTCTCAAGGAAAATCAAGCTCCAGAAAGATGGTCACACCAAGAGCAATGAAGGTGCTGGGAACAGGTGCCCTGGAGAATAATCCATGAAACTAGTCCTCCGCATTGTTTTCAGCTGAGAGACCCTTGACAGGTGATAACGACATGGTCACTGGCAAATCTACACTCGAGTCCATGACCCTGTCCACTCTCCGTTACTCTATGCCCTGACACACACACATTTTCCAGAAAAATAAATATTAAAGTTGGCATCCTTGTGGGGTTTGAGGTATGGCATTTTTAAATGCATTTTACAAGCACATGAGTAATGCTCATTTCCTGTGAAGTATAACAGATGAGGCCGGTTATGGGAGATTCAAAAAAAGTCCACTGGGTTGGCTGTAACTTCATTCCTTTCTGTCTCAACCAATAATCCATATCAAGATGCAATGAATGAGAAAGCTGTGATTAATGGAGAAAACGTGTACTCTCATTTTTTAATTGCAAAACTCAATCTTTTACCTGCTGTTAACAACCAAAAATAATTACTTCTGACAAGTTTCATCATTGTGACATCATAATTGAAATCTAACATTCCAAGGAATCAACAGTGAAACATAAAGATTCTGAACAAAAACAAAAGCCAAAAGTTCACTGTTTCTTAGCATGATTTTATTTCTAGTGGAAGAGAAAATATCAACAGAAATGTAATGCTTTTCTTATGCTGTGTTTATGAAGTGTGCATTGAGGGTAGCACTGTAACTTAGCTGCTTTCTATGGATTTGTTTTTGGTAAGAATGTTTTCTAACTCTAGAAAGGCCAGTCACATACTATTGAATCATTAGGAAATGTTTATGATAGAATCTGAGAAAGGTTCCCTTATAGATAAGAAGGATAAGCATATTATCATTCAAACTGGAATATTCTGGGGAATGAAAAGGAGTTGGTATACTCTATATCATCTATATAATTTGTCTCTCTCTATATATGTATATATACATACACACACACAATTGGGCAAAATAAGTTTACAGTTGTGAGTATGCAAAACTGAATTTATTCTTGTATTCTTGTATTATTAATTATTGTATTATTTTCCATACAAAGAGAGAGAGATTTGCAAATAATATGATACAGTATCCATATCATTATTTGCCTCAGAATAATCCACTTTGGAGGAGAGAGCATATATGAAATACGCTGAGATGGGTTTTGGGGGTATATAAAGTTTTTATTATACTGTTTTCAGATAAATGAACATTTCCATTGTAACAAGCAAGGAAAGGTGTCCAGTCAAGTGAACAGCCATGAGAAGTCACAGGAAGGAACGGAGTTCATACGAAAGAGCCATAAACTGAAGGAAAAAAAATGAAAGATTAAAGAGCTGGAGAAGGGTCTTGTCTTGTTGAGGCTGAAAAGTATGTACAGTGTAAGGGGATGAGCCCGCACAAGCCATTGAAGATCATGCAGAGTCCAGGGTGTGGCCATGGAAGTGACTTCCTAATGCACAGAGCTGGGGAAGTTGGGACACAGCAGGACCAAGTGTGTCTGGGCCATCGCCAAGTATGGAAAGCACATAAGATTATGGCAGGAATTGGGTGGAGAAGTCCAAGAGCCCTGAGCCCAGGTCCTCATTAAAACAGAGGAATGTTCTAGATGAAGATAAGGGCACAGAGAGGTCCATTCAGATCACTATGACAGATAGCAATGACTGGAGTGTGACCTTTTCTAATTAGTAATTTCGTGTCTCTCTGTCTTTGGTGTTAATTTTCACTTCTCCAAAACTTGTTGGAGTGGAATGGTTTGGGGAGGGTTGCTGCCAAGCGCTCTGTAACACCATTTACCTCATTACTTACGGCATTTCTACTTTCTTCCAAACCTGAAGTGAAGAATAATGGTGTCAGACACCTAGTCATCAGAGAAGGGGTGTTAGTTATTGCATATTGTGGTTAAGGAACAGCATGCCATCCTTTCTAGTCTTTAGGGAATAAAGTAGCAAGAAAATGTTCACTGTATCTCAAAAGACTTATCTTTTTCCTTGAAGTAGAAAAATTCTTCCCAAGGTCACTATGGTTTTTTTCCATGCAAAAAATTTTGTTTTTAAAGCATAATTTTCTAGATGGGAGCATATGTTTCTACTAAATTAATTTCTCACTTATTTCTAGATCCTCGAAGAATGGTTTGAAATGTAGAAATACATCTTAATAACTGCTATTAGTCATTTATATTACAGAAATTATATAAAACGAAGTTTAGCATGTTCTTGAACTGCAGCTGTAAATTATGTGACTTTATAACATTCCCAAGACAATTTCCTCATATTAAAGTTAACTAACTTACTCTTCTATCTTCTGTGCACATTTGACAATTTTTCTTTAATGAACATCCTACAAGAAAAAAGTATTAAGTACAAAAATGTAAATATAAGCCTGTTTATTGCTTGATAGTATATAAAAGTGTATTTCAGTTAGTCATTCCTGTTTCATAGTGTATTTATCCATACCCCAGCATTTCACTTCATTATTTTCATGTATCTAGGAACTTTTCCCATTGGTGCCATTTAAACCTTAACTCTTTATTTTCTCCTGTTACTTGGAAAATTAGGAAAGGGCACCATCCAACTTCGAGTTGCCAAGTAAGTTCTAAAAACTGATTTCTAAAAAACAATGAGGAAAAAACTCATAATATCATCGTGTATTTAAAACATCATGCTTTAAAAAACCTTTTAATAATTCTTCTGTTATTCAGCATGGTTTTACTAAGATAGACCTGGTTAACTATCTTTATGGAGTTATAAAAGTGATACATGTTCAATATAAGAAATAAATATGTACCAAAAATAAAAATCAACTGAAATTCCACCATACAGAAAAATTTTGATTCTTCACCTTACTTTAAACAAATGATTTCTATGATCTAAGGTTGGATTTTGCCATCACCCCAGATGGCTCTACCCATGAACTCCTAAATTGCAATATTTTATTCTCTGACTAGCAACTTCTTTCCTCTCTCACATGCATTTTGACATCACTAAGCTCTCTAATGCAAATGAATTAAAGGCCTGGGAATCAAAGCAACCTGCTTTGGGGAGGGGTCTCACTTAATCTGGGATCATTCATGAAGTCCTGAAGTCCTGCGTGGCCTGTGTGAAAGGCCTATCACCCAGAGCTCTACCAGAGAGAGAGAGGTGGGGATCTCAGTGAGGCATTAGAATTCCCTTTTCAGTTTTGGAAGTGCAGGAATCACGTTTTAGAAACCATATCCTTGTTAGACAGGAAAAAGAGACAAAGGCACAAAGGGGACACTGCCCCAGGCTTGGGAGCGCCCGCCCGGGAGGCCTAAGGCTGGCTGCGCCAGGCTGAGCCTGCAAAAGGGAGCTGTTCCCTCGGCAACACTGATCAGGGTTGGTCACCCCTGGAATTGTCTCTCTTATCTATGATTCTTGACTTGCTTTGTTTACCCCTTTTTTGTTCTTCCTTGAGCATTTTAATAAGATATTTTGAAAAAATTCTAGTATGACTCCCATTTGCTAGGGAACAAAGGGAAGGATGTTTCTATGTGTGGCCCGTGTTTCTAAGCACTGTGTGTGTGTGTGTGTGTGTGTGTGTGTGTGTGTGTGTTACAGAGCAGGACCGTACTAGATCACTGCTCCTTTTGGAGTGTGTATGGCGATGACCAAGGAAGAAACCATGGAGAAGGTGACCCCAGATGAAGCCAGCTAGGCCTTTTAATTCAGTCTCTCCCCAGTCACATCCTCTCAAAGCTGAGAGCTTGAGTTTGGTTTTAGTACGGAAGACGGATTCCCAACAGATATTAACGTGCTTTTAGACTCCAGAAATTAGACAGCAGTAATTATTCTGTCTCATAAGCTTCGTGAAAATGGCAATCTTGGCTTTACAAGGTATTTTTCCAAGTCATTCAAATTTTGTCCTTCTATCTATACAATTCCAATTTGGGATTCTAAAGACCTTACTTCCAAGTTCATGAATTTAATTCAGCATGATTTTGAATGCTGCAAAATTTCTTCTGTTGGGGAGGAGAACCAAGAGAAGCCTCTAAACCAAAGTAATTATTTCTTAAGGCAAAACCCAAATTAAGCCATTTGTTACCTGAGATCTTAAAACACAGACTAGTTATGGCACTGAGTGAAGTCTGATGAGGGCAAAAAACAACAGTGTATTCACAGCCCAAAGCTTATGTGTGGTACAGGTCATGCCAAAAGTGAGGGGACAGGCCTGCTTTCCCAAATTTAAAACTATTTTAACACACTTTTTTCATTTCAGGTAAGGCAAATTCATTCGAACCCAATTTAACTGGATTTTACCCAGGTCGTTAGGAGCCATTAAATATGTTTTCTTGCCGACACCAAACAGTAGCTTTAGAGATGGAAACCTCGGCCACCAGGCTGACGCCATGGAGAGGAAATAGGACAGCGCTGGCGCTGAAACACCAGCCTCTGGCTCGGGATGGCTCACCATCATCGTCCGCAGATTTTGGTCTCAGCTTGCCCCTGTGTCTGGAGATTTGAGAAAAACCGTTCTCTGAGAAGTTGGTAAACAGTTGGACGATAAAGAGAGAGAGGAGAATGGGCAGGAGGATTTGGCCCCACGCCCGCAGTGAGTACATGGCTCCTCAGGCCTGAGTTTCACAAGTCCCCAGCCAGTGGGACTGTGGCGGGGGCGTGGGGTAGGGGGCACCTGGCACTGGAATGGACGGGTGGACCCTGCCCAGGGACTGTGATCTGTCTGTCGCAGCGCCAGGTCCTAAGGCAGCTCCCTCTGAGCCTTGGACCCCAAAGGAATTCACAGAACCTTAGAGCTCCTAATGTTCTAGCCAGAATGCAGAAGGTTCGTGATGCACTCGCAGTCGGCTCAAGGCTCGGGCTTCCTAGTGCCCCGACCACTGTGCTCGGACGGGGACAGTTCATCCGCCGGACTTGATCGATCCTTACTCTATCGTTGTTTTTGGAAAAAGGCCTGGAATCTAATTTTCACCACTCAAAAACTGTGTAAAGCGTGGCACCTTTCTGTTCGGCTTTCCTCAGATGTAAATGAACCTATCTGCGCCCCCCTGCCCTCCGCACCCCGCCCCCCCTCGCCCCCGCCATGGGGATGTTGTGCGATTAAATGGTGAGGTCCTGAAACTCTGTATATCCTTGATCTTGTCCTTGACTTACCTGTGGCCCCGTGGCATGCTCTAACCACTTGCCCAAAATATGATGTATTTTAAGTGGCATACAGGTGAATTTTTTAAAATTTTACATAGCTATGAATATAATCAGTAGTTATAATTAAATAGTGGCAACAATATAAAGTTTCAGAACTATAAATAGTGGTGCATGATTTAAAGAGTATGGCAAAATGGTGCAGATGGTTGCAGAATGAATAAAATTTCAGCAATACTGCCTGAAAGTGGGGCTGGGGGTGGGTGGGTCAGGGCATTGAAACTTGTGTTTGACTAGGGCCTATCTTGCTTTGTTTTTCAAAAATGAAGAGTGAGGTTGTCTGGTGACATTCCTGGCATATTGACCTAGCCTGCAGCCTGTAGACTCTGGGCCTAGTACTGGTAATAAAGATGGAGAAAGGGAAGGCTATGAAGAGTTCCAAACTGCTCTTTCCTTCCCTGTTTGCAATGCAGATGGGAGTTAGCAACTATAATATCAAAAGTGCCCTTATAAAAAGTGGCAAGAAAAGGACACACAAAAAAAGGAAAATAGAAAAGGGATGTGAAGAGTCCATCTACAGAAAAGCACATCCAAGTAGCCAATGAATGTGTTAAAAATGAGCAGCGCTTTGTACCCATCTGGTCAGCAAAATACTTGAAACAAAGCTAGCACGCATTGCTGGTGAAGATGTAGGGAAGAATACCCTTACAACTTTTGATGGAAATATGAATCGTTATAGTGTCCTTGGAAAATGAACTGGCAACAGCCATTAATATTAAAAATATATTTTTTTCTGTTTTAATTATATTTTTATTGATTATGCTATTAACAGTTGTCCCAATTTTTGCTCCTTCCCCCCCTACACCCAGCAACCCCCCCCCATTCCCTCAAGGCAGTCCGCACACCTTTGCTCAGGTCTATGGGTCTTGCATATAAGTTCGTTGGCTACTCAATTTCCTATACTGTACTTTACATCCCCACGGCTGTTCTGTGTCTACCAATTTGTACTTCTTTATCCCCTTACCTCTTCGCCCTTTACTCTACACCCCCTTCCATCTGGCAACCATCAAAATGCTCTCTGTACCCGTGATTCTGTCTCTGTTCTTGTTTGCTTAGTTTGTTGATAGCTTTAATTGTTGACAGATATGTATCTATTGCCATTTTACTGTTAATAGTTTTGATCTTCTTTTCTTAAATAAATCCCCTTAATATTTCATATAATAATGGTTTGGTGATGATGAACTCCTTTAGGTTTTTTTTGTCTTGGAAGCTATTTATCTGCCTTTTGATTCTAAACAATAGCTTTGCTGTGTAGAGCAATCTTGACTGTAAGTCTCCATTTTTTTCATCGCTTTGAATACATCTTGCCAATCCTTTCTAGCCTGTGAAGTTTCTTTCAAGAAATCAGCTGACATTTTTATGGGAATGCCTTTGTAGGTAGCAATCTGCTTTTGTCTTCAGCTTTTAAGATTCTCTCTTTATCTTTAACCTTTAGCATTTTAATTATGATGTGCCTTGGTGTGGTCCTCTTTATATTCATCTCGTTTGGGACATCTGTGCTTCCTGGACTCGCGTATCTATTTCCTTCACCAAGTTAGGGAATTTTTCTTTCATTATTTTTTCAAATAGATTTCCAATTTCTTGCTTTTTCTCTTTTCCTTCTGATGCAAATGTTGGGCCTTTTGAAGTTGTTCCAGAGGCTGCTTATACTTTCCTCATTTGGGGGGATCGTTTTTCCTTCTTGTTGTTCTGATGGGTTGTTTTTTGCTTCCTTACGTTCCAAATCATTGATTTGGTTCTCAGTTTCATCCACTGTACTATTGTTTCCTTGTAAATTGTTCTTTATTTCAACTAGTGAAGTCTTTGTTTCTGACGGGATCTTTTTTATGCTGCTGAGGTCCTCACTAAGTTCCTTGAGCATCCTTATAAGCAGTGTTTTGAACTCTGCATCTAGTAGGTTGCTTATCTTCCTTTTGTTTAGCTCTTTTTCCGGAGTTTTGATCTGTTCTTTCATTTGGGCCATGTTTCTTTGTCTCCTTATTTTGGCAGCCTCCCTGTGTTTGTTTCTATGTATTAGGTAGAGCTGCTATGACTCCCTATCTTGGTCGCATGGCCTAATGTAGTAGGTGTCCTGTAGGGTCCAGTGGCATGGCCTCCCATATCACCTGAATTTGAATATTTGAGGTATGCCCTTCATGTGGGCTGAGTACACCCTCCTCTTGTAGTTTAGTCTTGGTTGCTGTTGGCAGGTCAACAAGAAGGATTTACCCAGGCCAGTCAGTTGCAAGGACTGGCTATGATCACTGCCACCAACCATCACCCTCCATGGAGGATCAGCTGTGCAGGGGCAAGGTGGTGGTGTTCCAACATGGTCTGTAGCTCTTCACTGGGTGTGAATGCTCTGGGGTTTCCCAGGTGGTGCAGACCAAGGTCAACCCTCACCTGTGTTTTGCCTGAGGCCACCCTGCATGAGCTACAAAGCAATATGAGATGGCTGCTACTTGTGCTGTGCTTAGACATTCCCAGGTGAAGCCAAGCTATGAACCTAGGCTGGCTGCTGTTAGTGCCAGGGTTGGGGCCACTCAGCAAGAGGTATGGGAGCTTAGGGCATGCAGAGGTTGGCTATTGCTTGTTTGAGAGAATTTAGGAAGTTGTGAAGCATGAGCCAAGACCAGCCATTCACCTGGAAAGGCCACTGTTAACATCTTGGGTGGGCCCCATATGTTGGGTGGGGCAGAGACTCAGGGTGGGGCAAACAGTGTTAGACAGGTTGATGGAGTCTCAGATATGGCATCTGCCTGTGGCTTTGTGGCTCTCGTGGGGAGGGTTCAGAAAAGGAACAATGGCCTCTGCCTGCCTTTCTGTCTGGGAAAAAGCTGTCCCCCAGCTCTGGCCCCACCAGACACTTCAGTTCCTCCCCATATTCCACTGGTGCTTTTCAAGCTGCTACTCCAGTGCTGGAGCTGAGGGAATGAGTCTCAGTAAGCCCATGTATGGGTTCTTTAAGAGGAACTGCTTGGGACTCCAGAAGTCTCTTCCACCATTAATCCCTGTGGTTTTTGTAGCTGGAAGGTATGGGGACTTGTCCTCCTGGCCCTGGAACCCTGGGCTGGGGGCCCTGGTATGGGGCTGGGACTACTCACTCCCAAGATATTCCTCCGAAATTTTTATCCACCACACATGGGTGTGGGACCAGCCCATTTAACAGTCTGAATGGATGTGGTTTCTTCAATTCCATAGTTGTCAGACTTTCATCTAACTAGATTTCTGATGGTTTTGAGTGATGGTTGTTTTATAGTTTAGTTGTAATTTTAATGTGGTTGTACGAGGAGGAGAGCCATGTTTACCTAAGTCAGAGCATGGCATTTACCTGGCTATCATGACTGGGTCAAAGGTAAGTACACAACCTAAACTGGTTCAATCCAAATCAATCTCAGGGCTTTTTCTAGGAATGCTGGGCCAAAGATACTTATCTTTCTCTGGATTTGAACTAGGAAAGATTTAATCCCCATAGCTGCTAAAAAGACCATGCAGAGTATGGCAGTGAAAAATGCCCTGCTCAGAGCATAATGGACTGATGGCCTCAGCTGTTGTCCCTCAAATTCTTCTATCCTATTGGTTCCAAGGCCATGGTTCCTATGGGTTGCTCCTGTCCAAGACTAAACCTGGCCAGAGTACTAGCACAGGGTGCCTCCAATGGGAGATTTTGGCTTGAGGCCTCCCCATGAATCTGCAGCTTTCTCAGAACTAGGCTATACTCTGAAATTCTACCAAATAAATCCTCCTTTGTCCCTCCTTTACAGGCTTCATACTTTTATTGCTGTGTGAAGTTTATCCTCACCTTCACTACCTCCCTCCCCTTTATCTTTCCCAATCATTTCCCCAATAAACTTTTAGAATCTCACCTTGGAAGGCGATTCTTGAAGGATGAAAACTAACACAATGCTACTGGAAGTGTTCTCAGAAAACAAGGGGTTAGATTAAGATTTGAGACTCATTCATTCATTATCCAATGGGTAAAGAAGATGCTGTCTTGAGCAGTATGTGGAGTATGGATAGTACCTTTAAAGAGATGACAGTTGAATCACTAAAAATTTCATGGGTGGTGAAATGTTTTCCATTTAGGAAGATGAACTAGTGGAAGAATGCCCTGGTAGAGGCCTGGCTGGTGTGGCTCAGTGGATTGAGTGCTGGCCCGCGGGCCAAAGGGTCACTGGTTCAATTCCCAGTCAGGGCACATGCCTGGGTTGCAGGCCAGGTCCCCAGTTGGGGGCTAATGAGAGGCAACCACACACTGATGCTTCCCTCGTTCTCTTTCTCCCTCCTTTTCCCTCTCTCTAAAAATAAATAAATAAAATCTTTAAAAAAAAATAAGAATGCCCTGGTAGATATAACCCAATCATTTGGAAGAATAGGGGAGCAGTGCCTATAAGAACAACAGAATTGTTTAGTTATAGAGTTGTATTGATGCCCTGCACAGGGATAATGAGTAAACAAAGGCCACTAAGCAGTCAAAGACTAAGTGTGAAACTCAGAGGACCTTTTTGGTGTCCCTTATCCCCTGTAATGGCAGTGCAGACAAAGCTAAGCAGCAAGCTAAGGATCTGATAGGTAGAGAGCTCCAGAGACATTTATGTGCCATCAGGAATGTGCTGGGAAGAAGCAAACTGGTGTCACTAAAGAAGATCAGTGGTGGCTCTCCAGTGCAGGCCAGGACTGACAATAGAAGCCGTCATGGATCTGGCCTTGATAATATCCAATTGGAATGACAGAGCCCAGAGTAATAATGGCCAAGTAGTGGTACTTAACCACGGTTGCCATAACTGCTGCCAAAGTCCAGAGAGGCAGCCAGTGGGGGCTTTACTCATGGAGGGGCATGGAGACGGTTGGTTAATAGAGTAAAATAAAGGGGCAGTCAGCAAGGTGCTTTTCAACATCCACAAAAAAATAAATAAAAAAGGACAAGAATGGATGAGCAGGAGGCTGATGAAACAGCCCCCCGAAGAAGTCATGATCCCTTCCGCAGTTCCCAAATTAGAGCCAATTTTCAAATCCAGAGCCCACTGACTGAAGAGATGTCCACATTTTAGAAGGGTCTCCACAATACTGCCTCAAAGATACACTATAATGATTCTCCCAGTCCTTCCCCAAAGGGACTCATAACCATTTACTAGGGTGACTGTACGCTGGGAAAAGGGGACTACCCAACGTTTTGAGGACCTTTGGACACTGGGCTTGAGATGACACTGATGCACAGAGACCCAAACCATCGCCCTATCTAATCTTGTCTTGGCATCTGCTTCTCAGAAGACTGAACCTCGTAAGTGAACAGCCAGCATGAGATCTGCATCAATTCAGAAGAAACAGGTTCCTGCTGACCTATCTGGCCACTGGATCAGACAATCCCTGGAGCCAAATTGTTCTGCTCTCTGAGTGTGTAATTCCCCCTTTGCTGAAGCCAGTGGGGGTTATGTTTGTCATCTCTTGAGCATTCCTTGACAGCAACATATCAAGACTCTTCATAGGAAGGAAAAATGGTGGCAACGTTTGTGTTTATTGTTCTTAAACAAGGACCCTGTGCGCCTTCCGAGAGTTGGTCTGAATATCTACAATGACAAAGGCGAATGTGTAAGTCTACAAATCCCATGTCTAAAGCTCCTCTGTTCTGAAACCGAGCTTGCACTCTGCTCTTTCTATTTATATACAATTTCTATATGTGTATTCATATATTTGTTACACATATACGCACACAAAAAAACAGAAGTCCTCTATCTAAATCAATACATAATAAAGGGAAAGTGTTTAAATATTTTTCCAAATTAAGAACAATAGACTATGATAGTTGTCTGTTACAGAAGACCCTTAATTTCTGGAGCAGAATAGTAGAAGAGACCAGGACAGTCCCTCAGGGCATCACAGCAGTTAAAGAGAAAACCACAGGCCCAAATGCGTCACCCGTGCTAAAGCCCATGATACCAAGCCCAGATTTAATACCTGACCTAATTGCTGTTTCAGCCTCTCCCAGAAACATAAGCTTAATTAACCAGTCTGGAATTTTCTGGTCAACACCAGTGAGGTAATCTGTCTCATGGCCCTCTCTACCCGCCCCCCACCCCCAGTAGTAAAAAGAGGCAATCTTCATGATAGAAATGCTCGCAGTTCCCTCTGCAACCCCCAAGATGTCCCAATCTAAAAACAGTCCTTTCTTTTCTTTTGTTAATAGCTCCCTTGCCTCACCCCTCTTCCTGCAAAAACTCTCTGTTTTGTACACCTCTCGGAGTGCCCTTCTGGTCACTAGATGAGAATGCTGCCTGATTCATGAATCATTTAATGGAGTCAACGGGATCTTCAAATTTACTTGATTGAATTTTGTTCTTTAACACTCCGCCGTTCCTACTGATTCCTCCCCTGGCCCAAATCGTACGCGTATACCTCATCGGTCCTGCTGTTCAGATAATGGCAACATCCAACCTCAGGTAGTAGGTTGGGAAAGTGATGTTACCACCCATGAAACCTGAAAACCCTTGGACTGACCTCAGTCTCTTGGTGCCTCATGAGTGAGGCTTCATTGCCTCATCAAAAGTACAGTCTTGCCCCTGCCAAAGGGCTCAGTTGGTTGGGGCGTCATCTCATACACCAAAAGGTCATGGGTTTGATTCCTGGTCAGGGCATATACCTAGGTTGCAGGTCTGATCCCGGTTGGGGCGTATATGGGAGGCAACCGATTAAGGTTTCTCTCTCACATCGATGTCTCTCTCTCTCTCTCTCTTGCTCTCTCTCCTTTTCTTTCTAAAATCAATAAACATCTCCTATGTGAGGATTTTTTTTTTTAAGTACTATCTTGCATAGGGAGGCAGCTCCAGCTCTAGCTGACTTGGGACTAGCAATCTCACACACTTTGGACATAATAATTGCCACTAATCATCAGCCTCCCCAACCACTTTTAGATAATGACCTTGTTTAATACCCGAAAAAATAGAAGCAGTCAAAAGGACACTGACTTAGTCCCCGGCTCCACACTTACCCCAGCATCTGCACCCACATTCTCTGCTTTCCTGCCTGTTACTGTAGAGGAATTATTCATGCTTCCACTCGAAGTCAAATCCAACCCAAGGACGCTAGATCTCACCTTCCTCATCTTTTTAACAGCATGGCCCCAGCAACTCTCCTCTTATTCTTCTTCTGCATCATTTGTTTTTTAGTCTCTACTGGAACATTCTTAATAGTACATCAACATGCTGTTATTGGTCCTGTCTTTTAAAACACATACAAACCTTGTCCTAACCCTACTTCCTTAACTAGATATCATCTTATTTTCCTCTTGGAAGAAAATTTCCCAAGAGTAGTCTATACTCATTGACTTTAACTCTCCTCAAATTGTCTCTTAAACCCTCTCCAATCAGACCATGCCCACTCCACCAAAAAGTCCCTTGTCAAGGACACGAATGTCCTCCACAGGCTAAAGCCAGTGATCAAATCTTGGCCCTCATCTTCCTTGACTTATTGCCAACATTTGACGTTGTTGATCACACCATCTTCCTCAATACCCATTTTCTCTTGGCTTCAAGTTCACCATGCTCCCTTGAATGTCTTCCTACCCCTTAGGTTGTTTCTACTTAATCTTCTTTTTTGGGTGCTACTTTTCTCTAAGACCTGTTAATACTGAAGTGGTCCAGACTGAATCCCTGGTTTTATTTTCTAGGTATATTTATTTACTTGGTCATTTCATCTCATGATATGGCTTTAAATATCCACCATGTGCTTCGGACTCCTAAATTCATGTCTTCAACTTGGACCTCTCTGCTAAACTCCAGTCAAATATATCAAAATGCCTACTCAACCTCTTCAAATGATGACAAACAAACATCTTATCTCTACATGTTCAAAACTTATGAACTTCCTGTTCATCCATTTTTTTAAAAGGTTTTATTTATTTATTTTTTTGAGAAAAGGGGAGGGAGGGAGAAAGGAAGAGAAACATCAATATGTGGTTGCCTCTTGCACTCCCCCCTACTGGGAACCTGGTCCGCAACCCAAGCCTGTGCCCTGACTGGGAATCAAACCGGCGACCCTTTGGTTCGCAGGCCAGCACTCAGTCCACTGAACCACACCAGCCAGGGCGCCATCCATTTTTCTATCCCACTTTGTCTGGTCCCACAACCTTTAATCATCCTTGATTCCTTTTATTCTCCGAAACTCTATATCCAATTCATTAGCAAATCCTGTGTACCTTCAAATGATCCAGCTTCTAACTCCTCTTCTGTTATTGTAAGTACCTCCTAACTGGTCTCTCTGACCCCACCCTTGTCCTTCCTACATTCATGGCCTAGCTAGGAATTCTTTTAAAAGTCAGACCAGGTAATACTTCTATCCAGAACCTTCCATTTCACTCAGAATCATGCCCGAACTCCTCATGCAAAACTGACGTCCCTGTGATCTGACACTTCCCCGCCTTGCCTCTCTGGCATCATGGACTAACACTCCCCTCTTGTGTGATTAGGCTACAGCCATGCTGGCATCTTCGCTGCCTCTCCAATAGACCAGCCCGGCTACCACCTCAGGGCCTTCACAGTGGCTGTTTCCTCTGCCTGGAACAGGCTCCCTTAGCCCTTCAAATCTTTGCTTCAAGGGCATATTCTCAATGAGGCTTAGCCCAAACCACCACAGAGAAGACGGCAACCTACTTCCCCTTATATCAGTACTCCCAGTCCCCTTGGCTTGTTCTATTGCTCCCAGGTACTGCGTTTCTTCTAAAATGCCTTACAATTTACTTGCTATGTTATTGCTTTTTTCCTTTCTCCTGTCCAGAAGAATATAAGCACCACAGAGGAGGGATTTTTTTTGTGTCTCCTTTGTTTACGATGTAATCCAAACATAAGAAAAATGCCTAGCACATAATAGGTGCTCAATAAATATTTTTAATTAAACCTAGACCCAAAAATCATTTATCACCTTAGTTTTGGGCTCATATTATAAGTTCTTTCTAGAAGTCTCTATTTGAATGTTCTCCAGACACCTTCACTTCAGTATGCCCAAAGTCAGAGTCATGTCCCCCATAAAATTGGTACTTCCCCTGTATTGTTAATTTCACTTATAACACCAATATCCATCCAGTCACTTAAGAGAGAAGCCTCAAAGTCATTTCTCATTTCAAATTTTGGAACAAACTCCTAGCCCTCTCCTATTCTAACAGGATCTGATATATCCTATTACCCTGTAGCCACACACACAAATATTTTCTTTCATTGTCTCAGTCACTTGTCCTAGCCTCTTGTGGATTATTGTCCATTGGTCAATGCATATGTCTGCATAGTAACATAATACCACAGACTGGTGGCTTGAACAACAGAAGTTTACTTCTCGCAGTTCTGGAGGCTGGAAGTCCAAGTCGAGGTGCCAACAGGGTTGGTTTCCCCTGAGGCCCCTTTCCTTGGTTTACAGACAGCCCGCTTCCCATTGACCTGCCTTTCCTCTGTGGTACCTATTCCTGGTGTCTCTTCCTCTTCCCATAAGGACACCAGTCTTACTGGATTAGGATCCTACCCTTATGACCTCTTTAACCTAAACTGTCCCCTCAAAGGCCCTATCTCCAAAACAGTCACATTGGGATTTAAGGCTTCGACAGAAATCACCTCATTAACATAACAAAACTTAAAGCTTTCAGAAACAAACATGAAGACCAGCTATATGTTTCTTATTACAAATCACAGGACAATAGTCCCCCCTTATCCACGGAAAACATTACAAGATCCCCGTGCACACCTGAAAGCACAGATGGTACTGGCCCTATAGATACTACGTTTTTCCTATGCACATGAATAACTGAAGCGGAGAAATCCGGGCTAAGGGTGACTTAACACAACAGCCAACAGACTCGGGTAAAGAACAATGCGCAGCCCTGAGACTGACATGACTGCTGATGCCATCTGTTGGTGGCAGCAAAAATGACATGTTTTTAGTCTGGGTAATAGCTTTGCTCCCATCTATCCAAGTACATATAATTGAACATTGACGGTACAGGAAGCTCCCTACTGCCTTCTTGACCTTCTGCATTCCTCTCTCTGTCAGTTTAGGGCCAGCGGGAGGATTAACTGAAGAGACTGAATAGAAGGGTGTGGGCAGGAGTAACAAGAACGAAGGATGGTGAAGCACCCAGGAACTAATAATAACAAGGGGAAGCTATACCAGCCCTGAACTGAGGCCGCAAAGCAGGAGCAACGGGCTGAAATTCAGAGAACTGGAGAGCGACTGCCGGAAAGGAGCTGTGGTCGTAAGGTGGAGGAAAAACAGTTTGGCTGAGGGACCCGGGAGAATAAATACCCTGACCTCTTTCTTCTCCTAATACCTATCCTTCCAAAGCCAGAGAGACAAGGCAACTCAGGTAATGCGATCCGTAGAGGTCAGAGTAGGGCAGAGAAGGGCAGAGAATGAATTTGGAGGGTTCGCTGGTGAATAGCCAGCATCCCTTTCCTTCGCAAAGTGAATTTCCTCTCCTCTGATTTATAAATTTGTGTGTGTGTGCATATCTATACACACGGATATATTTGTTTGTATGTATGTATAAATATACATGTAAAATTACTTTGTATTATGGGTATTTATTTTATGTATTTGGCTCCCTATATTAATCCAAGATTGAGTTCTGACATGTCTCATTCCTGGTGTTAAGTATTCCAGTACCCATTATAGGAGGAAATCATAAATAAATATTTTTTCAATAAATAAATGAATGAGTGAATACTTGTTATCTGTCCCCATGGCTTAAAAGCTTGCTGGAGAAAAAGGGAAAAGGTACCCTATTTTACGTTATGTCTTAATGCCCAGCAAACTTTATCTGGTTCCTGAATACAATAAAGAAATCAATAAAGTAAACAGGATAATTTTTACAGATTCCCAGCTATAAGTTTATATGAAAAATAAATTCAAATAACAGATTCTAAGAGAGTTTCCCCCCATGATTTAGCTATTTTTAAAAAGTTTTTATTTTATTTTATGTAATTATTGAATTTATTGGGGTGACACTGGTTAATAAAATTATATAGGTTTCAGGGGTAGAATTCTATAATATGTCATCTGTACACTGTGTTGTGTGTCCATCACTCCAAGTCAAGTCTCCTTCTACCACCATTTATGCCCCCTTACCCTCTTCTCCTTCCCCTCACCCTTCTTTCCCTCTAGTAATCACCATGCTATTGTCTGCCTAGGAGGGTTTTTTTCTTAACCCCTTTACCTTTTTGGTTTAGCTTTTCAAAAGAGAATTTGCAGCATATGTTAAAAATAAGACTAACTCACTTATCTTTACTTCTGGCTTTTATATGGAAGTGGAGAATTGAGTTTATCTCCAAAAGAGGCACCAAAGCCACATGTAAAGGATTCGATGTAGTCTAACGGCTGAAGTCCAGCACCGGAACAGCCTGTGGAAGGCAAGCCAACAAAAGGCTGCGGGACACTACCGATTAACTAGTCTGCACTGTAAGGTCCCTGCCCCATTGCCCCAAACACAGAGAGAATTTATGTTTATGGTGACAGAGATTCCTTTGTGTGGATCATTGTACCTGCTGATTTCTGAGCTGCGGAAGTTGTTGGATGTAACATCGAAGACAAACATGGAAGTGTGCTCCTCTGCCTAAGTGCTCTCGTTGGCTTAATGACTGGGTTGTTACTTTTTCAGTAGTACTGCAGGAGTAGAGCAGATAGTTCTCCAAATTCATACCCCCTTTTCTGTTCCCGACACAGGAAAGGGGAGCACAGTGGAGGTTGTTGTCTTACATTTTGTTATTATAGAAAAAGGGATGTTGGTAATCTACCAGACATTTTTGAAGGCACATAAAACATGAAAAGCACAATCTCAATGGGAAATGTACATTCCGGTTAGTTATTGTTGTTAAGTGCGTCGTTCAGCAAAAGTTCCGCTATATTGAGTTTCAGGCATCAGTTGAATTATATTACGGTGAAATTTTTGATTAAGGTAAGCTAACTCAAAATGACAGCCAGGGGCTTTTAAAACTCACATTTCAATGAAATCTGGCAGCACAAAAACAGCTGCTCTAAGTCCCCTCCTCTAATATTTCAAAGAAAGAATAGCAATGGATTTCTGATACCATATGTGCCAACTGCAGAAATCCTAGACCAGCCTGAGAGATCCAGGGTGAAAGGTCACACTCTGCCTTATACAGATGGCACGCTTAATTATTAAAGAGCAATTTTAATCATTTAATCATTTCAGACCCTGAAATGAAAGGTCTTCTCGGGTATCTTGAAGCTTGTTGCAACCTAAACTCTGCTGTTGAACTTCTATGGAGTCAGTAAGTAGCGCATGTGATTTCATACCCTAATTTGATTTACATTCTTATGTGAGTTAAATTTGTTTTGCAGACTCTAAAAGACATTTCTTAGAAAGAAAGAAACTGAAGGTCATGTCTTTGGCAGAGAGTAAACCCCTAGTAGGAAAATTAAATTTAAATCCTTGCTTCAGACTTAAATCAGGATCAAATTTTTCAGGAGGATGACTGAATGGCCCCTTTTTCCAGCAAAATTGTTTGCAGTTCTGCTGGAAAATCTTGCATCTAGCCTTAAAATTTTTTTTTCAGAAAAAATTTTCTCAGCTTAATGCATTACAAAAATAAATAAATAAACAGTCCCAGCAAAGTGTCTGGTATGTAACGCTCAGTAAACGGTAGGCCCTCCTCTCGTCCTCACTCAAATGAGTGTATGCGCACACTCACACACACACACTGGGACTCAAGTTTATGTGATTTGGCAAGAACTATGGGAAAAAACCAAGGATAATTCCACTAATCTTTAATGGCAAAATCAAATGTGAATCTTAGATTTAGTATGTTCATTGGATGAAGAAAGTCATACTATTACTGAGCCAATAATAACAGCAAATATTTATTGATAACTGGTATGTCAGGCGCTGTACTAAGCTCTTTACATGTTAATACCCATAACAGTTTGATGAAATGCTCATAACAGTTATCTTCATTTAACAAGTGAGGGAACCAAGACATAGAGAGGTTTAGATACCTGTCAGGTCACACAGTGGTAAGTGGCAGAGCCAGGATGGCAAAGTAGGGCACTCAAATTTTAAAACCTATCATTGTGTCCATACACTCCAGCTAAAGATCACCAGGAACACCTACTGTTGAACAAGCTGGGTTTATTACTCACACAGAGAAGGAGATTCACAGCATGGGAAAACACGGGTGTCTCAATAACAAGGTGTCAGAAAGGACTTAGGCAGAATTTCGCTTTGTTAGGCGATCTGAGGAAGGGCTTAAGGGAGCAGGGCTTTTCTGTGGGTTACCTAGATGCTAGCCGGAAATGGGGGCACAAATATGATTGGGTATTTTAATAAATCTTGGAAAGAGGAAGATTAGAGAGCTGGTAGCAGTAAAGCAGCAGCAGTCAGGCCCGGAAAGCAGGTAGAAGAGTCAAGATTTGAACTCAAGGGGTTCACTCTGGAATCTGCCCATTTATCTGCTTTACAGGGAAAGGCAATGCGAGCAGCAGCAGAAGCAGGACAGGGATGATGGGAGAGATGTTTCAGAATAAACCGAGGCTGTGGAGTCGAGCCAAGGTGTCCAAGTGGGAGATGGGCACCGCCGAAGTCTCCTGGGGAGCTCGCTGCTCTAACAATAGTCTGAGGTTAAAAATAAAAGCCCCAGTCCCTTTAGGGGACCTTTTTGTTTTCCTGAAAGCCCTCCAGGCCAGACTACCGATAAAGGCCCTCTGAACACCCTTCTGGGTTTTAACGGCCCTCTGAACACCCTTCTGGGTTTTAAAAGCCTCAGTCCCATTATCCGTGTGTGTGATCAGGCCACTTTCTCCCAGGGGACTGAGGTCCCTGCGGGCAGCCTGCTGTCCCCAGTGGACTGCACGGAGGCTCCCCTTCCAACATTCCTGGGCCCGCTTTCAGTGGAGTCACCTCCTTCTGGGGCCTTGGACCCCTCTGCTGCTGCTGCCAGGGGGCTGCTGTGTTTAAGGCTTGACAGAAATCTCACTGAGGAGGAGTGAAATGAATGTCTGTTGTGCCTTCCTATACAGCAATTCTCCCCCTTTCTTGGATAAGAAAATCCTGACCTGCCCCCCCACCCCCCACCCCGGGAACAACCCCTTCTGCAGCACAGAGTCTTGGAAGGACATGGGATGCAGGTGCCCTCCCTGCCATCCCACACCGGCCCACCGACGCACACACCAAGCAGGGACCGCTCAGCACGAGTTGGGCAGCTCAGTCTCTCTCTTGATCCCAAGTAGAGTGACACAGACGGGACTGTGCGCAGAGTGGACAAGTGGCACTTCTCTGCAGAGACTGCCCAGATTCCCAGAGCTGCCTCCGACCCTTTCCTTCCTGAGGCCTAATTGTTCGGCCTTTCCTTTGACTCTGAGCTACCTAGAACACTTTCAATAACTCTTTTGCTTAAGTTTGTCAGTTTTTATTGTTTGCATGCAAAAAAAACCCTAACTGACACATAGTTTATTGGATAAAATCTTCTATTGAGCAGAGTTTTGGGAAAATGTCCTTCAATGATATCAGTTCACAATGATGAGGCAGGACGTGCATGTAAAGCTCTGGTTTCCAGTTCACCAGACTATGCTTCTCCAGGAGACTCTGGCTTTATTACGACTTTTAGTCTTTTTTGCCCCGCACTGACAGGTGGTCAGAAGAAATGGCCACAAAGATTATGCGTCTTTGACCTTGATTTTCATTATGTGACTCTTTACTTGTCTTCTCAATGGGAACAGATTATATTGAATTCACAGCTCTTCCTCCACTTATTTTATTGACAAACAAAAATAGAAGAAATAGATTTATTTAAATCTATTTACAGAAAAATCTGGTTAGGGGCTTCCTAAATCTAAAGACTATTTCTCCAAAAAGTCTGCTGTTCTACAAAATCACAGATGTCCTTAAGTGGAGTAATATGCTCTTCTTGACACAAAAATAGCCCATTTGCTCCCAGTTCTTTGGCCTTGTGCCGCTCCATTTGAAGCACGCCAAGCAGTCTGCAGGGAATAAAGTCTTCGGTGACAGAGCATGAACTGCACCTCTTGAAAAGCATGCAGGCTGGGGGATAGGAGGCGCTTACTGAGTCTCTGCATTGGGACACATGCTTGTAGACACAGGAGAGTGGTTTTATTTTAGAAATGGGATATCCTGGGAGCTTCCTCTTCTGTCAAGTAGCAGGTTACATTGAGAAATAAATCATTCTCAAAATACTTGCCTGTTCTTATTTTCAAATGATTGCCCACATGAACAGAAAGCCAAGTTATTTAGGCTCTCTTAGCCTCAATCTCTTCCTTGGAAAAAACAGGGGTGATATTGGTACCTACCTTTAGGGTATTTGGGTTTTAGGGAAGGCAATCAAGCCTGTCTCCAGGGGCAGACCTAGGTTTTGTGAAGCCCGAGGCTTCTATTCTTCGGGGACTCTTTAAAAAGAGAATATAAAATAAGTTATACGGCTATAGGAGGGCGCAACAGCTGAAGCTTTATTACCTTCAAGGCACCTCTACCTCTGCCTTCCTCCATTCTCCAAGCCAGGAACCAACTGAGAAAATAGACACGGACGTCAGACATTTAACAATTCAGAAATCTGAAAGGTTCTAAAAACCAAAAGTGGTTTTGTAACTCACTTGACATCAAAATCCAACATCATCTGAACTCATTTGACAGTAAAATCTGATCTGGATTGATCTGATATAGTCTTAATTTATCCCACTCTGTGTGAATATGTATACCCTTTATTGCAGAAATAAAATATGTTTGAAGATGGGGAGTTGTCCCAAAGCCTGCAGGAGAACCATATAACCTTTCTGAAATCTGAAAACTTCTGAATTCTGACACGCACACGGCCTCCCGAGTTTTAGATAAGGGACCGCGGACAGCGTCGGTTTCTTGCCAGCACGCTGAACTGCGGAACGCGTCCGAAGTCCAGGAGTGGGGGGCAGAGGTCTCCAGGGCAAGTGTTGTGCCTGGAGGGCTGAGAGCCTCCGGGCTGGAGAACAGGCCTCCCCAGCTCCCTGGGGAAGGAGCCGCGGCGGCTCCTTCCTTCTCTCAAGCTCACTGACTCTCCCACACTTCTCCTAAGGAGGAAGAAATTATGTAAGGGGCAGATCTGAGAAGCCCGAAGAGTGGCTGCCAAATGTTTTCCTCCTAGAGAGTCCAGAAAACATAGACATAAATGTTCCCTGCTAACAATGGGGTTACTGTGAAGTTTAAATAAAACCTCGGCGTAGAGCCTCGTTCCTGACCTATAGGAAGGCTCGGTAAACGCTGTCATGGTCACACATAAACCTCATGCACTGGAGTCATTTCCCTCTGGCCTCAATCCCAGGACGGTCTGACCCTCTCCCGTCCTGGTCTCTCTTGGTGGCTGCGGAGGCTGCTTAGAAGAACTACTGTCATCCTCAAGAAGAGGGCTGGCCCTTTCAGGGTAGATTTTGTCTTATGATCTCATTTTATCTCTCCTTCTCTTGTGTTTCCTTTGTCCTGATTTCTCCACCCCCTTATTTTACATTTACTTTATCTGATTACATTTTATTTACTTTTAAACTTTGTGTGTTTTTATGAACAACTTTAAGTCCTTTGTGGAACAAGGATGACTGTAATTATATAAATAAAAATATTTCAAAGATGTCAGGAGTATTTGCGACTTATTCCACATAAAATATAGATGAAGTCAGTCAAGCGCAGAGTAGAAATGCAGTGATTAAGAGGTCTTACATGACTGAAATGCGGTGTAAGCAATGTGTCAGATATTTTTGTATCCAATTATCTTCTGGCTCCCTTTAAGGTATTAATGAAGTATATCATCTTATTTTATGAGACATGCCTAATGAATCAAACATTTTAAGAATGAAATAAATCATTGGGGTGGGGAAAAGAGAAGAGCAGTGTGAGGCTTTCGGATAAGTAAAACATAAGCTACCTGAAATTACAATTAGGAATTAATCAATTCTGACATAATTATTTTTACTTTTTTATAAGCACAAAATTAATATGTGGCCATTGTAGAGTTTTTAGAAAATAGAGATTAATGCAAAAGAAAATAATAAAAATTACCCAAATCTTTCAACTCTGAGATCTTTGTTAACATTTTGATGTAGTATATACCAGAAGTCTTTTTTTAAAGTATATTTTATTGATTATGCTATTACAGTTGTCCCAATTTTTCCCCCCTTTATTCCCCTCCACCCTGTACCCCTGACCCTCCTGCATTCCTCCCCCCTCCCTTAGTTCATGTTATGGGTCATACATATAAGTTCTTTGGCTTCTCCATTTCCTATACTATTCTTAACCTCCCCCTGTCTATTTTGTACCTTCCAGTTATGCTTCTTATTCCCTGTACCTTTTCCCCCTTTCTCCCCCCTCCCTCTCCCCACTGATAACCCTCCATGCGATCTCCATTTCTGTGCTTCTGTTCCTGTTCTAGTTGTTTGCTAAGTTTGTGTTTGTGTTTGTTTTTATTTTTAGGTTCAGTTGTTGATAGCTGTGAGTTTGTTATCATTTTACTGTCTATAGTTTTTGATCTTCTTCTTTTTCTTAGATAAGCCCCTTTAACATTTCATAGAATAAGGGTTTGGTGATGATGAACTCCTTTAACTTTACCTTGTCTGGGAAGCACTTTATCTGACCTTCCGTTCTAAATGATAGTTTTGCTGGATAGAGTAATCTTGGATGTAGGTCCTTGTCTTTCATGACTTTGAATGCTTCCTTCCAGGCCCTTCCTGCCTATAAGGTTTCTTTTGAGAAATCAGCTGACAATTTTATGGGAACTCCTTTGTAGGTAACTCTCTGCTTTTCTCTTGGTGCTTTTAACATTCTTTCCTTATGTTTAATCTTGGATAATGTAATTGTGATGTGTCTTGGTGTGTGCTTCCTTGGATCCAACTTCTTTGGACTCTCTGAGCTTCCTGGACTTCCTGGAAGTCTACTTCCTTCACCAAATTGGGGACATTCTCCCACCACTGCAACCCCCACAGATTTTTACAGCCAGAGGTTTTGAGTCCTTAGTTTCCCGTGTTGGAACACTAGGTCACATGGTCTGTCTCACTCTCCAGTTGTTCATCCTGGATTATCCATGGGCAAATGTGGGGCCGCCTGGATAGCCAGCCCCCACCTTGCCTGCGAGGTCCACTGCCTTGCCATACATCCTTTCTAACCTGGCTACCTGTCTCCGTACCTCCTCTCAGTCTGGGTGAATGTTTCTTTAATTCCTTGGTTGTCAGCCTTCCCTGCAGTTTGATTTTCTGACAGTTCTGGTTATTTTTTGTTTTTAAATTGGTTGTTATCCTTCTTTTGGTTGTGCGAGGAAGTGAAGCATTTCTACCTATGTCTCCATCTTGGCCCCAACAAGTCTTTTTTATTTGCATAGATATGCCTTTATTTTTCTAAAGTAGGATCATATTTTACTTATTGTTTTATTGCTTGCTTTTTCAGTTAACTACAGATCCTAAATATCTTCCCATGCTTTTAAGTAGTCCTTTCAAATATATTTTGTAACATAAATAATACATGCTCATAGTGATATGTTTAAATAACAGAGAATTGTATAGAGACAAAAGTAAAATTATGCTTATCTCACCAATATCCCATTTTAAATGACATAAAACTAAAATTATAAAGGAAAAAAACTGATATACCTGACTTCATAAATATTAAATATTTTACAAAGCAAAAGACAATCACAAAACATAAACAACAAATGACAAACTAGGAAAAATATTTTCAGTAGAAATGACACATAAATGACTAACTTCCTTATTATGCAAAAACCTTTTACCAAAAAAAGATGTTGAAGAACCAGTAAATTTTAAAAAATGGGATAAAGATATCGTTGGCACTTCACTGATAAAGAAATGAAAGTGGCTAAACAAACAAAATAAAAAACAAAAGAAAATAAATTTTAAAAAGACATAGAAAATCAACTTCTCCATTCATAAGGAAGTTGAAAATTAAAATGCAAATAAACATGTTTGGTAATACTCATTGTTGGGATTATGTGAGGACTCTTCTCAATCACAGTGGAAGGGGAAATTGGTACAACCTTCTTTGAAGGGCGAATTGGCAATATCAACATTCTAAATGCACATACTCTGTCATACTCTGTCTTTGTCCCATATAGTTATGTAAGGAGATTGCACAAGGATATTTGTTACAGCAATGTTTGAATGTCAAGTTCTCATATTTAAATAAACTTGTCAGAAACATAGCATGCAAAACCATGCCTTGGAATTACTTAGATTAACCACTAGATGTCACAATTGTTCCACAAAAATATAGCTACAGCCTGCTAGATCAAACAAATTTGAAGGCTAAAGAGAATTTCTCTATATGCACCGCCAAGTCTGTTCTTTTAGAATAACCGGTACCCAGTGAAACTCTAAAACAAGGACATTTTCTGTACCACAAAGTATTTTGCAAAAGAGCATTTCACAAAGTGATCTTCAAATTATCTTTTAAAAAATATTTTCTCAGATTTCCAGTCAAGATGGAGGCATGGGTAAACACAGCTCACCTCCTCACACGACCACAGAAAAATTACAACTAAACCGTAGAACAATTATCACTCAGAAACATCAGAAAATCAAGCTGTATGGAAGTCCAGCAACTAAAGAATGAAAGAAACCACATTCATTTATACAGGCAGGGCGGGACAGAGGGGCAGAGGTATGGAGATGTGTCACTGGCTGGTCCCAAACCCATATGTGGTGGATATAAAACAGAGGGATATCTCGGGAGTGAGGGATCCCAGTCCCACACCAGACCACCCGGCCCAGGGTTCCAGGGCCAGGAAGGTAAGTCCTCATAACTCCTGGTTGTAAAAACCAGTGGAGGTTGGGTTGGCAAAAGAAACTGCTGGAATTCTCAGGTCCCTCCTCTTAAAGGACCTAACACCACACAGACTTACTCAGACTCACTCCCTCTGGGCTCTAGCACTGGGACAGCACCTTGAAGGTCACCAGTGGCATACGGGGAGGAACCAAAGTATCTGGCATCAGGGTGATAGCTGGGGGTTAGCTTCCTCCCAGACAGAACTGCAGACAGTAGCCTTTGTACCTGTTCTGAGCCCTCCCCCACACACAGAGCCACAGACGGTGGCATCATATCTTAATCTCCTTCAACCTGGCTCATATGGTAAGCCCCACCCTGACATTATCTAAGGGTCGGCTTTATCCAACTTACAGACCCACCCAAGTAACCCTCCCGCCCTGGTGACAGTGGCTTTTTCGTATGAAGAGCTGAGCTAGGCACAGGCTTCAGACCTTCCTAAATCTGCTCAAATGACAGCTAGGCCCAGCCCCAATGCCTCTCTCTGAGTGGTCCCAGGCCTGACACCAACAGTAGCCATCTGAAGATCACTTTATAGAGTATCTCAAGGGGCCCTCGACAGAACACAGGTGGAGACTTAACTTGGCTTACAACACCTGGGAAAACCCAGGGCCTGCTCTTCCAGTGGACAGTTACAGACCATGTCAGAGTAGTGCCCAACCACCTCCACAAGCCATGGAGGGGGTTAGTTGCAGGCCACGGGTCACAGCCAGTTCTATCAGCTGTCGGACTGGGTACATCCCTCCCATTGACCTGCTGACAGCAATCAAGAGTCATCTACAAGAGGAGGGAATACTCAGCTATGAAAAGGGAGCACCTTGAGTACCTGGCTTGGGAGATAAGGGAGGCTGTGCAACTGTATCCCACAGAACACCTACTACATTAGGCCACACTACCAAGACATGGAGTCAACGCAACTCTACCTAAAATACATAGAAACAAACACAGGGAGACTGCAAAAATGAGGAGACAAAGAAATATTGCCCAAATGAAAGAAAAGAACTCCAGAAAAAGAACTAAACAAAAGGGAGATAAGCAATCTATCAGCTGCAGAGTTCAAACACTGGTTGTAAGGATGCTCAAGGAACTCAGTGGGTACTTCAACAGCATAGAAAAGACAGGCAGAAATGAAGGATATATGAATTGAAATAAAGAACAATTTACAGGGAATCAACAACAGAGTGGGTGAAGCGAAGAATCAAATCAATGATGTGGAACATAAGGAAGAAAAAGACATCCAATCAGTACAGTAAGAAGACAAGAGAATTCAAAAAATTAAGGACAGTGTAAGGAGTCTCTGGGACAACTTCAAACATTCCAACATTCCCATTATAGGGGTGCTACAAGGAGAAGAGAAAGAGCAAGAAATTGGAACTCTGTTTGAAAAAATAGTGAAAGAAAACTTCCCTAAGTTGGTGAAGGAAATAAACATACAAGTCCAGGAAGCACAGGGAATCCCAAATAAGATGGATATAAAGAGGACCACACCACCTCAGCTGGTGTAGCTCAGTGGATTGAGCATTGGCCTGTGGACCAAAGGGTTGCCAGTTCGATTTCTCAGTCAGGGCACATGCCCAGGTTGCAGGCCAGGTCCCCAGTAGGGGACTCGCGAGAGGCAACCACACATTGATATTTCTCTCCTTCTCTTTCTCCCTTCCTTCCCCTGTATAAAAATAAAATAAATAAAATCTTTAAAAAAAAAAAAAGGACTACACTAAGACACATTCTAATTAAAATGCCAAAGATTAAAGATAAAGAGAGAATCTTAAAAGCAGCAAGAGAAGAGCAGATAGTTACCTACAAAGGCATTCCCATAAAAATGTCAGCTGATTCCTCAAAAGAAACTTTACAGCCTAGAAAGGATTGGCAAGAAGTATTCGAAGTGATGAAAAGCAATGACCTACAACCAAGATTACTCCATCCAGCAAAGCTATCATTTAGAATTGAAGGTCAGATAAAGTGCTTCCCAGACAAGGTAAAGCTAAAGGAGTTCATCATCACCAAACCATTATTATATGAAATGTTAAAAGGACTTACTTAAGAAAAAGATAAAAACTATGAACATTAAAATGGCAATAAACATGTAACTATCAACAACTGAATCTAAAAAACAAACCTAAGCAAACAAGCAGAACAGAAGCAGAATGATAGATATGGAGAACATTGGGATGGTGGCGAGTGGGGAGAGGAGTCTGGGAAATGGGGGAAAAGGAGAAAGGATTAAGGAGTACAAACTGGTAGCTACTGGATAGGCAGGGGAGATGTTAAAAGCAAATACAGGAAATAGAGTTGCCAAAGAACTTCTCTGCAAGGCCCCGGGACGTGAATAAAGGAGCGGGGACTGCTTGAATGAGTGTGGGTGCTGGGTGGAGGAGGCCAAAGGGAGAAAAACTGGGGTAACTGTAATAGCATAACCAATAAAAAATATTTTCTTGTAAAGAAGTTCCAGTGGGGTTTTTTACACACTTTTACAAGGCTTTAGCCTAAAATTCACTGAAATTGGGTAGGCTCATGTGCTATGATTTAGGAGTTCCCAGGAGGAACTCAGGCATCAAAGGGTCTCACCTCTAGCACACATAATGCCTCGAATTTCGCTGTTGGAAATTAATTTTAAGGAATTTAATAGTTTCCAATCCTTAGGAGTAAAATATTAAATTTAAAACACCTTGGTATGGAATGACCCTTCAAACACTATTGCTGAATTGTTTTAAAGATTCATCGGGTTAAAAATGGGGTATGGTGATATCACAGAAGGAAGAGGTGGCTCTTAGCCGGGGCTCCACACGTCCACTTTATTGTCCTTTAAGCTAAATGACACAATTCAGTGTGCTCTTACTGCTGAGAAGTGTTAATACATTGGGAAACCTAAGAACGTAGACAACACGCAGCTTCTCAAAATCCATATTCTCACAGGTATTTCCTAATGCTCTTCTGTCAGGCTGCATGCTTGGTTTGGTTTGGTTTTGGTTTTGGTTTTTTTCTGCATCTTTATGTTGATCTAAAATAAATAGGCACAAATTGTATTAGGAAATCACTTGTTTCTATATTCACAAACTAATTACTAAGGCAAATACTGAAAGAAATCCACATTTACTTTTGATTAAGGAATCCCAAATATAAGAATTACACATAGACATAGGGCTCAATAACTCTTTGGTATTAAACTGAAAATTTCTTCATCAAAAAAAGAAGCAGGAGATGCACATTAAACAGAAAAGCAAATCAACAGTGTTAGGTGATAACTTTTAGAAATAGTTGCTCATTAATTCAGTTTCATATCAAGTATAAAACAAAATCATCATGATAAAAAGGGCTTAGAAGACATCTTGGCAAAACAGGATGTGGAATATCAAACCTGAAGCTGCAGCTGCTTTTTAAATATCTTTCATTTGAAAGGAATTATGTTAAAGTGATATTTGTAGGTATATTTAGCCATAGATACCTGTCAGTTCCTAATGCCTTCTGTTCATGGTATTGAATAGAACCATTTTGAAAGCAGGTTTACATGTGTATTTGAATTTATCCTGAAGAATTACTTTTTTTGCTCTGATGTTAAAAATTCAAAAAGCCTATTATCAACTTTCTCTAGCCCAATCTATAGGCTCAACAAAATTAAAATATTTTTAACCTTAAGCACTTCAAAAAGAGGAAAGTAGGCCGACCTGTTAAGTTTGTGGACAAATCTTTAAAAGCTAGTAATGACATCTGTGCCCAATGCCCTGTCCCTTCCCCCCTTGCCTCAGAGCAGAACCCACTCACAGCTCAGGCATGCGATGGGCAGGGCTTATAACTGACAGAACAGGAATGAATGCCTCTTCCAGGCCCACGGCAGGGCCCATATTTCCTGCCCTACAAGTAAAGGGTATGGGCTGTGCCTTTATCCCTAATAAGATGGAAGAACAGGGCAGTAGCTCTAAACTGGCCATGGGCTGGGTCCTTTTTTTCCTTCAATTTTTCTCTTTTTCATATTACTGGAGAACGATGCAAATACAGACCCTGCTTTCTTACAGACCAGGAGTCTCCTAAGTAGAATATACCCATGATGATCCCCTAGGCTAGGGGTCGGCAAACTCCAGCACAGCCAAGTCTACCACTGCTGGGGATTTTTTTTTCCTGATTTTTTTATGGTGGTAAAACATACATAACATGAGGTTTACTTTCTTAAGCATTTCTAAGTGTACAGCTCATTGTTATTGAGTTCGCTCCTAATGTGCAACTGTCACCCAGGGCTGAGTCCTTTCGGAGTGCGTTCTCCCCGGTGCCAAGTCCTGTCCCTAAGCATGGAGCCAACTTTTCGCTGGGCCCTTCCCTGAAGGCTGTTACATCAGAAGTGAAGTGTGATTTCTCATTCCTGTATTTCCTCCCAAAATCCTAACAGAAGAGGGGCGGCAGGTCTTAAAACTACTGGCTCAATTACTTTATCTTATATAGGAAGGCCAGTTTATCCAGAAAATGCTCATAGTTACACTGTTTCCTTGGATTCCTGATGCAATTTGCCTGAAAACAACATGATTATCCAAATCCAAACATTTTCAGGGACTTAGCTTTTGATTTTTATGCGGACACAAACCACCTACAAAGGAAACTTCTGATACACAGTATGACACCTGCTTCCTTTCCTTCATTGTCCACTGCAGCGTTAACAGTAAACAGAGCTTCAAACAAATGCACCCTCACAACCACACTTTGAAAGAAGTGAGTCAGATGTTATTGGTCTCGACATGCAGATGTAGAAACTGAGAAACAGGAATGGGGAGTTTCGGGGACCTACCTAAAGTTGCCCAGCTTGTAAGACAAAACCCAGAGCTACCTGAGTTCTCCGACTCCACATCCTCTGTGCTCTCTGCTGCTTCCTCCTGCAAAAGGAGATGAGCAGGATGGCCAGGTCTCACACCTGTGTACATCTCTCGACCAAGGCTCTGGGTTTGTTTTCTCTTCAAGTCCACTAAGGTAGTGTCATTGCTCGATCTCAACTTCCATATACAATTGATTCTCATTATTGGGGGATTCCAGTATTTGTAAATTCGCCTACTCTCTAAAATTTTATTTTTTACCCTAAAATCAATCTTCATGGGCTCTCATGGTCACTGGACTCCCACAGAGCAGCAAAAATGTGAAGGGTTAAACTTGAATGTTCCCAGCTGAGGTCAACCCAGGCAACGCTCTGTTTTCTTGTTTTGGCTCTCTCATACTGCCAGGTGTATTTTTGTGTGACCTATTTAATGCCAGGCTTTTCACATTTTTTCACTTTTTGTTGATGATTTTGCTGTTTAAAAGGACCTTAAAGCATAGTGCTAAAGTGCTGTACAGTGTTTTTTAAAATATATATATTTAAAGATTTTATTTATTTATTTTTAGAGAGAAGGGAGGAGGAGAAGCATCAAGGTGTGGTTGCATTTCACATGCCCCCTACTGGGGACCTGGCCCACAACCTAGGCAAGTGCACTACACTGGGAATCGAACCGGCGACCCTTTTGTTCTCAGGGCGGCACTCAACCCAGAGCCACACCAGCTAGAGCTGTGCAGTATTTTAAAGTGCAAGAAAGCTGTGATATGCTTTATGTAGAAAACACGTGTTAGGTAAGTTGATTCAAGCATGAGTACTGTTGGCCATGAGTTCAATGTTAATGAATTAAATAATATATTTAAAATATATATATATATCAAATAAAGTATATTTAAACAGAAACACACATAGAGCAAGGTTATGATTGATGGACTGACGGAAATGTTGTCAGCAGAGGCTTCCAGGGAACTAAGTCTGTATTCCTCCCAGGAGCGATGGTTCAGTATTCGCTAATTCAGTGTTCGCGGTGACCTTATAGAACACGACTATTGTGAATAATGAGACTCGACCATATTTAGACACAAGCTACTTAAGTTGGTTTGAGGTACATCTTCTTAATCTTCTGTATCATCAGGACCTGTCTTGGTCCCCTGTGCTCTCCCCACAGTGCGGACCCCTTAAGGACTGGTTTGATGCCCCAGTATCACCTTTTCCTTCAAAGTAATGAATCAGGAAATATGTTTCCCTTACTGTAGCTATTTTGGGGCTGGCTTAAAACAAGAGGCTGTTTGGTCACTTTATAAGGTTTCAAATTTATATTCCCTTGAACCAGAGAAAGGTGTGGATGTTTTGATAGTGGGAACAGTAGAAAAATCATTTGTCCAAGGTTATCAGAAAGGGCACCATAATATATATATTTTAACTGTGTATTCTAGTTACTTTCATATCTCCTTGAAGAATCAGGGAAACTCAAGTGACCTCCTTGTTTCTGGAGCCCTGAAGAACAGAACTGCTCTACACGAAGTAGCTAATACTTAAGCAGACTGTTAATCTTCTTTGTGTCTCCTAATGGGTCCGACAGAAATAAGAAGTCATGGGGATCCCGGCAAAAGTGATAGCAGTTGCAATGGTAATCCATACACAGCTCTCCGTAAAAGGTAAAGCAAAAATAGAGATTTTTTTATAAACTTATTTTTGTGATCAGCAGTCATATCATTTGGGATCTCACATCTGAACTTACAAATAATAATCACAGTGAAGCCAGGCACACTGTGCGAGGTACTTTATCTGCCTTTCTTCACAAAAACACCTACTTCTCACAGAGATAACCCTAGGGGTGGATGGCCCTGCTCTTGCTGCAGATAGAAATGTAGGTAATTTTCCCACTGCAGCGCAATAAGAGGCAGTTTGGATAAAATCACAACTCTGCACGCCCCCAAAGCTGGTGTGTTACCTTTCTGAGTGCCCTCACACAGGACCAGCTACATAATTTGTGGAGTCCAGCACCAAATGAAAATGTAGGGCCCCTAGTTCAAAAAGTAAGAATTTCAAGACAGTGAGCACAAAATATTAAGCCAAGAGCAGGACTCTTCTGAGCACAGGCCTTGTGTGACCGCGCAGGTCTCGTGCCCATGAAACCAGTCCTGCTGTGATGTCACAATTCCTTCAAAAAGCACAGATCCAGTGGGAACGGGGGGAGAATTAGCAATGCCTCCACAGCATAATGTGACTGAAGCCTGCGCTACTGTGGAGGCATTGCTAATTCTGTTGGCAGCCTGAGTAACTTTGCTTCTGACAAAAAATTCAGAGGCATCTGTAGAAATAAAAACAAATATATAAACACAGATGGATAGGCTGCCAGTCTCTTGATGTGACTGACAGTAACAGGACTTTAAAGTAAAACAGTAAGATAATTTTTTTTCTTCGCTATTTTTCTCTTTTGACATCTTAAAGGTCTGAATAAAGTGAATTTTTGTCCCTCATTCTTTCACGAGAACACTTGAGCTGAACTACAGACACATCTTTTACCCTGAGGTGTTAGTACTCATTTCCTGCTCTGTTCCTTGTAAAGCTAGCTTCATTCCAGGGCCACTGTGGTTCTACCTGGGAAAGTTTGCTCGTCTCTCCCTAGTCTACTTTAGCATTTCTGGCTTTCTCCACCTCAGTGCCTGACAAGTTGTACAGGCCAAGTGGAGAGAGAAGCAGCCTAAAAAGAGTAGGAAGACCTGAACAGTGCTGGTCAGTAGGTTGGGCCTCATCCCACAAACCAAAATGTTACTGGTTCCATTCCCGGTCAGGGTGCATGACTCGGTTGTGGGTTTGGTCCCCGGTCAGGGTACATGCGGAAGGCAACTGATCGATGTTTCTCTCTCACACAAATGTTTCTCTCCCTCTCCTCCCCTCTCGCTAAAATAAAAAATAAAAACTTAAAAACACTTTTTTTCAAAGAGTAGGAAAATGGCTTTCCAGTGTTGTGCCATTTTCCACTTGGGTCACGTTTTCTTCCGTGAATCTCCTGTATCCCACAACCAAGAAGGCCATTGTCCTTAGCCCTCTTCCCCCGGGAGCCCTAAACCACCTTGTTTGGCCCCTTTTCAGGCCAAGGGTTAGCAAAACAGATCACATTTACTGTACTGAAATGTCAATACAATTCAGCTTCCCTGTCCCGCACCATTTTCCTTAGTAGAGGGAGGTATTGCTTGTTAACTCACCTACCTAATGAGTCTTAGAGTCAGCTATTTCCTCTCCTGCCTAGGATATAAAGTTTTTATTTTCTTCCAGAAGACTGACCCCAGAAATAATCAAATGGGTAAAAATAAATGATGTGTTTTATAGTCATGGTTTATTTGTTCCTAGTAATCATATAACATAACTACTATGAACATCAGCTTCATTTCCTTGTAAACGTATTTAACTTTTATCTTGAACTCCATGTATGTTTATCCTTCAGTTTATTTCTCTGGTAACATCTGCAGTCACTCACAACCTAACCAATATTAGAGAGAACTCTGCTCCCAATCTAAGCTCAGATATCTCTCACCTCCCACCCCCAACATACGTACTTCAGATTAGGCTATTTTATCATGTGTTGGCAATAAATATTCAGTACTACCCAAAGCAATCTGGGATTGTGAGAGAGACTTTTTATGATTTAGAGCAAGGGAAGCTCTCATACCTCTTCATAACATCAAAACAAATATTCCTCAAAATTGATCCCCTGCATTTGCTTTAGCTCTTTGTATTAGTCATCTATTGCTGTATGACAATCATCCCAAAACTTAGTCTCTTAAAACAACAGTAACTATTTCACATAGTTTGTGTAGGCCAGGAAGTTGGGGGCAGCTCACTGGGGCATTCTGGCTTGGGGGTCTTTCTTCCAAACAGGCAGCCATCAGGGTTGCAGTCATCTGAAAGCTTGACTGGGGTTGAGGAACTCTGCTTCCAACTTGGCTCTCTAACATACATGGCTGGCAACTTGACACTGGCTGTTGGCAGGAGGCCTCAGTTCCTCCTATAATAACCATGGGGCTGTGCCTGTCAACATGGCAGCTGGTTTTGCCCAAAGAAAGTGATCCAAGAGAGAAAGGCAGAAGCTACAATGTTTTATGACCAATAACTTCAGGAGTCACATACTACCATTTCTGCAAAATCTTATTGGTCGCATATGTCAGCCCTGCTCAGTGTTGGATGGAACCATACAACGGTATGGATACCAGGAGCCAGGAGTCAGTGGGGGCATCTTAAAGGCTAGTTATCACATTCATTATGACACTCCTTCCATCATAAAGGAAACAGAAATTCTCTGAATAAGGAATATGACCAATCTAATGGTCCCTGAAAAGGGATATTCCTTATTACTAAATTTGCATTCTTTGTTACATTCGACTTTTGAGATATTGTGTCAATAATTGATACAAGTCTTATAAGCTATGGGCACAGTGAGAAAAATCTCCTTCTAGATAATTCTTGTGTTGCTATGCTGTGCCAAACACTTTGCTTTTCCTGGCTCTATATTCTTCGATGTACTCCCGGGTGTACTACCGCACAAGACCTTCCACTCGGGCCTACAGGGCTTAGACTCTGTTTTGACATGTGGTTGCTGAATTATGTTAAGTAGGGGAGAGACTCGGTCATATTCACATTTTACTAGGTTCAGGATGGATTGGTGGTAGGGAGAGAGACGGAGCAATACTGGAGATAGTCCCTTTATCACAGATAAAGTTTTACAGCTCTCAGCACTCAATATGATTCCTAATTTCCTCAACGACTAACCTGAAGCTCAGCAAATTAATTATGCCTGAGCAATGGCGTGTGCTGGTAAAGGTTTAACAAACAGCTCACCAAAATAAAGAAGGGAAGATAGGATAGGAAAGGAAGGAAGGGAGGGAGGGAGGGAGGGAGGGAGAGAGGGAAAGAAACTGATTTTAACTTGTACCATTTGCCCATTTCTGTGGCATACTTCCACCACGGCCAGTTTTACACTACTGATGTCACTGAACAAGGAGTCTGGAAGAGATGTGCACAACCGACCAGTGCCAGCTGGTGCCGGTGGCTAGGAGCAGATGAGCAAGTTGGAAACATGAGGGACCAGTTGAGCCAAAGCCCTTGCTCACGTGGCCAGCAAGGGGGAGGATGGGCTTCCTGCTCACCCCCGAGTGGGGCTGCTGGGACCTGAGCCTCCCCACTCCCCGCAGCTGTCTCCCAGTGCCGAAATCCCCACCCGGACCTTCCAGACCACAGGGTCAGCCCAAGAGTGAAGGCAAGAAAAGAGACGTGGAGGTAGAGGAAAAATTATTTTAAAATATAATTGAATTATCTTGATTTACTGAAAGTATCCTTTTAAACTGATGAGTGTGAATCTTGGATTGAAGCCACTAGGTATAAAGCAGTTAAAGTTTCGATAATGCCTTTTTCTATAAAGCAACCCCCCTCCCCCTGGAGGCTTAATTATAGACTTTTTCTACAGAGGATTTTAGTGAACAGACTCCTCAGAATCATGATTACTAGCCTCCTGCTAACAGGACTGTCATACTGGGTTTTTCACACAAAATACAGAACGTTTTCTCTCCTCATTCGCCACCTCACTTTCTTTCTTAAAACGTGAAGAATTTGTTTTATAGGACAGTGGGAAATTTGGCGTGTTTCCACACAAAATACAACAAAAAAGCCCCAATTCCTCATTGACACCAGACTGGATGTGGACACCAGTGCTGTGGCACCGACATAGAGTGGTTCTGGGCTGGAGGGCAGCATTTACTGCAATAAAGAGCTTTCCTTTCTTCTCCACTTATTTACATCAGGATGAACACATGGACTTTTGCTTTATTCATTGGGTTATAACCCGTTACTGTTTTTTTATTTTGGTGCTCTCATTTCCCAGATTTGGCCTTTGAGGACCTCTTCGGGTTGGCTCCTGTGTAACTTGATAAGCCCCCATCATTCTTTGAGCACTTCCTTACTTTCTTGAAGAACAAGATATATTGGGTTCATCTTGTACTATCTTAGTCCAGGACTAGAATCAGTCTTTTCTCCAAAGAGTTCTGTGCAGAGTGTATTTTTAAAAACTGGCCTTGGATAGTGGCTGCAAGTAATCTGTATTTCCCATTTTGGGTTGGTAAATCAGTCTCCTGTGAATTTGGTTAGCATGAAAGGCTTCTCTCGCATTTAGTCAGCCTCAGTGAGCCTTCCCAGTTGAGGGGTTGACTCTGCATTGTGGTGTGTTAGCACCATCAGCTGGGGATGCCAGCCTGACGCAGCTCTGCCACTTACGGTGCTGTGGGTTCCGTGAGGAGTACGCGTGGCAGCTATCCCCAGGACGCTGTAATCCAAAAAACTGAAAGCTCATCCCAGGTTTCAGAAATTTTAAGGTGACTTACCTGTCAGGACTGCTTCTCCTGGCGACCTCAAGTTCTGCAGAGTAAGAAAAGGTCCTCCTATTTAACCATTTGGTAACTCCCAATCTCCAGAATCACGTATCATTAGGTAACTCCACTGATGAGGCAAGTCTGGCACACTGATTCCATTTAGTGCTTTTTTGTGGGATGTTGAAACAGTACACTTCTAGGACCACTCTTAAAAATGGGGAAAAAGGGTCTTGATGCTTCTGAAATAATCAATCCAACTTCCAATTCCTTTCCCATTGCTATTCTATATAGCTTTAAATGAGGCTGTGTCTTTTTAAATTAGCATATATTTGAAAACATTTCTCAGAATATTTTACTTTAAAGCATGGAGGAAAATGAGGATAGAAACAGAAACTTGTAAAAATACATCTTTTAATAACATCAAGAAGTACAGTGCAATTTTATCGAGGTTTTACATTGCAGCTTACAACAAACATATTATCTATTATGGTGAATATTTACAAGTAAAGTAAACTTCGGGTTCTTTTCTCCCATGACAGAATAAACCAAATCTGGTGCATCATAGCACAGTTAGGGTTTCTTTTCAAGCTGGTTTCTATAAAAGGCCCTTAACGTTGATAGTTTGTGATAACAAAAACAGATCCCCCATCACAAAGATAGCCTGATGAGTGCTCAAAAGTTACAAAAAAGAGTTACAAATACTTGCTTTCCTTTGATGGCTTTGAAGAATAGCTACTGATAGCACATGTGAAATATTAAAGACAAAAAGGGAAACAGCTTTTTGTTTTGTCTAGAGAATCTATAACAAATACTGATTTAAGGCTACAGATTATGAAAAGAATCCATAAGATTCTTGTAGGAAAAGGTTAACATTTATATTTATGATCCCATGGACTAAAAACTGTCTGATATATTAATGGTTAAGTCTACTTTTCTTTAACATTGTTTATACACAGAACAGAGGGAGGGTGGAATTCTTCCGGACAAAGTGAGTAAGAGAGGGGACTGAAATTAATTAGCAAAGGGGGAAATTAATATTAATCTCAAAATTCTGCCTGCCATTGTCTTGGAATGATCAAGATTCAGCTCAGTCTGAAGAGTTAAAAGGAACAGAACTGAAGGAAATCAGGAGCTGTAACTAAAAGCCCATAGTTCATGCATGCTTTCTCCGGACGACATTTAGAAATTACAGACCTGGATTTACTTGCTATATACATAAACTAGTGTTGGAATGGGCAGGGGGAAAGTACCACTTACATCCACAAAGTATCAGAATTGTACTCAGATTTGCAAAGAGGCATAAGAATCTGTTTACCATGCAACTAGCCATTTGTGGGATGCTAAAACAGCCCGGTAATGGGCAATGGCTACTAGAACAAAATCCTTAGGACACAGTACTGATTTGAACAAATTACACCAATTAAGTAAGCAGCTCAAATTCACAAAGGTAAAGACCCAATATCCCTGAATTTCTAAGCATTAATCTCAGTGTTAACAAGACTTCATCTAAATATTAGCCCATTCGAAGATATTTGAAATATTCCTCCCTCGTCAACACATCAACACACTTTCAGAGGTGAAAAGCAAACATTTAATTTCTCTACCACTCTTTGTTATTCTTGTGAATCTTACAGAGTGTTATTACAGTGTCTAGGCTAAGGTAGGTGCTCTAAAGTATCCAAAAAAATTGAATTTCTAGGTTCCAGATCATTGCTGGCATTGTTCAGTAAGTTTGTCTACCAGAAAGTCATGTCTCTGGTTAAAATATATTCCTGGATCAATGACTGAGGAGTTAATACCAGCTGCCAATAAAGTCTGACTGTTCCCTAATTGTCAGATAATAGTTTGACCTTCTCTATTAAAACTTCTCAGTGAATGGGACATTGTCTCATACTCTTCATACATCTGCTATAGCACCTACCAAAGGGTTGGCTGTAGATAGACGCCCAAAGAAATACTCAGTGATGGGGGCAGGAACTGAGTCAAGAGTGAATGTGGTCATGGTAAAGCCATACCCAACTTCACCCATCACTCAAAAGGCAGTCACAAGAGTGAGCCTCTGATGTTTGTCGCTGAAGAACAGATGCTTGTCCCCTGCCACTGTCTAAAAGAGAACAAACTGCTTCAGCCTCTTTATTTTTTCCTTTTAGTCACTGAGAGATTATACATGGGCATGAGTACCACTTGGTGGATAGTATCTGTAAAAAAATGTTTTTCTGTCTCAGAGGAAGCACCAATCCATCTCATGGCACATTTTAACTCCAAAGAATACAATTTATAAAATCATTAACTCTTAAAATTGTTAAATGTTATCCATATCAATAGATATTTATAATGTTAGGCTTAATTTTCTCTGTTATCACTTAAAATGCATTTTATTTTTAAACGCTGGCATGAGGTAGAAGGAACTCACAAAAGAAAGTAATCTTGAAAATACCAAACTCTATCCAATACAATTAGCCCCAAGAGAGAACTAAGAAAAGTCACAGCCTTAAGCTGGTAGTCTAGTTTGACTACTGTAAAGGTATCAACTACCCTGACCTGAAAGAAATTTCTTGTATCTGAAATTGCCCTTTTATTTTTTCCACTGGTTTAAGGTATTATAGAAGGAGGACAATTCACAGTCTGATATATTCGTAAAGATCATCCGCAGCAGCTTCTCTTCGCCGTCATTTTTGACACCACCACGTTGCTCTAAATCGTCAGTTGAGATACGGGTCCTTTCCAATTGAATTACTGATCAGGTACCAATATGTAGGTTAAAAGTCCTCCTAGCATACGAAGCAAGATTAAAAGGATGGTTCACATTTAAAATAATGTACTTTTCATAAAACTAGCAGCACTTCATTCTACCAGGACATACAAATTTGGCTTCACAGACTGCTCAGAAACAAAGGAAAATGTATAACTGTCTGAAACAGCCCCTTGCACAAGAGAAATGTGGGGCTGAAAGTTTTCTTTAACAACTATTTCTCCATTAAGTGGTGTGTGAAACTACTGGAATGTCAATTTCAATGGCAGAGAGGCGGGAGCGTGCTGAATAGGGCTTTGGGTAAGTACGCATACTGGGAGGATGGGAGTACAGTGGTTGCCAGAAAGGAGAAGGCAAAGATTTGCAGGCACAATACCAAACAAACAGTAGAAGGGAAGTCATAAACAGGCCCCCGGCACTCGCAATTGTGACATACACTGCATAGTCAAACGTAAAGACTGGCTCAAACTTCCTGTTCAGATGAATGTTGTAAAAGAAGACCCATATGGATGGGGAGAGGCACACAGTACCTGCCAGGAAAAACAGCAGCCCGGCCACCAGGTGGCAACCTGCACTATTGACCAGACACTTGGCCAGTTTGATGTTGGGCGCCGAGGGCCTGAAAGCCGTGTTGCACATTCCAATCAGGCAGAGCAGCAGGGCGCCCACTGCGATCAGGATGCTGAGGGGCAGGGCAAACTGGAGGACCCGCAGGTCCAGCTGGTCAACCGATGAGTACCAAGTGGTGTCGTACATCAGGCAGTCACTGCTCCCGTCGTATCGGGCACACTTCACCCACAGGCCTGTGTAAACAGTCAGGTTCTTCTCATTTTTGTTGAATGTGATCAGTCGTAATTTTCTCCAGTTGGGAAGCAGAGTCCCCGCAAAGAGGCCAGCTACCGAGGCGATGCCACACAGGAAGGAGAGGACTGTGGCTGCATGGACATCCCGACAGCCCATGGCAGGCAGGCTTGTGCAGCGCTGTCAGTCAGACTAGGGGGTGACACACAAGAGGACAAATCATGAGGGGACAATAAGAGAGCTGACTGTCAACATAACTAATGATGTCACTGAGAAGAGGGAATTTTGTCCTTGTCACCTCTATATGTACAGTAGAAATGTTTATAAATACATGTGTGCGAGGCCTCAGGGCACAGATGCACACTCATTTGCTCGGTTACCACTGACTTGGTCATGTAGCAACTAAAGTTTTTAGGTGTGGGTGTTTTTCTTCACAGCAAATCACAGGAACAACCAAAATAATTTCAAATTCTCTTAACATCACATCTGAAATTCTTTTGGTTGTCAAAAATCCTTCGACACACATATATTAAGTGCTTTCACGTGTCAGGCATTGAAATACATAGGGTCAGGGCAATCAGCAACCATCAACTACAAACACCGTATGTTCAGCCTCAACTGCTCGTGCAAACGTAAAATGAGACTAGCACACAGCAGCAGAAGTGAAGGCAGCTCTAAAGGCAAAGGTGCAGGGGCAGCAGCACTGAAGGGCAGCAAAGTGGTTGGGGGCAGGTGCTGCGGCAGACCGCTTAGGTTCTAATCCCCGCCCTCCTCACTTAGCTACAAGCTTCTCCGTGCCTCCTCTTCTCATCTGTAAAATGTGAACAGGAACGGTGCCAACCTCACGGAATTGTTCTCAGTATTTAAATGAGTCAATGTAACATCAAGTGCTTAAAACGCATCTGATGTAAGCGCAAGGCAAATGTTAATTAATAACTTCTCAGTGGCCAGCTCGATGCTTGGCATACTGGAGCAGTTCAGAAAACATTTGCTGATTAAATGGTAAAGAAGAGAAAGCAAACGTCTCAAACAGGTATACTGGAAAATTACAAAATGTAAATGGACTCCTTTCCAGTGAGTTAGCCAAAAGAAAAGACAAGAAAAAGATCCCTGAAATTATTCTGCTCAGCTACTTCCTGGCCGCTTGAAGATGACTTGTGTGTTTTGCAAGCTATTATACTACCGGTTATTGGTTATTATATTAGTAAACAACTACTGGCTACTATACTATTATTGCCCCTGTAAGAGGAATATTAAAATTTCTGAAGTAATGATAACCTATTTCTATTAATGTTATTATAAGGAAAGGAAGTAGCCAGGCCTTTCTCTCGTCTCAAATTGAAAGACTGTGTTCTTTTTCTGTATATGACAAACTATAACCAGTACGTTATTCCATTTTAATTTCTTCAAAAGTTTGAAATTCCCTCTCCAATCACCACTTTTTCTCTGCCTTCTATCATGCCCCTATGAGGCAAAAGAACAGACTACTTTAAAAAGGCAGCGCATTTACTTCTCTTAGTCAGATCATGACGAAGCAGCAAGGTTGAGAATATTCTTATTTCTGGATATAGTACAGGTTTACAGAATCCATCATCTTTTGCAGGGTCAAATACTATCCACTGAGATGATGGAGTAGCGTTCACAGGAGTTTAGGGGGCAGAAAGAAAAACATGACCAAAATGCTATGAAACTGGGTTAGTGTTTGACCAAATATGTTCAAAAGAGAAAAACAATGCTCTTTGGAAAATAATGTATTTGCATTATTTAATCTAATCATATAAACCAGGAATAACTTTAGTAGCAGGAAATATAGGTATATATATACACACACACCTATATAGACCTATATAAATGTGTAGAATATAAAATCAGAATTTAAGCACAAGTGACCATATTTGAAGTCCGCAATTCAAGCATAATTAGTTCTAAGTTTCTCCATTAATATTAGTTTATTATTTGTTTATTGTGCTTTCGGTCAGCGTTACTAGAAGTAGCAAGTGTTTAAGAAAATGTTATGGATGAAAACAAAATAAGGGATATAGCCCTTATTTTCTTTTTTTCTTTTCATGAAAACTAGAGGGGAAAACTGTCTTGCTTAAATTTAGCAACCAACCACGTTGGTTCAGCAATGGAAACTCTAGTGCAGGTTTGAGGATATTTACACTGGAAAATGGGACTAAAGAAACTGAGAGTCCTTATGACTTTGATTAAATTTAGGTTTAAATCCTACCTCTAAATATCACATCTCTCCCCCCACACCCATATACATATATACACATATATACAGGGCCTGGCACAAATAATGCCCCTTCTTTATCACAAAATCTTTTATTACAAAATAATAAGCATGTAATTTGGTAACATAACAGTTATCACACTTGAGCACACCATATGATATTTTAGGTGAAATGTTCAAATTACAACTATAAATTATCACACCCATATTACTATCCTACCAACCACACTCAAGCAGGCCTTACTTCTGCGGGACTCTGTATGTAAACACCTTTCAGAGACCCTAGCCTTTTTCCCAGATAATCAGCAACCCCCAAGGAAGCAGAAAACGGTACCCTGGACCTGACCAATGATCACAGCACCCAGACAGCTGGCAGACTAAAGGTACATCTTGAGTTATGTTTCAGCTCCTGAACCCTAAGGTAGAACGACCCCATGGCTACTCTCCCATGAAGCAGATAAAGGGACACCAGAACCTCGGAACTGTCTTCAAGACCTCAAGAAATTGATTTATTACCCTTACCTCACTTCCAACCAATCAGCTCCCAGCATGACCCCAAACCTCCTAACACATGGTGTTTGTGATTTTGCCCCTCTAATCTGTAACCTACATGTTATCACGGAGTTCGAGCTTCTGAGCATTAGCTTCCCGCGCTCCTGGTAAGTGCCATTCATAATAAAATATGCAAATATTTCTCCACTGCAGTTCCTGGCGTCTAGTGTTTGGCTCTGCCAGCATGGGGTGGACAAACTCTTTTCTGTTCAATAACACTAATGATGCCGGGCTTTAGAATTCAGCTTCCTGTTGGCTTTTGCTCATCCCCCTGTCTCCCCCATACACTGTAAGCAACTTGCACAGTCATTCAAGGGATATTTGAATAAATGAGTACTAGGCCCTGTTCCAAGACCACAGTCTACTCACAAAGTACTCACAAAGTCTAACGATAACGTAGAAATGAACAAGGAAGTACAACTGCTGAGCAATCATCCATTCGACAGGTATTTCCTGAGTATATAGCACTGTATTAGGCCCTGGAGGAACACTGAGGCTGCTAAGATCTGAACCTTGCCCCAATATGTTGTCAGACTGAGGAAAAGAATATGCTATTTTATAAGAACTCAAAATACTGATAGTGAATCAGCTGTATGATTACTACATATCAAGCAATTATTGTTCGGTATTAAGCAAAGTGAACGAATAATGTACCTGTTTATAAAAATGTATCATGCAGGGTTAAAAAAAGACTGAACAATGAAAGAATGATTTGATTAAAGTTCTGAAGACATAAAAAAAAAAAATCCCTCTGTTTCTTTCAAAACTTCAGAACTCCTTCAGGTGACCTACTGAGAGTCCTAACCCAAACACAATTCCTTCTTGCTTTTAGAGGTAGGACTCAGATACTGGGAGTAGCAATGTAACTGAGATTTCTCCAACCAGACTGCCCTGTACCACTGGTTCCTCCAATGCAAATGGAATGAGAAACAAGATCAGGACGAACGACTTTATTATTAGTAAATAAATCCCTGTATTTCCTAGCCTATAGACTACCAAAAAAGGTGCTAGTGAACAGGGGTGGGTCAATACTTACTTTAGTGTAAGTGTGTTCAAATTTATCCTGCATCAAATCAATACAAATGATACACCAGTCCCCTGAAATTGCTTTTGCTGAAGCATCAGCTCAGATCACAGAGATGACCTAAAAGTCCTTTTTTAATGCTGTTCTTAACCCGAGATATGCATGATTTGATAAGTCTTATGTCCCACTAGAGAGATAAGTAATACTTTATGGGGAGAGTTGGGAGAAGGAATATGGTAAGTGATTTAAAACTGAAAGATAATGCCAATCTCGGGTTAAGATTTGTTTGTACTAGAGGCTAAAAAGACCTCTACTCTTGTGCTATGGACCAACTAATTTAGAATCATGAATAATTTTTTTCAAATGCAAATCTGATCATTCCAGTACATATATTACTATTCAGTGACTTATTTCCCTCAGAGTAAAGTTTTAAAAGTTTCAAATCCCACAAACTGGTTCCTGCCAAATTCTCAATCTCCTTACATGTCACTCTCCCAGCTTTACACACTGTAGTCTATAGAGCTATGCTGCTTCTCTTTGAATTTCTCAACTTTTCCACTTTTTAAAAAAAGATGCTATTTATTTATTTTTAGAGAGAGGGGAAGGGAAGGAGAAAGAGAGGGAGAGAAACATCAGTAGGTTGTCTCTCCCACCTGCCCTACTGGGGACCTGGCCTGAAACCCAGGCACATGCCCTGATCAGGAATCGAACCTGCAACCCAGGTCACAGGCCGGCACTCAATTCACTGAGCCACACCAGCCAGGGCTAATTTTCCACTTTTTAATTTTGCCAGTGTCTTTTCCTCATGCTATTCTTCCTCCTAAAACTTTTTTAATCCCATCCTACTCTTTGGTTAGCTAACACATAGTCATCTTTCTAGTTTCCAGTTTCCTGGCCCTAAACCTGCCCTTCTCTCCTCTTTGATCCTCTGCATACCCCTAGTTAAATGCTCTGGTAGCACCTCTGTACTTTTTCTTTGGTAGCAGCAATTGTGCTAAATAATTCCCTGTTCAGTATTTAACTTTCTCACCAGACTGTGAATTCCAGGAGGACAAGGCGCCTCCTGTTTCATTCTCTTTGTCCAACACTAGCGCATAGAAGGCACTACATTTTTGATAAATGAATGAACAAACGAATGAAAGGTCCATATGATATGGTCAGGATACAGAGAGAAAGTTATAAATTTGCTCTATTATCAACAGTCCCATTCATTCATATTCTGTTTTCTGAAGCCTCCAAGCTTCTTCTAGACTGTGCCCCTGTTTTCCACTCTTTATTGGCAAAGTCTTTACCATTTTTTTTTAAACAAAAGTTCATTTTCTTACACTAGAAACTTCCCAAGAAAAATGAAGCCATCCCTAGGTATTTATATACAAACATGCTTCTAGGAATATCTGTTTGGCAACACTGATTAAGTTCCACATTGGTTAGAGAGTCAATCAATTATGACTGTTGTTTATGCTTTCAACTTATTAAGTATGTTATGCATTGGATATACCTTTTCTTCATTAAGAGTGGTTAATATATTAAATTAATGTTTGCTTATCAAAACTAAATAATTTATTATATTTGCATTTATATTTTCTTTTTAAAATAGCAATGGGGGAAAAAGAAACATCTTTTTGCCCTACAAAAACCCTTTATTAGGGACTGTAGAAAACCTGTAATACTAAGAAAACACTAACAGATCTCATGAACACTAGTTGGGAGACAGCCTTGATCTGGGATATATATGCTCATTTATTTCCATCTGAGAGCAGCTTGGCACTGTAGCCCAGGGGGTCAAAGACTCAAACTGAACAAGACATCTATGTCCTCTGAACCTCATCTGGAACTACTCATCTGTAAAATGTCCCGCCCAAGGTAGTTGTAACACCATGAATAGTAAAGCCTTTTGTAAAACACAATATGGTCAGAAATTTAAGTTTGTAATGATTATCAGTAGGATTTCTTACTTTCTTTAGCCAGGAACATGCTTTTCTTCTGAACTATCAGCAAACAACCACAGACGATTACAGCCATATAACAAAAACAAAAGGGCATTCTTTTCATAGTAACTGACCAAAGCAAATAAAGATTGTTTCAAAACACTTCATATCACTCATTTGACTATCTGTTTCACAGTGAGTTCAGAGAAGTAAATGGATAAAATTTGATACACAATAAAGTTATCAAAGATATCATTTCAAATAAAAATATTTTCAAAAGGATATCTGTTCTATGGTTTTGAATAGAGTTCAAAGAAATATGGAACAGGAACAGTGGCTAAGAGCTTTAGAAATTCACAGATCCATTACTACATATTTTTTAGGGACAATTCTAAGGAATATCTATATGAGAACACATGTAACAGCAGCCACATTAATCCCTGATAGAAATAGCTGCAGTCCTTTCACCTGTAATTTGGGTTTTCTTAGAAACTTGTAAGTCAATCATTGCACTCACAAAGGAGGTCTGTCCTATAACTCAATTTTGCCGAACAAGAGCAAAATGTGTCATCTGATATATAGCAACAAAAAGAAGAGAAATATAATCAAAGGATGTACTTACTCTTTGAGGTACTGGAGAGTTCTACAACTTAGATCAACTCAAAAGAAATACATGCACATCTGAACAGAGTAGAAGTGATCTGGGCCTAAAGAAATAGGAAAAACGTCCCAAATTAACACAATACTTTAAAACTCAATTTGGATTCACATGGAATTAGGAAAAAATAACTAGCAATCATATAAAACCAATGAAATGCTGTATCAAAAAAAGGTGGGTAGGAAGTTTTTTGGTTTTTGTTTTTAAAGGCAGTTTATCCCTGTGGCCAAGAGTATTCAATTAAAAAAATATGTATTACATTGTCCCGCTTTATAAACGAGGAGGCTCAGGACACACAACCCCAAAATATGGCACGCTAGTATATTGTACATTTCAAGCTGAAGGAATGTGAGAAACAGCACCGGCAAGAAGGGCTTTCTGACCTTACCCAGAAGCAGGGCATTCAACCCTCTTGTGTGGGGTGCCCTTCCTACACCAAGATGCTGGGAGGAATCCGAATGAACGGGTCTTGCTCTTTCCCCCAGTTTACTACACTTTGCTCCTACCATGTTTTACGGTATCACATTTTCCCAAGACTTTCCACTTCTCATCAAAACTAGCATAAAAATTATCAGGTTTAACCACTTTTTTGGGTCTTTACTTCTGTATGAAGGCTCCCGTGTTACACAGAACATATTGATTAAATCTGCGTGCTTTTAAAAGAACTAAAAGGCAATTTATTCTTAAATTCACACATTATATGTAACATACAGAAGAAAAATTAACTCTCACTTTATGAGAAGATAGAAATAAGAATAAAAATATCACTTTACTGTCTTGGCAATAAATTATCAACATTTGATGAATTTTTAAATCATTTCCATAACTACAGTGAAAGAATAATGAGGGCTGAGGAAACGCTGTGCATTTAGTTGCCTGGGAAGTAAAAGAAATTCATTGTTTCTTTTATGCCTTTTAAAGGATAATGACCACGAAACTAAGCAAAGTTGATCTTCATTGTGCATGCTAAAATTTGCAACGAGAATGCCTTTTTGAGTTTACGGTTCCACCAATGGCTCAACCTGCTATTTAAATGTTTCCATGTATCTTCTTTAAGCATCAGCAACTTCCTCTTCAAATAGTATTTATCTCAATAGGTAGGATGAGAATGAAAACTTGTAAACGCCCGATAACTTCCTGGATAAAGGCGTTTATCATTAGCCTTATTATGATCATTATATAGAATGTTGTCCGACGCAGTCTGCACCGAAGAGATTGCAATCAGACTATTTTTATTTTCTAAATGTATGTTTCTTGAGTTGGTATCAAGCATAACTGCTCATTCCAAAATTAGGTGAAATCACTTTACAATTAAAAACACATCCTAGGCTCCCTGAGCAATTATTTTAAGTGCGGTCACCAAGGAAAGCAAACCCAGCTTCCAGAGCCATTCGCACTCCCCTGGCCCCTCTCTCCCTGCCTTCGAGCTGGGTCCTTAAGAGCACCAGAGCTGGCAGAAAGAAAAGCGGGGCGGCGCGGGGGGTGGGAGAGACCGCAACAGTGACTGTAGAACGCTCTCAGAACAAGCCCTTGCCTGCAACGGTGAGTGGGTTTGAACAGCGAGCAGGTCATCATTACACAACCACCAGCAGCTGGTGCTTCTGAAATAGCAACTTGCAATTGCACGGAGCACACGCCGCCAGCCAAGCCGCAAGCCCTTGGCTGCTCCCGTAAGACACTCCGACATTTCCATATTTTGTGTACAAAATAAATGTTTAAAGCTTTATCAAATACCCCCCTCCTCCTCACTCAATTTTCATGCCCACCAATGTGGACAGCACTTTCCAATGTCCCCGATTCCCTTCGAGTTACCTGTTTTACGCAAAATCCTCAATTACTAATGCAAAAGACCCAGAAATCGGAACATTCTCCACCACACCTACCTGTCTCTCACATCCAATGCATTTTACTCGCCCACACCGAGGAGCCTCTCAAAGAACCTCCCTCTCAGCGTCCCAGGAAGTGCGTTCCCAGCGAACCGCCCCGGAGGCTTCTGGGAGCCGACTCAGGTTCTCCCGAGGCCTAAACGGGAGCGCCCTGGATACCTAGGAGACTACGATTCCCAGAACTCACTGGGCCGCCGGCCGCGGCAACATCCTGCGGTCGACTCCCCCGCCTTATTCCCACCTCATCCATTCCTCTTGCACCTTCAGTTCCGGCCAGGTTTGAGTTACAGGTCTTAAAAAAAAAAAAAGTTCAACAACACCACCAAAAAAACCCTAAAATTAGTTTTGAGTTGGGTATTTCCGACTAAATGTGATTTGTCTATAAAGTTTGTTAGCAAAAAATCGTTCCTTTTTCCCCTTCAAAATCATTTACAAAGGCACGAAGTGGTAAAGAGGTCGAACTCTAATTTATTTTGAAAATGTCCAACGGTACTGAGAATTTGAACAGTACAGCGAACACCCATGGACTTACCATCTGTGTTCAACAATTATCAACATTTGCCACATTTATCTCCATTTATTGTGTGTGTAATCACTCAAAAGTAGTAGGCATCATGACACTTAAGCATCCTTTAAATTTTTAAAAATACATATTTAACTGCCTAGGTTTATATGGGGCTCTGCTATTGTACATATAGTTGGGTGGTCATAGGCAACTAACTTCTCTCTGAGGTTATCTGTAAAATGAGGATAAGATTACCTACATCACAGGGTTGTCTTGGAAATTAAGAGACCTGCCCTGGCCCAGAGGGTCAGTTGGTTGGAGCATCATCCTGTACACCAAACAAAAGTTTGCGATTGGCCTCCCGGTGAGGGCACAAGCCTAACTTGCAGGTTCCATCCCGTCGGGTCTTGTGCATGAGGCAACCCATCAATGTCTCTCTGTCCCTCTCTCTCTAAAAAACAGGAAGAAAAATGTCTTCCGGTGAAGATTAAAAAAATAGCATAGCATAATATAAAATGAAACAAACATACCGAAGTGTCATGATGCTTACTTTTTCAAAGACTCACACACACACAAATGTAGGTAAAGTAATGTGGCAAATGTTGATAAGGGTTGAATCTAGTGAGAGTTAAGTGTTCATTGTACCATTTGAATTCTCCGTACCTTTGAAGTTTTTCAAAATAAATAGTTTGAGGGGAAAAAAATCATAGCTTTAAATGAAATTTGCCCCTGTATGACCTTGAGCAAGTTAAATAAACACTTAGTGCCTCAGGACCTCATTTGAAATAATAATGAATCTACATCAAAAAAACAATGGTGAGGATTAAATAAATTACTATACATAGAGAAATTTACAACAGTGTCTGGCACACAGCAAGGGCTGTACATGTTTGCTATTTCCATTTTCCATTTTGTGTTGCTCCGGTAACAATGGGACTATTTGTTAGTGATGGGAAAAGGGGGAAAGGCTACTATCTGTTCACTGCTACCATCTCATCTACCATACTACTTCAGAGAATGGATAAATGTTGAAGACCAGAAGCAATCCAATCTCAAAGCCAGACCGAGAAATGTATTAATAAGAAAGGGAGATAGCATTAAGTGGTAAAAGGATCTGGGTACAGATAGGTTCTAGGTCCCAGGCCAGCTCTGGCAATAGCAGGTGGATGATGGCAATGTAACAGTATAACTTGCTTTTTTACTCTGAACTCCAATTTTCTTATCTATAAAACTGAATTGAATCAAATAGTTGTGTACAAAATTATTTTATAATGTATTTCTCAATCACTGATGAATACTACCTAGTTAGCAGACTTTAACTGGGATGTATAGGCAATTGATTACAATTTAAAAATAACAGCTCCAAACATATGAGGCGGGGGAGATCCTGTTTCTGACTTACTGATCAAGTTTGGGCCTTTCAGTATAGCAAAGATGGAACAAAATTCTTACATGCCCTAATGGGACTAGAATATTAAAGTATCATTCTCAAAATATCTTTAGGTAATACTTTAGATAGCAATGAGCAATCTTGGCTTTCCAGTTTTTCTCAACAGAGAGTTTTTAAGGAGTAAGGCAAAATGAATTCACTGCAATATGCCATCATCAAAATTTTACAAAGATTCCCATTTCATTACTAAATCAGCTTCTTATTATTGCTGTAACAAATTACCACAAACTCAGTGGCTTAACACACCATAAATGTATTACCTTACAGTTCTGGCATGGGTCTCACTGGGCTAAACTCAAGGTGTCCACAGGGCTGCATTTTTTTCCAGAGGCCCCAGGGAGGATCAGTTTCCTTACCTTTTCCAGTTTCCTGAGGATACCTGTCTTCCTCAGCTTGTGGCCCCTTTCATCTTCAAATCCTGCAATAGCTGGTTGAATCTTTCAACATGTAAATCACATCACTCTGATATTCTTCTGCCTCCCACTTTCATCTTTTAAGAATCCTTCTGATTACGTTTGACCCCTCCAAACCACCCAGGATAATTTCTCTATGTTATGGTCATCTGACTAGCAACCTTAATCCCTCCTAGCCATGTGCAGAACATATTCACAGATTCTGAAGATGAGGATGAGGAAGTCTTAGAGGACTTCCACAGTTTCCAATCTCTTTCTAGTTGAATCCACAGGCCTTTTTTGGGTCCTAATTCTCTTCCACCTGCCCTGCCTCCACCCCGTCACCATCCACATTGCTCAATTCTAAATGGCTTTTTTTCCCTCCAAACTCTTCTTTCTTGGATGTGAAAACATCGATATTTCCACTTCCCTTTGAGTATATCCGATTATTTCCCTTTCTACCTGTTGCTTTCACTTCCTTCTCTCCGCGCCCCAGTTATCAAAAGTCCCTGTCCTGGGCCCCACCAGTAAAAAAACTTCCTCGGGGGCAATCTGTTTTTATCTCCCCAAATCCACATCTCTGGCCAAGAGCCTCCATAACTTTAATACCATCTCTAATTACCGGCTCATATGGTTAACTGCTATTACTTCAATTTCAGCATTTTCCTAATACAAATTAATCATTGTACCCTCATGTCTTCCACTATTTCCTATTTCGTCAATGGCTTCTTATGTTCGTCTTTATTTTCTTCTTTATTTCTTATTTTCTTTGATATTTTCGTCACACTTTTTCACTCAAATTAGGAAACACATTCTCCGACTTCTTCATTTGAAATACGCTCTTGCCACTTACCCACTATGCTACTGGTTCAAAGTCCATGTGTCTCACACTCTGAAAGGCCAAAACTCAAAATGTCAGTCTGGAGTAAAGAAAAGTTTATTGATCAAGAGGGTGCTCCCTCACTCGCCACCAACAGCCTGCCTCACTGCTTGCACCCCGGCTGCTGCCCTGTGGAAATGCTCCAATTAGACAAAGTGCTTGCACAGAGTAGGGGCAGTGTCCAGGGCACTGGCTCCTCATCTCACTCAGGCTTATGGCAAAGATGTAAAATTTGGTGCAGATGCCTGAGCCTCAATGCTTCAAGGTCTAGACCTTCTTTTTAGCCGGCGCTTTAGCCATTACTATGGGGCCAAAGGGAAGAACAGTGATTACTGAATAGAACTGGGGAAGCCACAAAGTAACAAAAGATGGTGTGACCATTGCAAAGTCAATTGACTTAAAAAAAATAAATATAAAAATATTGGAGCTAAACTTGTTCAAGGTGTTGCCAATAATACAAATGAAGAAGTCAGTGATGGCACCACCACTGCTAGTGTACTGGCATGCGTTATTGCCAAGGAGGTTTTTGAGAAGACTAGTAAAGGTGTAATCCAGTGGAAATCAGGAGAGGTGTGATGTTAGCTGTTGATGCTGTAATTCCTGAACTTAAGAAGCAGTCTAAACCTCTGACAACCCCTGAAGAAATAGCTAAGGTTGCTACAATTTCTACAAATGAAGACAAAGAAATTGGAAACATAATTTCCAATGCAACAAAAAACGTTGGAAGAAAGGGTATCATCACAGTAAAGGATGGAAAAACACTGAATGATGAATTAGAAATTATTGAAGGCACGAAGGTTGATCAAGGTTATATTTTTCTATACTTTATTAATACAGCAAAAGGTCAGAAATGTGAATTCCAAGATGCCTATGTTCTACTGAGTGAAAAGAAAACTTCTAGTGTTCAGTCCATTGTACCTGCTCTTGAAACTGCCAATGCTCATCGTAAGCCCTTGGTCATATTTGCTGAAGGTGTTGATGGAGAAACTCTAGATACACTTGTTCTGAATGAGCTAGCAGTTGGTCTTCAGGTTGTAGCGGCCGAAGCTGTAGGTTTTGCTGACAATAGAAAGAACCAGTTTAAAGACATGGCTACTGTTACTGGTGGTACAATGTTTAGAGAAGGATTGACTCTCAATCTTGAAGATGTTCACATTCATGACTTAGGAGTAGTTGGAGATGTCATTGTGACCAAAGATGGCGCCATGTTCTTGAAAGGAAAAGGTGACAAGACTCGAATTGAAAAATGTATTCAAGAAATCATCGAGCAGTTAGATATCACAACTAGTCAATATGAAAAGGAAAAACTAAATGAACATCTGGCAAAGCTCTCAGATGGAGTAGCTGTCCTGAAGGCTGGTGGGACAAGTGATGTTGAAGTGAATGAAAAGAAAGACAAAATAGCAGATGCCCGCAATGCTACATGAGCTGCTGTTGTGGAAAGCACTTCTCTGGGAGGGGGTGCCCTGCTTCGGTGCAGTCCATCCTTGGACTCATTAACTCCAGCTAAGAAAGATCAAAAAGTGGGTGTAAAAATTATCTTAAAAGCCCTCAGATTTCCTGTAATGACCACTGCTAAGAATGCAGGTGTTGAGGAATTGTTGATAGTTGAGAAAATTATGCAAAGTTCCTCAGAAGTTGGTTATGACACTACGCTTGGAGATTTGGTGTACATGGTGGGAAAAGGAATCCTTTATTGGGTGCTGCTGGAGTGGCCTCTCTGTTAACAACAGCAAAAGCTGTAGTCACAGAAATTCCTAAAGAAGGGAAAGGCCCTGGGATGGGTGGGATGGGTGGGATGGGAAGTGGTATGAGAGGTGGCGTGTTCTAATCCCGGAACAGTGCTTTCCCAGCTAACGAGAACTGTGAGCGGAAGCTCAAGGCAGTGCTCCTCACCGACAACTTCAGAGAAGTCAGTTGAAGGAAATGACTGAAGAAAAGCCCGGTTGATATTTAAAAAAATCACTATAACCATCAGTTACTGGTTTCAGTTGACAGCATACAATGGTTTACTGTTGTCATTGTCCACGCCTACAGATAACTTATTTTGTATTTTTGAATAAAAATACATTTGTACATTCCTGATAATTAAGTGCAATAGCCATGAACCAATGTATTGCTTTCAACTTAAATCACTGAGGTATTTTTACTACTATTCTGTGAAAATCAGGATTTTAGCGCTTGCCATCACCTGATGAAGCAGTCTTTCTGTGGAATATAATAATTGTGTACAAAGCAGAGAAATATCCAATTATGTGACCTTTGTCTAATAAAAATTTGTTTAAAGTTAAAAAAAAAAGTGCCAGCTGAAAAGATGGGAGTGCTAGCAGTTTCTCAAATCCACCTTTTGAAAACTAGAGTTTAGGCTTCTTTTAGGCCAGGGAGAGAAAATGAGAGGGGCTGTTTTTGTAAAAACTCAAGCGTCCAGCAGAAATCCTCTAATGCTTAGCATGTCTAAAGCAGGGGCTGTTAGCCTGAAGGCTTTAGAAACAAATGCAGGCTGGAGTAAGAGGGAGTCAGTGAGACCTAGCATTTCACTGCATTGCAAATACAAAAAATTGACTTCTTCACATTAAAAACATGCAACAATTTCTTTACATATTTATTTACGTGAGTTTAAAAACAACGGAGAGTTGTACTAGCAACCTTGCTTTACCTCTCCCACAATACCTCACTCTTTTCCAACCTGAGCCAGGCATAATGGATCCTGCAAAGGGTGAAGAAGAAGGGCTGTTCTGCCATCAGTGAGGTAGCAACTGGAGAGTACACCCTCAACCTCCAGGAGCACATCCATGGCATGGGCTTCAAGAAGCGTGCCCCCTGGGCACTGAGAGAGATCTGGAAATTTGCCATGAAGGAGGTGGGAACTCCAGACGTGAACACTGACACCAGGCTCAACAAAGCCGTCTGGGCCAAAGGAGTAAGGAATGTCCCGTCCATATCTGGGTGCAGTTGTCCAGAAACGTGATGAAGATGAAGAGTCACCACACAAGCTCTACTCATTGGTACACCATGTGTACCTGTCACCATTTTCAAAAATCTATAAACAGTTAATGTGGATGAGAACTGCTGATTGTTGATTAATTCAAGTTATAAAACTGCATAAAAAAAGATATTCATTATGTACATAGATAACATTGTATATTTATCATGTACCAAGCATTTTTTTTCATGGCTTACCTAATATAATCACAATAACCCCGTATTAATGACAAAGTAATTAGATCCAGAGAGATAAAATAATTTGCCCATGGTCAAGAAGCAGTAAGTGATAGGTCTTCCTAAAAGATTGCCATTACCATTTAAACTGTGCAGACTCAGAACAGTCTCCTTTATTTTGGATGTCTGCCTCTAGTGCATTACTTACCTAAATGCTCAAGATGCTATTCTTGAACTTGGAGTGGCCTGCGCCAATGTAAGAAACATCCAAACCTGTAGAGAATTTTTGAGTTTATTTAAGCCAAGCTGATGACAATTGCCAGGAAGCAAAATCTCAATGGATTGAGAAAATACTCCAGAAAGTAGTTTTACCACTTATTTTATACATCAGAATCAAAAGAGAAGACATAGGGGATTCAAGAAATCCACTGGTGGTAGATTAAGGAGGTGGGAGAAAGAAAAGCTGGGAAATCTCTGAGATTGGATAAAAAGGAAAAGGAATACAAACTTCTTTTACCTAGGTGGGTACAGGATAGTTCACAATGAACTTCTACAGTGCACAGAGATGGGATGCAGGGGAACAAGGTAACAATGAGGGGCTCTGTGGTGTCCTGTTCTGGTGGGAAATTGTGCCCTGAGGAGTTTGGAAGAAAGGGGTTCCTCTGTTACTCCCAAAGGTATGTTATTGTGGATGCAGGAAGACAGAAGACAGGCTCAGTTAAGGTAAAGAGTAAGGTAAACCTTTGTCAAGGACGCTACAGGCCTAGGATGTGGCGGCCCTCCATGACTACTTTTATTTAGGAAGTTTTAATTTCACACCAGTCTTGTGGTTGCATTTAGGTCGGAGGTCGTAAGGCCCACTGGGCAGGCTTCTGCTAAGCCTGTCAGTTTTATGATGTGGCCCCTCTTCTCGTTGACAGTCTGGTTTCACCACAGAATTTCCAAGCCTATAACTGGAATTCAACAATGCAGATTTTCTTTAAAAAAAAACTCCCTATAAACTAATTTTTAGAGGCGACTGTTAAATAAAAAATAATACATTACATCACCCACTGACTGGGAAGTTGGGAAGTATACAGGGCAATGTAGAGATAAGTAGGCAAGTGTTGTAGGTTAAATGTCTCTCAAAAATTCATGTTGAAGTCCTAACTCCCTCAGTAACGCTTAGGATGTAACCTTATTTGGAAACAGGGTCTTGTCAGAGGTAATCAAGTTAAAAAGAGGTCATTAAGGTGAGCCTTAACTTATAATTGGTTTCCTTGTAAAAGGGAAATTTGGAGACAACCACACACACAAGGAAAACACCAACATGTGAAGATAAAGGCAGAAACTGGGGCGATGCTTCTAAAAGCCAAGGGACTCCAGACGGCCAGCAAGCTGCCAGAAGCCAGCCAAGTAGCACGGAAAAGTCTTTCTGCAGCCCACAGAAGGAATGAACACTGTGGGCACCTTAATCTCCGATTTCTGGCTTCTAGGATTTCGAGACAAGGAATTCCTGCTGATTAAGTCACTCAGTTTATGTTATGTTGTTATGATAACCTCGGCAAACATATAGGAAAGAGGGAAAGAAAGTTCTGGATAAATCAAGCAGAGATATGTCACTTTAAAAACTGTTAGGCAGTCTTGCATTTTCAAAAAACACTGGTAGTTCCTTGAGGGCATTATGCTAAGTGTAGTTAGACTAGAGCAAACACTGCATGATCTCACATATATGTGGAATCTAAAATACAAAAAACAGGAAACTAAGCTCATAGATACAGAGAACAGATTGGCAGTTGCCAGAGGTGGGGAAATAAGTGAAGGGGTCAAAGGTACAAAATTCCGGTTATAAAATAAGTCCTGGGATCTCCTGTACAGCGTGGTGACTATAGTTAATAATGCTGTATTGCATATTTGGAAGTTGCTGAGGGAGTTATTCAAAGTTCTCATTTCAAGAAATAAAATTTTTTGAAACTGTGACAGATGTTAACTAGACTTATTGTGGTAGTGATTCCACAATGTATACAAACAGTGAATCATTATGTTGTACGCCTGGAACTAATATAATGATAAATGCAATTATACCTCAATTTTATAAATGTTAGGAATTTGTGTACTATAAAATAGGGAGGATAACAGCACATTTCCAATCTTTAATAATATTAGCGAAGAGGGGAGGGAAGGCAACTGTACAAAAGAATTACCTTAAATAGGGCAACTGAAGGCTTTCACCTGCAATTGCAATCAGGTGTTTTAAATCATTGGCATTTTTTTCCTTTTAAGTAGGTGAGAAGTTTTATTTTTTAAACTCCCTTTGCTGTACTTTACATCCCTGTAACTACCAATTTGTACTTCTTAATGCCTTCACTGTTTTACCCATCCCTCCACCTCCACCCCCCCTCAAGGCCACTATCGGTCTGTTCTCTGTATCTATGAGTCTGTTTCTGTTTTGTTTGGTCCTTTACATTCTTCTTTAGATTCCACATGTAAGTGAAGTAATATGTATTTGTCTTTCTCTGACTTATTTCACTGAGCATAATACCCTCTAGGTCCCTACATGCTGTAAGCAAATCATTGTCTTTTATAATGCCTATTAGCCCCTCCTCCTTATTATAGATATTTAGTTCATTACCTTATAGCTTTTCTTCTGTTATATGTATTTAGGGAGATAAACTTCTCTCTTAAAATGGGTTTCATAGATCTCATAAATTTTCAGAATTTACTTCAAAATAATTTCTAATTTCCATTATGATTTCTTTTTTGACCCTTGGGTTGTTAGGAAGTATAGTTCTTAATTTACAAGCATTCTAAGATTATTTTTATTATTGATTTCTAGTCTGATTTCTTAGTGGTCAAAGAACATACTTTGCATGAACTTGATTTGTTGGAACTTGCAGCTATTTGCTTACATGATTGGATTTTTTATAATGACCCATGCATATTTGAAAGCAGTGTGTATTCTCCAGTTTCAGGACACAGTGTTTATATGTTTGACCACAAAGTCAAATATGTAAGTTGTGTTGTTCAAACCTTGTATAACTTTATAAATTATTTTCTATGTTGTACCTGAAAAAGGTATGTTAAAACCCCTCCATGGCCCTGACTGGTGTGGTCAGTGGGTTGGGTGTCATTCTGCAAAGTGAAAGGTGTCCAGTTCAATTCCAGGTCAGGGCACGTGCCTGGGCTGCAGGCCAGGTTCCCAGTTGGGGGTGTGAGAAGCAACCCATCAATGTTTCTCTCCCTCTCTTTCTCCCTACCTTCCCCTCTCTAAAAATAAGTAAATAAAATCTTTTAAAAAAATCTAAAGCGTTCGTTAACTTTGTGACAAAGCAAATAAGATACAATTCCTCTTAACCCTCAATACACATCTACTATCCTTTGCCAACAGCAGAGAATAAGACTATGGTGTCACAGTTTCAGAAATTCACCTGTTGCAACTGTCCTCACATTGCTACTTGTTTTTATTTAGGAAATAATGGAAATTTTTTTTTAAATGACCCCAAAGTTATAAGTGTAAAACATACCCATATGAAAGAGTCATTATGATCAGCACAGATGTTCAAATTCCAAATACCTTCCTCATTCTTATTCCTTTGTTATAAAGTGGAACAAAGATACTCTAATCCCTTGCAGTTTCTGCTGTCAAATGTGAGATCCATGAGGGCAGCAGATCCTGTCTGTTCTCAACACTGTACATGAAACGTCATGCATACTGCAGGTACAGGAGAGACAATAAATACCTGTGCAACGAAGAAATACAAGGAAAGCCAGTAATCTGGAGAAGGGGATGACAGGTGGGAGTGGGCTACACAGAACAAATAAAAGTGAAATAATGCCTGTAAAAAGTCATTCATTGTAATATCAGAAGAAATTTAAGTGGAACAATACTCTATCACTTTTATTTAATACTTATAGCCATATGTAATGGCTTCACTAAGCCTTAAATTCCAAAACAATTTCTAATAATTTAAAAGTGGCATCAAAGAATAATTATTAAAAGCTCATTAACTTGCTACTGTTTTGTAAAAAAATAAACTCAAAAAGGTTTACGTAATAGTTCATTTGGATAAAAAGATATATAAATAAAAAAGTTCTGCAAAAAGATAGGAAACTATTAACAGTGGTTTTGTCTAGGAAGGCCCGGAGTGCCTAATGCAAAAAGATGGGAACTTTTTTTACTTTATATGCTTCTGCACTGTTTATATTTTATATTTTACAATGAAGAGGTATATTTTATAGTAAAACTCATATAGAGAAAATGTCACATTTGTAAATATTTTTGAACCTCAGGTAGAAATTATAATCTCAAGAATATACTGATGACTGATAATATTGTTTAAAGTTTGCATGTCCTATCTCTTTTTACTAAAATATGAAAGTAGATAATGAAACAGACTAGGACGTAAGAACGGGTCATATGCCAGTCTGCTTCAAAGCAGGAAAAACCACCATTATACTTAAGAAAGAAAATTTTCCAAAACCTGAAATTATAAACATCTACAGTGGTACCTCGGTACCTGTTGTTAATTCGTTCCAGAACTCATGAGGAGTGCTGAAACTGACAAGCGGCAAGCAAGCGACAAGTGATGAAGTCTCTTCTCTTGCAGGGCTGCAGAGTGGCTCATACAAGTTCTACCAAGTGCAGTAAGTCCTGAGCAAGCACTGAATGCTGAAACATTTTTTTCTTGTCAAAGTACGACGAGTGCCAAGTTTAATGAAGTCTGCAGCTGACGAGTAACAAGGTATTTGCTGGTTTTTGTTAAATATTATCAGTGATCTTTGTTATCAGTGAACATATGTTCAAATTTAGAATTTTTTGGTTTTTTTAAAAATGAGAACTATTACATATAGGAGTTGAACCAGGTACATTACAGACTCAAAAACAAACAAAACCAAACCTAGTTGTTCATTCTTAAAATAATCTACAAATTCTTTTACATTAAAAAAATAATGGCCTCACTAAGGACATCATAAACACAGGAGTACCAGATTTTATTACAGGTGGATTGGCCATAAAATTATAAACTGTCATTTAGCTTTCAGTCCCTTTTTTACTGTTGATACAGTTAATTATAAAACAACTTAAAAAGATATGGTTCTCAAATGATAGCAAATATATCAGAAAGTTAGTAATAACTAGCATTCTAAAATATACACGTCTGTGAAAAAGCTTTCAAATGAACACAATTTCAGTATCATTTTGAATAGATTTAAATGGTATTCATTTTAGAACTAGTAACAGCATTCTTTGATAGTGGCTCACTATAAGATATTGTACTGGAAATTTGTAAATTAAGCAACTGTTTCTTATGATATGCATCATTTTCCTGGTTCTCATATTCATCCAGAGATTTCCTGATACAGTTCTTTAATTCGTCAATTCCTTCTCCAGTAATTGCAGAGATGGGGATGATATGTTGGAACTCCACTATCCTTTCTGGAATCATGTTTTCTTCAAATAAATGCAGAAAATCTGAAACAAAACCCACAAAACTATGCTGAATTTCACTATTTTTGAAAGTTAAGTCAAAACTGGACTTCTGGTCAAGGTGGTGGTATAGGTAGACATGGCTTGCCTCTTCCCACAACCACATCAGAATTACAACTAACTAAAATATAGAACCACCATCACTCAGAAACGTCAGAAATTGAGTTGAATGAAAGTCCGACAACTACGGAATTAAAGAAACCACACCCATCCAGACTGGTAGGAGGGGTGCAGAAATAGAATGGGCTGGTCTCTCATCCACATATGGTGTTTAAAAATTTTGGGAGGGGTATCTCAGGAGCAAGGAGTCCCAGCCCCACACCAGTCCCCCCCAGCCCAGGACTCCAGTGCAAGGAAGATAAGTCCCCACAACTTCTGGCTGCAAACCCAGCAGGGACTGAATTGGGAGAAGAAACTGCTGGAGCACCAAGCAGTTCCTCTAAAAGAACCCATGCACAGACTCAGCTTCTCAGACTCACCCCCTCTGAGCTCCAGCACCAAGGAAGCAGCTTGAAAAGCACCAGTGGCACACAGGGAGGAAATTATATGTCTGGCATCAAGGTTAGCAGAGGCCCTTGTCCCTTTTCTAAACCCTCCCCTCACAGACCTGGCAAGCTAATGCCATATCTGAGACTCCAATAACCTTGTGAACACTATTTGACCTGGCCTGGAAATCCCCAGCGACTCCACCTAACCCAACTTACTGGCCCACCCAAGCTGCTTTCCAGTAGAAGGGCTGGTCTTGGCTTGTGCTTCACAACTTCCTAAATCCTATCAAACAAGCACCAGTTGGCCTCAATGAGCCCCAGGCCCAGCACAAGCAGCAGCCAGCCTAGATTCACAGCTTGGCTTTGCCTGGGAATCTCCAAGCCCAGCACAGGTAGCAGCCATCTCAGATTGTTTTATAGGTCAGGTAGGGTGGCCCTGGGCAAAACACAGGTGGGGACTGACCTAAACCTGCACCACCTGGGAAACTCCAGGGCCAGCACAGCCAGTGGACAGCTACAGACCATGTTGGAGCACCACACAGCCCCTGCAGAGCTGATCCTCCACGGAGAGCAGAGATTGGTGGTAGGCGGTCACAGCCAGTCCTTGCAAGAGAATCCCTCCCACTGATATGCCAACAGCAACCACAGCTCAACTACAAGAGGAGGGTGTACTCGGTCCACATGAAGGGCACATCTAGTGTACCCAGCATGGATGATAGGGGAGGCTGTGCCACTGGTCTCTACAGGACACCTATTACCTTAGGCCACATTACCAAGATATAGAGTCAAAGCAGCTCTACCTAATACATAGAAACAAACACAGGGAGGCTGCCAAAATGAGGAGACAAAGAAACATGACCCAAATGAAAAAAGATCAAAACTCCAGAAAAAGAGCCAAAAGAAATGGAGATAAGCAATCTGTCAGATGCAGAGTTCAAAACACTGGTTAGAAGGATGCTCAAGGAACTTAGCGAGGACCTCAGCGGCATAAAAATGATCCAGTCAGAAATGAAGGATACACTGATTGAAATAAAGAACAATTTATAGGGAAACAACAATAGAGTGGATGAAGCTGAGAATCAAATCAATGATTTGGAACATAAAGAAGCAAAAAACCACCAATCAGAGCAATGAGAAGGAAAAAGAATCCCCCAAAATGAGGAAAGTATAAGCTGCCTCTGGAACAACTTCAAAAGGTCCAACATTTGCATTAGAAGAGAAAGAGCAAGAAATTGGAAACCTGTCTGAAAAAGTAATGAAAGAAAACCTCCTTAATCTAGTGAAGGAAATAGACATGCAAGTCCAGGAAGCACAGAGAGTCCCAAATAAGATGGATACAAAGAGACCCACTCCAAGACACCATAATTAAATGGCCAAAGGTTAAAGATAAAGAGAGAATCTTAAAAGCAGCAAGAGAAAAGCAGTTAGTTACCTACAGCAGAGCATAAGACTGTCAGCTGATTTCTCAGAAGAAACTTTGCAGGCTAGAAGGGATTGGCAAGAAATATTCAGTCATTAAAAGCGGGGACCTACAGCCAAGATTGCTCTACCCAGCAAAGCTATCATTTAGAACTGAAGGACAGATACGAGTTTCCCAGACAAGAAAAACTAAAGGAGTTCATCAACACTAAACCATCATTATATGAAATGTTAAAGGGACTTATTTAAGAAAAAGAAGATCAAAATTATGAACAATAAAATGGCAAAAATACATATTTACCAACAGTTGAATCTAAAAAAAACAAACTAAACAAGAACAGAAACAAAATCATGGATAAGGAGAGCATTCTGATGGTTGTCAGATGGGAGGGAATTGTGGAGGAATGGGTGGAGAGGTGAGGCGATTAAGAAGTACAAGCAGGTATTTACAGAATAGCCATGGGGATGTTAAGTACAATATAAGAAATGGAGTAGCCAAAGTAGCCAAAGAGCTTATATGCATGACCTATGGACACGAACAACGGTCGGGGGGATTGTCTGTAGGAGTGTGGGTTGCTGGGTGGTGCGGGGCAAAGGGAGAAAAAAATCAGGACAACTGTAATAGCATAATCAATAAAACTTAATTTAAAAAAAGAAAGTAATCAAAACTATTTTAAAGGTTTGACTTGTGAATCAAGGAACTGAAAACTTAGCATTTTTAATTTCCTTTTTTCCTTTTCTAACAAGCTCTCGGAACCCTTGGTTTTTACTAGTGACAATGGAAAGGTTCTTGGCACATGACAGATGCTTAGTAAATATTTGCTGGGTATTTTAAACCAAATTAAGTATAAATAAGAGAATCACAGAAGATGATTTACTTATAGAAGCAAGTTGCCTTGGTAGGGTGGGGTTTGATAAAGTGACGTAACATAGATTGTCTGAAAAAAACTTTCTATAAAAACCCATCATTTGTGGTTTGGTATTCTCTAGCTTGCCTCAGCACACAGGTGCCTTTAAGTGCCCTAAAGTACAAACTTATCATCACTGGTACAATGAGCCATACCAAACCTGAAAAAGGTGTGGGGTAGTTCAAGGGGAGATCATTTCAGATCAGCTACTCTATCACACCACAGGGGCTGAGAGAAAAAGTATATTACTTTTTCTTCTCCCCTGCCACCAAGGCAATGGGACGAGTGATGGCATCCTGATGAGATGGGTTAATACTGATATGAACTGGAAAGGCAGGGCTGAAAGAGAATGGACAAGCCAACACGAGACCGGTTTCTAAGATTCATATGCCCCCAAGAAGTCCAGAGAGGTTAATTCAGGAATTATCACTGATGGGGCTATGTTTTGTTTTATGACAGTCCAAAATAGGCACAAACTCTCGCTTTTGGTGCCTCTTTTGAAAAATGCCCTTTTCTGCAAGACCAACTAACATACAGATCTAAAAATTCATAAAGCAAATGACAATAAAGAATAAAGACTAAGTACTAATTCCAGAGAGTATTTATATCCTGAAAGTAACTTAGTAACCCAAGGGCAGCTCCTACATGTAAATTTCACTGGGAAAATATTTTTGAGGGGAGAAAGAATCTTCTGGTGCTGTTAGTCTGAATAATTTATTTTCCTCAATTGTTATCCCTCAATTTTAAAGGATAAAAGCAGAGAAATTAGTACTATTTAAAACCATGTTAACCACGTCCCATCCACCCTACTCTTTCTCATTTGTGAAGAGATTCTCCTCTAGACTCAGAGAAATAAAAGCATTATTGCCGCAGGACAGAGAGTTCCGCAAAGTTCAATGTTCAAGACAGTGGAGAGTCCCTTTAAGTTCCTTTACACAAAGTGGTACATTTAGGAATAAATTTCAAACAAATAAATCCTTTTGGAGTAACAGTATCATTTTTCTGTGTTATACATATATAGGTACATGTACTCAAAAGTTTTTTTTAGAAGATTAGTACTCTTCAAATGCCTATACAGCTGCCACTGCAAAGGTACATATCTCTTTGGAACTATTAGCTGTTTTCACATCTATGGGAATGAAGGTTTAGAACCTGTGAGATATGTTAAAGTGAACGACTTTAGAGGTAGGTGCTGACTTTTGCCTCTTCCAATCCAAATCCCATTAACTTATTAAGGACTCCATTTAAGTTTTACTTCTTCGTGAAGCCTGACCTTCTCAGCTCAAATTATCTTTTTCTTCTGTCTCCTCTCACTATCTATATCACACATTTGGAAACTTGGTAATAACTGCTACATCACAATGTTATTTAAATATTTCATATGGTATGGGTTCTTCAAACATACTTTTTTTAAGAGTAGCAACTGTTAGTTTTCTTTTTCACTAATTATACCACTTAGTGCACTCTGCGCTTCTAGGTATTCGTTAAATGAATGAATGGAATTACCTTTAGGATTCTGGAGTTGGTTCATTAGTACATGGAAATTATTTTGGGCATCTGGTAAGTCCATTTTATTTACTGCCAGGAGTGCAGGTTTTGTCTGAAGTTCTTCTTTGTACAATTCCAACTCCTTTAAATAAAAAAAGAAAAACCAAGTAATTAATTTTTTAAAAATCCTCCCAGGATGATATATCCATTGATTCCAGAGAGAGGAAGGGAGGGAGGGGGGAGATGGAGATGGAGATGGAGATGGAGATGGAGATAGAGACAGAGACAGAGAGAGAGAGAGAGAGAGAGAGAGAGAGAGAGAGAGAGAGAGAAACATCGGCTGCCTCCTGCATGTACTCCAACCGGGGACTGAATCCACAACCTAAGCTTGTGCCCTGATGAGGATCCAATCTGTGACCTTTCAGTTTATAGGGCGATGCTCCAACCAACTGAGCCACACCGAACAGTGTGAAAAACCAAATAATTTTATTAAAATACCTACACAGAATACCTGTTTGGTAATATCTTTCTTTACCTTGTGGGCCTGGGTAATCTAGAGCCCAGTTACATCTCTGAAACACAGTAAATCCCAACAACCACGAAATTAATTAACAAAGGACACTCAGAGAATGTTTAATAATTAGGTCACGTGTTAATATATTTTAGTTCACATGACATCCTAGAGACAATTGTGCTTTGTGCCTCGAGCCAAATATGAACTGGACTTTAAAAAAAAAAATTTATTTTTTAAAGAGAGGGGAAGGGAGGGAGAAACAGTGGGAGAGAAACATTGATGTGCAAGAGAAACACCTATCAGTTGCCTCTCACATGTCCCAACTGGGGACCTGGTGTGCAACCCAGGCACATGCCCTGACTGGGAATCAAACCCACGACCATTCAGTTCACAGGTTGCTGCTCAACCCACTGATCCACACCAGCTAGGGCCAAATATCTGGACTTCTGTTAAGCACAAAGATAAAATTCAGAAGTGAATAGCAATAAATCTTCAAGATTATGGATTAGGCCATATATGTATATCACACGAAGAAGCATAAGCAAAAGAAAAAATAGACAAACAGGAGTTCATGAAAACTTAAAATTCTGTGTTTTAAAAGACAGCCTAAAGAAAGTAAAAGACAAATGGAAGAACGGGAGAAAACATTTGTGAATCATGTATCTCATAAGGGACTTGTATCCAAAATATAATAAACTCTTACGACTTCACAATAAAAAAGAAAAATAACTCAAATTAAAAAATGGGCAAAGAATCTGAATAGGTATTTCTGCAAAGACAACAAATGGTTAATAAGCACATGGAAAGACAATCAACATCATCCATCACTAGAGAAAGGCAGATCAAAACAATAATGTGATACCCACTTCATTCCTACTTGGGTAGCTAAAATAAAAAGATAGACTTTAACAAGTGTTGACACTAATGTGGAAAAATTGGAACCCTCATACATTGCCAGTAGAATTTTAAAATGGTGCAGGGGTATACCCATTTGGAAAACCGTTTGTCAGTTCCTCAAAGTATTAAACATGGAGTTACTATATTATCTAGCAATTCTATTCCTAGGTATATACTCATGAGAAATGAAAACAAGTCCATTCAACAAACTGTACACGAAAGCTCATAGCAGCATTATTCATAATAGGCAAAAAGTGTCAAATGAAATATCCTATACAAAATCCTAGAGGTAAGAAACATCTCTCTGTGTTAGAGGGATATCACGGGGCAGGATGTAGAATGTAAGAAGAACAGGGGGCAAACCTTGCCAGACCTCGTAAACTGTGTTCAGGTTAGACTTTAACCTAATAACAATGGGGCACCATTGAAGTGTTTTAAGCAGGGAACAAACATCAGCTTGCTTTTTTACAAAACTCACTCTAGCTGTCATAGAAAAAATGGACTGCATAGAAATGAAACTAGAAGCAAGAAGACCAGATGGGAGGGACTTACAATATTCTAATGAGAAGGGTTGATGATCACACAGTGCGGATGAAGACAAGCAGTTGGATTTCAGCAAGATTTAGGATATAAAACTGACAGGGCTTGATAGAGGTGGTGAGAAAGAGAGAATCAAGACCACCACCCAGATTTCCAGCTTACATACACAGTAAAGTTCTGGAGGAGGCTGGAAAGTTTAAAAAAAAAAAAAAAAAGGTTCAGTTTTAAGTTTTATACATATTAAGTTTGAGAAGTTAAGGGGATATCTAACCAAAGGTGTCTAAGAGGCAGCTGGTCTAATGCTTATAACCAAAAGATCTGGGTAACAGGTATAGATTTGGCAGTCATTAATATATTTACTGTAACTGAATGCTAATTAAAGAATAAACAGGAAAGAGTATAAATAATAAACTGAGAAATAGTCTAAGAAGAAGGAATAAAAGTTCAAACAAGATAAAGTTTAAGAAGTAGGTAATAAGGAGGGTTTTATTGGTGGCAACAGTGTGAAAAGCGGGTTAATACGGAAGAGCTGAGACAACAAGATTAGATAATTCTTTAACATTGAAGGTTCAAAAAGTAGAGGCGGAATACATATTTATTTTACTTATTGTTATTTCATACAGTTTTATGTGCCTGTGTATTAGACCAAACGCAGAACACAGTAAAACAGAAAGAGAAAACCTACTTTTGTTAGCAGTATTATGGTTTCAAAGGCAGTTCTATACCGAGTTTGAGGAGAAAGCCGAAATCCAGAAATATCAACCTAAAAAAAAAAAGGAAAAGAAACAGGCTTTAATGTAAGGTTAGCTATACATTTCTGTTTTGAAATGTTTTATTCTCTCAAGCTAAAAATAATTTCTCAATCTATACTCTACTGGTGATTTAGTAATTCAAAATAAGTAAGAGAAACTGAAGTGTCAAGATAACTATAATCATTCCTGATAAAGGCACAACCATTAATAAAATTAAAAACTAGTATAGATAATTTATATTAATATGGACAATCTCATAAACAGTTGACCCTTGAACAACATGGGGGTTAGGGGCACCAATACCTACCCTATCCTGCACAGTCAAAAATCCGTGTTTGGCCCTGGCTGGTGTGGTTCAGTGGACTGAGCACCAGCCTGCAAACCAAAGAGTGGCTGGTTCGATTCACAGTCAGGGAACACGCCTGGGTTGTGAGCCAGGTCACCAGTAGGGGGCGCATCAGAGGCAACCACACATTGCTATTTCTCTCCTTTTCTCCCTCCCTTCCTCTCTATCTAAAAATAAATAAATAAAACCTTAAAAATAAATCTAAGTATAATTTTTACCTCCCCCAAAATTATAGCCCCTCAGTATTAGAGGGGGATTAAGGGATTAGTTCCAGGACCCCTGCAAGGATACCAAATCTGTGGATGGTAATTCCTGTACATAAAATGGCATGGATTGCCCTGGCTAGAGTGGCTCCACTGGTTGAGCATCAACCCACAAACCCAAAACCTGCAGGTTCGATTCCCAGTCAGGGCATGTTCCTGGGTTGCTGGTCTGGTCCCAGTTGGGGTAGGTGCGAGGGGTAGCTGATGTTTCTCACCCTCTCTCTTTTCCCCTCTCCCTCTCTCTAAAAGTAATAAATACATTTAAAAAATTTAAATGGTGTAGATCAATGCATACAGTCAGGCGTCCACATTAGGAGACCCCCAGCACTATGGATAAAAACAGTACAGGTATTTATCAAAAAAATCTGCATAGAAGTGGACCCGCACAGTTCAAACCCATTGTTCAAGGGTCAGCTGTATAACTAGCACCACCAATAAAGTAGGAAAAAGACACTACAGAACATAGTACTATGTTGAAAATCTTAAGGAATTAAACCTTGACAAGTATGGCCAAATTACATCTGATATAGTAAATAATGCCATTTCCACACCCATGTTACAAAGCTTGCTTACTGTGTTTGACTCCCATTTGCACAGGCTTTTAATAGAGTCACATATGCTACCGCTTTATCTTTAACAATTTAAACAATTTGTTTAAACGATTTCTTGGAAAACTAAATTCACTGATTTTCACATTCAGTTGACTATTACAGATATACATATGACTTACAACAAAAAGCAGTTGTTTAGTTCTTTCTATGTGCTTGAGGAATTTGTGGCCCATTCCTTTGTTCATATGTGCTCCTTCTATCAAACCAGGAAGATCAGCTACTGATACCTAATACAAAGTTAAATGTTTGATAAAAAGTGAAAAATACATGAAAACCGTAAGTACAGTTACATTAAAAAATTTTCATGGTATTTTGAATATAAACGGTTCCTGATTTGTGATTACAACTGCATCTTTATAAAGCTGAGATACCTTTACAACAGGAACAAAATCCTTTGTTATCAGAAGTTAGTCCCATTTTTAATTATTAATCTAACAATCTAGAACTTTAGGAGTTATTAATTACAAAATTCTATTAAGAATCCCATATATTAAATTGTTTAATATGAACTTTTCATAGTACTTAAACTTTCTGAATTTTTAAGTGTTAAAAAATATTAATTCAACTGCTATTCACTTAGTAAATTCTGTAGTTTTAAGTTTTAATTTCTAAATGTAATTAATGTTCCTTTTCTGTTCATACTCTACCAGAAGGACTACTGATCCTTCTTAAGAAGTACAGGATATAGCATTCCTATGTTCCTTTGGAGGTGACAGGCATTATATTAACCATTATTCTGCACTTGTGGCTTTCAAACCTCGCTGTGCCTCATAATCTTTATGATTATGCATGTGCATGTGCGAAGCTGTATAAGCTACAGATGCTCAGGCCTTGCCCCTAAGGGATTTGGTTTCAATCTGTAAGGCACATGCTTTAATTATCATAGCTATTCTTAAGCCACCCAAATAATTCTGATGTACAGTAAGGAGTAAGAAGCAGTGCTCTACACACACTGCTTGTGTGAATAAAGGTTTCAGAGGTTTGGAGGAAGTGTGGCTAGGTGCCAAAGTAGCATACACTACAGAGGTCACATGTCCTGAAATTTTGTTTGAAGGTTCTCAACTAATTTCCCTTAGAATATAAACAATGCCATTGCCGGGTAGCTCAGCTGGTTAGAGTGTCATCTGGATATACCAAGGGTGTGGGTTCAATGTCCAGCCAGAGCATATACAAGAAGCAACCAATGAATACATAAATAAGCAGAACAACAAATCAATGTCTCTCTCACTCTCTCTCTTCCTCCTTCCTCTCTAAAAATTTTAAAAAATTTTAAAAATTACAATGTTCTCTTTTCTGCTGAACTCTGTATAATTTTACTTATTATTTTAATATCTATATAATTATTGAAGTTTAATTAATTTTTACTGTTACACCACTGATACAAATGAGTATAAATCTCATATTTTATTTCTTTTGAATTATGTCAAGGGATTATATGAAACTACATTGATACATCGTCACCATAAGTCCATTGGGGTTCACTATTGGTGCTGTACATTCTATGAGTTTTGGCAAACGTATCTCATGTATGCAGCGTTACAGAATTGTACAGAAGTTTCACTGCCCTAAATATCCACTGTGCTTTGCCTATTCATCCCTTCCTTTCTCCTCATCCTTAGCAACCACTGATTTTTTCCCTTATTTTGCTCTCTCCATAGTTTTGCCTTTTTTCCAGATCTCATATAGTTAGAATCATATAGTGTGCAACCATTTCAGACTGGCTTCTTCCACTTAGTAATATGCATTTAGGTTCCTCTGTGTCTTTTCATAGCTTGTAGTGCCTTTCTGTTTAGTGCTAAATAATATTCCATTTTCTAGATGTACCACAGTTTATCTGTTTACCTACTGAGGGACTTCTTGGTTGACTCCAAATTTTGGCAGTTACCAAACAAAGATGCTACAAACGTGTGAGTGCAGGTTTTGGTTTGGATGTAAGTTTTCAACTCATTTGGGTAAATACCAAGGTGCATGATTGCTGATTGTACATTATATGTTTTTGTTTTAGTTTAATTACTAAAAAGATCTAGTTTTTTCTTATCAAGGAAAAATAAAGTTTAATAGTTAGATAAGGTCGGAATCCCATTCAATTTAAAAAAGTTTTAAAAAGAGAAAGTGGAATAATATCATTTACACGAACTTTAGAAAATGATTTTAGTCAACAAAAATCAATAACCAAATATGGAAGCAAATATGAACTTGTAATGAGAACAGAGGTTATGGAAAAAAAGATACGATGTTGTAATGATGAAATGGACTTAAAACTTTCAAGGAACAAGAAGTTACATTCTTACATATGAGTGAAATCCCACATGAGTGAAATCTGATGTGGGATATGAAACTGAAAGCAACAAATGAAAAAGAAAAATAAATAAACAAAAACTCATAGACATAGTCAATAGTATGTTGGTTACCACAGGGAAGGGTGTGAGGGGTAGTAAAGGGTAAAGGGGGGTCAAATATATGGCGACAGAAGATCTGACTTTGGGTGTGGACACAGAATGCAAGAAACATGTATTTTATAATACAGATAATGTATTATAAAAATGTACAACCTGTATAATCTTATTAACCAATGACAGCCCAATAAATTTTAAAAATATAAGTAAATAAATAATACTTATTTTTAAAAGTTACATTCTTATATATTTTACTATGATAGTGCTCATTATTGATTTGATCAGTTTCACTTATTAAAAATAAAATTTTGCAACTGCCCCACCCCAATACCTCAGAAACAGTCAAATATAAAGTCCAAGTACCAAAAGCAAGTACTTTCACTTCTAACCAAGTGTCTTACTTTAAAAATACCCACCTGTTTGAAATCTTTATACATAATCTTTCCAAGTTCAGGTTTTAATGTTGTAACTGAAAGAAAAAAGCAGTAAATTCAGTCTAGAATAAAGACTGGTACTCTCAAAACTGTCTTAGCATTATGTATAAAATAAACAATATTTCTTCTCTGTGATTCAGATTATGTTCTCATTTGTTGAAATGGAAGGTACAACTATCTCTATTTACAATATACCTGGACCAATACAGATTTTTATCATGTACACAGTCTAATCTAATTAGTGGGCCTCAAAATTCCTCTGTCACACTTGAAGAATCATGGTAAGGGGGGCAGGACTTAGGTTTCTGTCACTAGGTCTGGTCTAGGCCCTTCTCATTCAGTTATCCTCAAGCCTCACCAATCCTGCACTAGCCTCATTCCTATGATTTTTTGCTTTTCTTCCTCTTTCCTTCTCAACACACCCTGTATTATAACAATAAATACTGGCCTAATGTACAGCAGTTAGTTAAAAACGACCTCTCCTTTATCGGAGTCCAATTTTATAATGGTTTCATTTTATTTTCCAGGTTTAATGTCATTTTGCACCTTTTTGTTTAATGATGGTAGGAACCCTATCATCTTCATTCACTATTCCTAATTTAAGCTCCCATTATATCTCATCTCGTAGGCTACTGCAATAGCGTACTAACTATTCTTCCCACATCCACTTACGTCCCACACCAATCCATTTTCTGTATTATATACAGAAATCTTTTTAAAGTAAATATAATCATTTTATTCCATGCTTAAAAGGCTATCAACTGCTTTTAAGAGATGAAGATCAAATATCACCTGCATGTCAGTATGATGTAGTCTCTACCTGCATCTCCAGCCTCACCTTGGTTCCCTCTCTCCCTTACTACATGTTCTGCAGATACACAAATCCACTCCCTGCCGCTGAAAGGCCTTTGTGTAAATGCTTTTTCCTCTGACTGAAAGACCCTTCGCCTCCACCAGGTCACTGATTAATTCATATTTATTCTCTGAACCTTAGCTCCAGCATCATATTTCCACAAAAAAGTCCAAAGCAGTCACCTACACCCTTTCATAGAACCGTGTTATATTTTCTTGTATTCATCGGAGAGCTATGTGCCTTCCCCCACAAATTTGTATTCTCAATAAAAGTCAGAATACTATCAGTTTCTGCTTACCAGTCTTTATAACTTTAGAACCTATTGCAGTTCCCAGAAAAATGTACTTGCTATATTTTTGAGTGAAAGAATTCATCTCTGCCTTTCTAGTATTTATCACAGTGCTTGATAAAGGATAGGTGCTCATCCTATGCATGATTATGCACCAGGAAAGTAAATGCAACAAAGTAAGAAGTACTAGAAACTCTGCTGAGGGATACAGAGGTTTCAAAGATTAATGGAAATGCATATATTCTGCCAATAGTTTTCAAACCAAGGCTACCCTCAGACTTGTCATTCTATTCATACTAAAAGAAAGATCAGTCTAAAAATTCACCACCACACATTAAACTACAAAATAAATTATACTTACATGCATAATCTGCAATTGCAGGTTTTGCATGAGAAATCTGACTTAGCAAAGAGGATTTTCCAGCATTTGGGAATCTGAAAAGAGAAAATTTATACATTATAACAAATATCAGTACTATTAATATTTGGTTATCTCTGAATTCTAAATATTTTAAAAGGCCAACTTCTTGACTATTTCTGGGATTAAAAGTAGAGTATAAATTGAAAATAATCTTGAAAAACTTAAGCAACAAAATATACTTATGAAATAGATAAAGATAAATTCGTGCTGCCCTGACCACTGTGGCACAGTTGGCTGGGCGTTGTCCTGCAAAGTGAAAGATCGTGGGTTTGATTCCTGGTCAGAGCACATGCCTGAGGTGCAGGTTCAGGGCATGGGAGAAAAGCAACCAAGTGATGCTTCTCTTGGACAACAGCAGTCCAAGTGTATGAGTTATATACCTTTCTTCTAAAGTTCAGTTCTAAGATCAGCTTTGACAACAGCAATACACATGCATTAGTTATATATTTTTCTTCTAAAGTTCAGTTCATTTCTGAAACCAGCTTAAAAAAAAATGTGCTTATACTGGTATTCACATCAGTAATTTTTTAAGAATAGGTGCCTAATTTAAAAGCACTAGAAAACATGTTAAACATTATGCTTAAGAATCACAATGTGTTAATTACTGACTCTAATTTCAAGTCCACTTCTGAAAAGCTCAGTGTTTCACTAGAGCAGTCTCTAATAAGTCAGCAATACAAGGATCATGATAGCAGCTACCATTCATTCACTGAGCATTCATAAATCCAAGGCATGTGTTGTGCTGCAAATGCAGTATCTTACCAACATTTTGGGGTGAGAACTCTCCACTCACTATTAAAGATGAGTAAATAAAAACTCTGAGAGACTGTGTAACATATCCAAGACTAGCCAGCTAGCCTCCCGGAGATTTCAGATTCTAACCCAAATGCTTTCACCCAAGTCCCTCATCCCCACCCAACTTTTACTACTCAGCCCTTGCTAGGCTCTTTGTAGTCTGTAAAGGTTTCTCCATGAAACTTGAAACTCATTTTTCTACCAAATGAGAAAGTATATGGCTGAATTCTCACCCTTATCCATAAAACCCTATTAAACCGATAATGTTTGAAAAATATTTATTATTATAGAACTTGTAACTCACAAACCTCATTAACTGTTTTATTGGAAAAAAAAATACATGCTAATGGCAAACTTCAATGTCAGGATCACATCTTTCCCCGTTACAACTTCGGCAGGAATGGGACCTCTGTGAATTCTAATCCACGGTTGGTAAGGCCTAGACAGGCGTGGCAAGAGGTGAGGGATTCAGACTGAAGAGTCTGATAAAGAAGCAGTGAGGGGGCTGGAGAGAAACATGAAAAGAGCTTGGAAAGAACCTGTGGGAAGGCAAGGAATGGAATGGCAGTGTGGTACTCAGTTTGGCAGCAGTTTTCTTAGGCCTTCCATCTGACTACTGTGTAATGCTGTAGCAGGCCAGGGAGAGGAAGAGAGGGGAGAGGAGAAACGCACAGTTGAAGTTTTCTCTTCCTTTACCTACTCTCTTTCTTGCTATCTAGGTCTCTCCAGTTGACTGGGTGCCAGCACTGCACACCCAAAACTAAACAGCATTCTTTCATGAAAAAGATGGAGGCTCACAGAAGAGGACAACATTGCAAGGGTGTCCACAGTACTGAGAATGGACAGATCCTAAGCAGAGCATACAGGACAGGGGGGCAGTCACAGCAAGGTCCAGCTTGGTGCTCAACAGTGTGTGTGTCTGATGAGTTGATTGTACCAGCCCTGAGCCACCAGGTTAATGATATGTCAATAGCTCTATTAATACCTGTAAGTATATCTTAATCATTTTTCCCTTCTCTTTATTTCCTTGAATATACTTTTTCAAATGTGGTTTGTTTAGATTTCTTATTTTATTCCTTAATATCTGGTAACATTCTTTTACCTTCTTATATTACTGCCTTTGATTAATCTTTTTCTTTATTCACTTTCTAACATTTCACTGGCCTACTCAATTGCAGTGACCATTGACAAATGAATAGTAAACATGAAACTTTATGCTGACATTGTGAAAATAACATTTAACATCATCTTCTGTAAGTACACAAACAATGCACAAATTCCAAAAACCAGAAATAATGCCAGTTCCCAATTACTGTTTATATTTACTTCCTATTCGTGAACTATCTCTCTGGAAGGATAAAAATAAAAGACATGAATGATACTTACCCAACTAGGCCTACATCAGCTATAAGTTTTAGATCAAGGTGAATTATTCGTTTCTGGCCTTTCAATGGTAAGAAATTTGTAAGGAATTTGCCACCAAGACCTCCTTCAGCTACCAAAATCCTGTCTTTCTCTTTATTGAGTTCTCCTTAAAAAGAGAGATAAAGATACAGCCAAGATTAGCAAGCAGAGTTAATCACTAATGACATTTTTCTTTCAGAAACAGACACCAGAGGTTTCTATGAAAAGCTTGACCCTGGAAAAACACTTTTGTAACCAGCTTAGAGACTAGTTTTTGTTTTAAAACCAAGTAAATAATATTTTTTAAATAATCTTAAATCTAGCAGTTAATATTGAACATTTATATAAGATTTTTAAAAGTTCTTTCATAAATTAGCAGGGAAATACTTAATGTTTAAAAAAAATTCTGAAAATCAAGCGGTACTGGTTCCCTACAGCTCCCAAATGATTTAGAAAATGGGCACATCTTTCGCCACCTTAGAATTTACAGTGCACTCACCTATTATTTTACCATTTTCATCAGTTACTGAAATTCCCACAGGGACAGGAATTTCACAGTCTTTTCCTTTGGCGCCTTTCAGTGCACTAACCCTACAAAAAAAAAAGCTAAAATTAAAATAGGGAAAACCCACAAAATTAAATGGCTTATGCTTCAAGCAAACATAACGGTCTATACAGAGGACTAGCAACCAATCTTCTAATGTAGATGTTACATGGCCAAATATTACAGAAAACATAAAATTATCTAATTATTTACTTGAATTTTAGACTATCATAGCCCAATAAAAATAATATTAAGTAATGATTTTTTACCAAGATAACCACCAAAAGTCATTACAAATTATAATAAGCTAATATACTGTACAACTGAAATGAAGAGATCAATAAATTAGAAACAAATGAAAAATCAACTGAATAGCAAAGCTTTTAAAAAACTGACCTCAAACGAGAGTACTTTAATTATAGGGGGCTCATCCGGTTACGCTCAAATTGCTCATGAGAGAATAAACTGGCACAAACTTCTAACTAGTAAATTCACTTCTAGGAATTTGTCCTAAAAGAAAATAATTGAACCACCATGTAAACTACTATATTACACATGGATGTGTATTGTATTGTAAATATAACAGTAAAAAACCAATTAACTACCTAAATAAATGAATGACAACATAATGTTATTTCCAATACTATAACACTATGCAGCCATTTAGAATAATCTTCTGGCACAGAACAAAGTAAAAAGAGGAGACTGCAGAATGTTGTCCTCTGTTTTGTACCCCCAAACTACACACATGTGCGCGCACACACACACAATTACATTTGTATAAACACACAGAAGAGTCTAAGAAAAGTCAAGAAATGGTTAATAGTGGTTATTTTAGAAATTATAGATGGCTGACCTTTTATAAAATCTTTTATTCATTTATTTATTTAGTTATTTATTTATTGTTGTTCAAGTGCGGTTTTGTCCATTTCCCCCCACCTCTTTCCCTGCCCCTTCCATCCCCGCCTCCCACCCTCTATCCTACCCCTTTTGGTTTTGTCTATGAGCCCTTTATACACATTCCTTGATTACCCTTCCTCTGTTTTCCCGTTATCCCCTTCCCCTTTTCTTCTGTTTCCTGTCAGTTCGATTTTTATTTCAATGTTTCTGGTTATATTTTGCTTGCTTGTTTGTTCTGTAGATTAATTTCCACTTATAGGTGAAGTCATATGCACATTAAGACCACAACAAGGTATCATTTCACTAGACAGAATTGCCATCATAACCAAATCACCAAACAAGTGCTGGCAAGGTTGTGGAGAAAAGGGAACCCTAGTGCACTGTTGGTGGGAATGCAGACTGGTGCAGCCATTGTGGAAAGCAGTATGGGATTTCCTCAAAGTACTAAAAATGGAACTGCCTTTTGACCCAGCGATTCCACTGCTGGGATTATACCCTAAGAATCCTGAAACACCAATTCAAAAGAACCTATGCACCCCAATGTTCATAGCAGCACAATTTACAATAGCCAAGTGTTGGAAGCAACCTAGGTGCCCATCAGTGAATGTGTGGATCAAAAAACTGTGGTGCATATACACAATGGAATACTATGCAGCAGAAAGAAAGGAGGAGCTCATACCATTCGTGACAGCATGGATGGATCTGGAGGGCATTATGCTAAGTGAATTAAGCCAGGCAGTGAAAGACAAACACCTTTTATAAAATCTTTTTATTCCTGACCTCCATGATTAGGTCAGAATTCCCAGACCCACACATGTGTAGGCTCTCATTCATATGAGTTGTCAGTTATCATTTTCCAGTTTTCATGTATTCGATTAATGTCTACTCTCCCACTACACTACAGTAACTTCCAGAAGGGCAGGGAATAATTTAGATTAGATCATCATTGTATCCTAAGCATCTAGTACAGTGATTAGTACATAGTGATACTCAATTAACATTAGCTGAATGAATGAACTGGATTGACAAAAATGGATGATTAGAAATACACTAAAGATTTACATAGAATATATCTCTTACTGGGATATATGTTGCAATTTTTAGAATGTAGATTTAATTTTCATTCTTATTTGTTACTACTGGTGAACTTCCTATTAAAATATTAAAAACATTTACACTTAAATTTCAAAAGAACTTTGGGTAGTTTTAAAAGTTTTTATTTATTGATTTATAGAGTGTGGAAAGGAGAGGGAGAAAAACATCAATCTGTTGTTCCACTTATTTATGCATTATTTGGTTGATTCTTGTATGTGTCCCCTGACTGGGGATGGAATCTGCAACCCTGGCATATTGGGCCAATGCTCTAACCAACTGAGCTACCTGGTCAGGGCCAGAATTTTGGATAGTATTTTAAATAGTTGAAATAGTATTTGATAATTTTCATAGTTGAGCAAGCATAAACCAATTTACTGGGACATGATTTCATGATGAACAAAAGCAGTCTGATTTTTACTAGGCATTATTAGATAACTGAAATGTTACTGATATTTTGAAAGTAGTGCTTAAACCAAGTCTTGAAAAGGTAATAGGACTGTGCCTGATAATTGAGGCAGAAAAAGGTGTGTTGGCAAACCGTATATGTATATTTAAATGTGTATATATGTATATTTATTTATATATACACATATAAACACACTGGATTAGAAGGGAACAAGGTGTTTGAAGGTATAACAGTTATTTTTAGTATAACACTGGTCCAAGTGGGGTGGCATGTTGTGAAATACAGACACTGTAGTCCAGACTGTGGTGACTCTGATATGCTGTGTTAGAGGGTTTGAAGATTATCTTAGAATGATGAGGAACAGTGAAGAATTTTAAACAGGCAAGTGACATTAATAATTTGGTGTTTTAGAAAAATCACTCCAGAAATATTGTATTTTGCCATGTTTAATGCACACCCACTTTTTGGCCCAAACCTTCAGGGAAAAAAATCTTTCATTTTTTAAATTAAATTATTTATTTATTTATATTTAGGAACAAAACCAATTATCATATTCCAGGGTATTATTTTGCATATGGATATTGTTATTGCTTTTTAGTTATACTTCTAATGCATAAGCATAAATAAAAGAATTAAAAACATTTATATTGATACAGAATTAGTACTACCCATGTACAAAGCGCATCCTTATTTTTCCCTCCAAACTTTGGGCAAGAAAGTACGCATTATACATGGCAAAATATGGTAAATGGATAAAGAGTGGACTGAAGGTGATGACTGAGACTGGAGCTAGGAGACCAAGTTGGAGAATATTGCAATATTTCAGAAACAATGATGGTCATTCAGGCCATCGTTGGTACACAGGTACACAGGTACAGACCACAAAGCCTGGCCTGTACCTATCTTTCTAGTGTCATCTTCCTCTACATTCTGCGTTCTCTGTATTCCAGCCTCCCTGGCCCTCTTTTAGTGTCTTATATTGGTACGTGTCTTCTGTCACTGGGCCTTCGTTCATGTTACCTTTCCTATAGTGCTTTTTACTCCCCTTCCCCCAGCTGGCTCCTATTCATCCTTTAGATTTAAGCCTCCCTATCCTAAAAATTGCAACACACAATCCCAGTACGAAATATATTCTATTTAAATTTCTCTTAACCTTTAAATATTGTATACCATCTTTAGTATACCACTGATCTGAACACAATAAGGCTAGAAATATAGCAACCTTATTTTTCAAAAGAAATTTTAAAATGTTAAGAACATTTACTTTAGGATGTAAACTGCTATTATTTCCCACCTGTAACATCAAAATAGTAAAATAACATTCTGTACTCAAAACTTCAATTACTGAATTCTAACAAACATAAGGTTCTCAAAATTTGTCTTATAAAATGGTTTAGCCCAGGTTGGCGTGGTTCAGTTGGCTGGATGCTGCCCCATAGTTGAAAGGTCGCAGGTTCGATTCCTGGTCAGACCACATGCCTAGGCTGCAGATTCAGTCCCTGGTTGGGGTGTGTGTGAGAGGCAACTGATCCGTGTTTCTCTCTTTCCATCTCTTCCCTTCCCAAAATCAATAAGCGTGTCCTCAGGTAAGGATAATAAAAGTTTTAATTGGATTAATCATAAACAAAAATGCTCAGAAGAAATTTGAGGGGCTTCCCTAAGGATACATTTATAAGCAGGTGATGCTGCTGCATATTTTGGGCAGGATAATTTGTTGTTGTTTTTGTTGTTGGGAGTGTCTGTGTTATAGGATGTTTAGTATCCCAGCCTCTATCCTTTGCATATATTTATCCCCCTAGTAAGTGCCATATTCCATTACCTGGTATTGTGACAAATAAATATATCAAAACACTTCTGTGGGGGCCCTGGCTGGGTAGCTCGGTTGGTTAGAGCATCGTCTCCATACGCCAAGGTTGTGATCCTGGTCAGGGCACATTCAAGACCCAATCAATGAATGCAAAAATCAGTGGAAAAACAACTTGATGTTTCTCTCTCTCTCCCTTCCTCTGTAAATCATATTGATTCTTGTTTTTCATTATTTTTTTAAAAACTTCTGTGGGAAGAAAAACGACAAGACTGACATAAAGTCTAGCCCTTATACCAATACCTCCTATGGAATAATGGCGTGAGACAGGCCTGAGGAATCACAGCAGGCATTCTGATGGAAGGTTTAAGAATTTTTTTCTTCATTTTCTTTATAACAAAAGAAAAAATTCTTCTCATATTTTGAGGTCAACATAGTATATTCCACAGAGAACACGCATTAGTGAAAAATAAAGGTAAGGTCTTCCTGTCATAGAAAGAAGAATAAAACAGAAGCAAACGAGAAAATATACAAACGATATATCAGTGAAACAGGTTCTAAATTTTCAGCACTGCCTATGAGATGCGGGCAGAACTATTATTGGCGATGAGGTGGAGTAGCTCATTTTGAGATTTGAGAAAGGTTTCCTAAGGATTTTCAAAAGATAATTTAAGAAGAAAACAGTGGGAATTTGGATCGTTTTTTGTTTCTACAGAGAAAGTGCAAAAGAATATAAACAGACATTGGAAGAAAAGGATAAAAAGTCTGAAAGCTCCAAAACATTTCTTAGTATCTATCTTTTACCTTTAGTAGAGTTGAGACAAAGGTAGATTTTTGCTCACTTACAAATATAGGACATACTTTAATTCAAATTACTAATTACATTTTTTATCTTTTAACTTTTTTTTCCCCCCAGGGAGGATTACTTTTATAAAATCAAAGTCATTCAATAAATACTCACCGACTGTTTGCTCCCTCTCCAGCCACAAACCGCTTCTGAGGATGTTTGTCTTTAAGTTGTTTTAAAGTCATTTTTTTATGAGCTACAACCCAGACGTCACCACCTTTTCCACCTTCTCCACCTAAACGAGGAAAACCCATTCCACCACTTCCTCCCCTGGTGAAGAGTCTTAGGTTATCGATGAAGTTTCCATACTTAAAAAGAGAGGGAGAGAGAAAGAGAACATATGTATAACAAATGTGCTTACCAATTTATAACTCCCTTCTAGTTCTTTGTTGCCACTAAAATGCTCCCAAAAGTCAATGACTTTTCTGCATGCCAAATTTAGTCTTTTCTCAGTTCATCTCCTATCTGACCTCCTCATTTCATTAAACTCTTAAAATCCTTTTTTTTTTTTTTCAGTTATCAATTGTTGTCCCCCCTATCCTCAAGGTCTCCGATATTGGTCCACTTTTCAATCTAGACCGTCTTCCCTGGGTGATATCAGCCTGTACCAGTAACTATTACCTAGGTGAGATATTCTCTATGTCCAGTCTGTTGAATATCACCAGGATGTAAGTTTCACAGTCTAAAGCAACTGAGAACAATATCTGTACTTAACTTATATTGAAACCCCTCAAATATGTAACTTGTTCATGAGAACTGAAAGGAAAACAGTCATCTCAAATACATGTTAATATAACAAAACCAAACTTTTCCTTAGGTAAAGTCTATTCCACCAATGTTCTCTCAAATAAAGAAAGCATAGTTTACTACTCATTGAGTATGGGAATCTTACTACCTGCTCCCCCCCACCCCCCACCCCGCCAAAGCCCTAGCTCTCTTTCCTTCCTGGTACAAACTCCCCTAGTATCTTAACCAGTGGTCTAGTCACTCCTTCCTCAATGTACACTCATCTTGCTGCCTGTGCTATTTCTCTGAATATGGATCTCTAATCATGTCTCTCTCTTATTCAAAAAACATGCATGATTTTTTTGTTTTGCCGTTTATGAAATAAAGTCTAAAATTCTCTGTACTACATTCAAAGCTCTTAAGCTACCCTCAGTTCCATCATTTCCACTCGTTCAAGCCCTCCTGTGTCCTCTTCCTCTTTTGTTGTGTTACGTTATACTTGTACATCTCCATACCACTCTGCTCATGCTTCTCCTCTACCTATGCCATTTGCCGTTTTATTGTTATTCTATTACAGTTGTGCCAATTTTTCCCTTTACCCTCCTCCACCAAGCCCGCTCCCTTCATTTGTTCTTTTCTATCATAAACCCACCTGAATGTCATATTTGCTGATGTCTCTATTTTTTGAGTTTTTCCATTACCATTTGTCCCCTTTATACCCCCCTCCTGTCCTTGTGATGTCTTCCTTAATTCCTCTAATCAACATTTACCATCAACTTTGCTGGGCTCTTTGCAATTTGACTATATATCTATTAATACACTTTTTGAAATCTTATACTTCTGTGACTCTCATTAAATCAACACCTTCTTGCAGGTAAAGAACCTATGTATTAACCTCTCAGACTATTCAAGATTCTTTAATTTCTTAAATACATATCCTTCACATCTTCAGTCATTTAGGGTAGTTATAAAGTATCAAAAACACCTGGAAACTTTTTGCAAAACACATATGCCCCACCGGCCACTCTGATACACTCTGGAGGAGGGGATGAGGATAGGCCAAGGCAGCACACTTAGCAAAAGCTCCCTTGGTGGTTCCAATGCAGTCTAGATCTAAGATTGCAGTGGGTGGGTCCTCGCAAAGAATCAAAGTGCAGGGATTCATGTGATTGTGGAAATGTATTCACGAAACAGTGTTGTAAGAGAATAGGGTGCGAGAAATATATAAAAGGTAAATTTGAGGGCCAACTAGATTGTTTTTCTCTGGGCCTGAAGAACTTACTCTTTGGCTCTGCAAGGCTCCGAAAGAAATGCATCACATGCAAGTGAAAAGATAGACCTCACTTGCAAATGACATTGACTGGAAGTGACTTTCCATGACAGTAATGCTACACAATTAGCCTTTAATAACTTATCCACTAAAACATGCAATTTATGAATTTTTACTGCTATAGACTGATCAGATTCAGAGATTTAGAACCCAGACTTAAAAGGAGTATCTCAATCTCACCATTAGTAATAAGGTAATGGTCAAACTCTGATGCCAGCTAGTTTCGAAAAACATTACTAGTAAGGCTCTAAAAGAGGCCTTTAAATTTGAAGCAACTGTAAATTTTTTACAGAAACAATTCTAAAACTGACACTTCATCAAGCTGACCTAAATTTCTTGCAAGAAGGCAAGCCTATTATTACATATTTCTATTTAGTGATGAAAAATAGTTTTTAAAAGCTCTTAAAAACAATGCACTCAAGGAAAAATATAGATGTAAACCGACTATGGAGATTATTACTTAAAACGGAAAACACACCATTTGGGCCAACAGAAAACGCAAACCTACACAGCACGTATGTTGTATTGCGCATCTAAGAGGAGGCACGTACCCCAGCTCTTCATCCCACGTGCACACAATTCCCCCCAAAAATCTCACACCTTGTCCCCAAACAACCGTCCTAATCACGCCGGGCAGACACACCCCCTCAAAGGTCACCCCGACTCCTGCAGGGGCGGAGAGAGAGAAGACTACGGTAGAAAAAACCAGGAAAGGGGGCCCCAAATAGAAAAAGTGAAGAGGCAGAGAAGGTGCACCAGTGTCCCCAGGTGGGGCCAGAAGGACCTGGTCCTCCGACTTCGGGCCTCGGGGCACGGGGCATGGGGCACGGGACACGGACCTTTCTGAACAACACGCAACTGCAATGCACCATGCCTCCGGTGGGCCAAGATTCACTCCCGCGAAAGCTGTACGCACTGAAGCACCGCGCGGCCGTTTACGTCATCGCCGCACGCAGGCGCCGTTGTCCCCCGCCCGCTCCCGCGGGGAGAGCCGCATGCGTCGTAAGGTGTACTCGCCCAGGGACAGGCGCATGCGCTCTGTGGTGAGCCCTACGGAAGAGTGAAAGGTTTGTGTTCACGCGAAAGCAACCTAAAACTGAGACAATGTCGAGAGCACTGTGGCAAGTCTCAGTCTGGTCTAGAGTGCATGCCTCAGGAATTAACATTTTCAGTGGAAACGTTTTGCGTTTAGCTTCCTTGGAGGAATTTTTTTGCTAATCGAGGACACCATACAGTACCTCAGTCTTTACCAAAGCAAAATGAAAAGCAACAGCAACAACAGAACCCCGACAGTAAAACCAAACTCGTGAAAGACACGGAAATTCAGCTGGGAGGAAGAACCAGGGAAAGCTGTTAGCTCATTGACGAGTTGAGTGATCTCTGGCAAAAATTTCCAGGAGACAATTTAAAACTTGTGACACAAATGTCAGGATCTGAGGATTGCACTGTATTCAGTGGGGAAGGAAACTTGCCACTCTTTTGTCACGCAGTGGCTTCTTGGAGTCGTGTAGATGAAGGTGTTTATCGAACTCTCATTTGAAGCGTGTCTTTGACAAAATTAGAGATGATCTTTCCTTAACCCGGCTTGGCAGGGTGGGTCTTCCCGCCCCACCACCCCACCCCCGACCACCCATCACCTTTCCCCAGGCCCTCGTTCAGCCAAAGTAGGGGACCCTGCATTACTATGTGCCAGTCTTAAAAAACTCAGCCACCAAGACTGTTAATTTCTACAGGCCTTTTCACCTTTTTATCCCTTGTTTATTACAGTGATTCTTTGGAAATATACGTGAAAACCGTGTCGAGTCCTTGCTGCTATTGAACCTCCCTCTTCCCCACCAGTCTATAAGCTGTGATTGTCACTTAACCTGCAATAATTAATTAATCTGGACATTAGGTTGTTACTATGTAGGTGTTTAATCTCGAAAATTTCGCTGCCATTTGGATTATCTTCACTATTAGGTCTTCTTATGTCGGAACTGTGTTAAACCCAATATATTTATTTTCTAAGGTTTTATTTCTTATTAGTGAACACAAGCCCACATTATTTTCTTTTCCATTTTATATATGAACATGATAACAGAAAATAAAATGTAAATGAGAAATTAATATTAAGAATCTCAAAATGAAGGAGAAATTATAATATTTTTCTTGAACAAAATATGGTGAGGGCCTGAAGTATTTATTACAGGTTTGGTTACCAGATAGTAAAAGAAACATGACCCTGGAAACTGTCTCCTTTAAAATGTGTGGCTAAAACGAACATGAGGTGAAATAACCCAAGGTATTATTTAACCTGATGTCGTTATTAAGGAAAATTCTACAACTTCTGCCATTGACAGGACAGAATGCCTTCCCCATTGTTGCTCAGAAGGTTAAAATACAGCCCAACTATTAGACTTAGTGGCTCTAAAGAATTTTTACATAATAGGCATGACAGTCCCAAATGAACCACTGGCGTAACTCACGGTTTGATTTTTTAAATGTTTAATATAAAATAGAATTATTCTAATTAAAAATATTTTTAATAAGCATTTTATTTTGGAATAAATTTAAATTTACAGAAAAGTTACAAAGATAGCCCAAAGATTTCCCATATACTCTTTATTCAACTTGTGCTAATGTAAACATCTCATATAACCATTTGTGAAAACTAGGAAAATAACGTTGGTACAATACTAATAACTAAATACAGACTTCATTTTATTTCACTAGTGTTTCAACTAACTATACCCTTTTTCTGTTCCAGGATCCATTCCTGGACACTACATTACCTTTAATGTAATAAACATTTTAGTATAGTTACTTTAAGCGTAAAATGAATAAATATGTAATCCAGCAATCTAATATTTTATTATGTTAAACTGTAGTGTCAGGAGGCTAAAAGGAAAATTGTCTAACTTGATTTCTTCTTCGTAGGTTATCTAAATTGATCTTGAAGTCTTCTCACCGTCTTAATTAGATCTCCACTTTTTGACTCTCATACTTCGGCTCTGCTTGTCCAAGAGGAATCGACATAACTAGGCTAGAGGGCCTGTAAGTAAAACAGCAAAGGTAGAATTTGTCATCCATTTCAGACCACTCTCTCTAGTGTTCATTTACTTTCTAGAAGTGACAGGGTCTTCCCCTCTGCACCCAAAACTCATTTCCCAGGGCTCACAAGAGAACCCATAAAGTGGTCATTTTTCCTGGGTAAGCATCTTTAGTTTACTCTTCCTTTACTCCCATATCAAAACTTACCCAGCCCATACTTTATTTCAAGGACATTAGCAAGGAGTGGCCAACCAGTCTCACTAATTAATTGTGTCAAGGTATCTCTAGGTGGCCCTGACTAGTGTGGCTCGGTTGGACATTGTCCGGCCTACAAAACAAAGGTTGCTGGTTCGATTCTGGGTTGGGGCACGTGTCTGGGTTGTGGATTCGGTCCCTGATTGAAGGGTCAATGTTTCTCTCTCACATCAATGTTTTTCTCCCTCTGTTTCCGCCTCCCTCTAAAAATAAATAAATAAAATCTTTAAAAAAAAAAAGATGTTTCTAGGTGGCATCAGCATAATGTTACTGCTACTAAAAATAATTGCCTACTAAACAGCTTCTGGTTACTTCATTTAGGAGAAATAGCTCAATTGCTGGAATTTTCAGGTGCCGTGGCAGGTCAGTGGAAGAGATTTTGGTGGACAGGCTGCCTTTCAGGTCTGCTTAGGTCAGATGTTTCCTGTGACGTTGATCATAGGCCTAACCCAGATGGAAAAGAAGATTAAGTGTGTGAATAAATAAGCCTGTATCAGTGAGTATTCAAGTTTCTTTTTATGAGATAATAACTGTACTCGAATTCCCAGGAAGTTTTCTATACCACATATAAATTAAAGTACATCACTACACATAGAACCATACACATAATTTTGTTTTATATTATTCATCCCACTTCTCTATATTAATATAGTTACTCAAGCAATAAATAGTTTACCTCAGCATATGCTATAAGATTAACTTTTTTATACTCTTCAGCATCTATAATTTTTTAAAGATTTTATTTATTTATTTTTAGACAGAGGGGAAGGAAGGGAGAGAGGGAGAAAAACATCAATGTATGGTTGCCTCTCATGCGCCCCCTATTGGGGACCTGGCCTGCATCCCAGGCATGTGCCCTAGACTGGGAACCAAACCGGCGACCCTTTGGTTCTCAGGCCGACACTCAATCCACTGAGCTACACCAGCTGGGGCAGCATCTATAATTTTTGTTAGAAATATTATAGGTTAGCAAGTAGTAATCATTAAATTGGATTTACTAGTAGCTATGAACAAAATGCTTCCTCTCTGCATTTCCTTTTCCAAATTGATCCCGAAGACAAAACGATGAAATAATAGTTTTTTTTACTCTTCATACCTCCCTTTTATGCAACACCCCCCCCCCCAATGTCTTCTGTATAATATTACTTCTTCTTACTACAGGTACTAAGTGCCTTCTGCCTACCTCTCATACTGCCCATGAATACTGGATCTCAGGTATGGATTTGATACCTGTATTTTACAAGTTGACATGATTTTTTTTTCAAAGATTTTATTTATTGATTTTTAGAGAGGGGAAAGGAGGTAGAAAGAGAAGGAAAGAAATATCAATGTGTGGTTGCCTCTTGTGCACCCCCTACTGAGGACCTGGCCTACAACCCAGGCATGTGCCCTGGCTGGGAATTGACCCGGTGACCCTTTAGTTCACAGACTGGTACTCCATCCACTGAGCCACACCAGCCTGGGCCAAGTTGACAACGATTTTAAGTCCGTGTGCTCATTCTCTCAGAGCATTTACTTTTTAATTTTATGTCTAATTGTGGAATGAACAAGAGGCCTCAGCATCTACTACAAGAATTTCAAGCTTTAGTGTAGGAGACCCTTCATTGTTGGAGATATGTGGAAACAGAGGGAGCTTCTTGATCTCCTTAATATAACAGAACATCGTAGATTTCATTGCTTCTATAAGGTTCATTCTAACCTTAATTATTTTATTGATTCTATAACCTAACTCTCATCAGGCTTCACTGGCTTTCATATACAAAGAGAATAATATAGCCCAAGCTCTTCTTCACTGTAATCCTTTATCCATAATGATCTCCAGAGGTGCTTTTTCCCCTTAAACAACAGATTTGAGCATATCACGGTATGCATGACTCCTTATGGCCTCAGAATGACTGCTATAGCTCCAGCCATCATACCCATGTTCCAGTTGGGAACACTTATGATGTCACTTTCTTAGAAGTTCTGTTCTTATATCTTTTGCCACTTCAAACTTGAAATATATTTATTTTTAGAAAGGAAAAGGGAGGGAGAAAGAGAGGGAGAGAAACATTAGTGTGTGGTTGCCTCTCATGTGCCGTCTATTGGGGCCTGATCCACAACCCACGCACGTGCCCTAGGCTGGGAATCAAACCATCCACCCTTTGGCTCATAGGGTGGCCCTCCATCCATTGAGCCACACCAGCCATGGTGAAAAGGCCTTTTTTAAAAGCTGGATACATTGCAATCTCCAACTATTTAGCTGTCTACATCTGTCCTTTTTTATATATTTTAACAGGGTCTATCTGGCTCAGGCCTTGGACTCAGTATATAGTCTCTGAATATTTGTTAGTTAATTAATTGATTCTTAAGAAAGACAGTAGCTGGATTGCTAACGATATGACATTGAATCACCTGAAGTGGGGCATAGAGTTATTTTCATTCATTAGCCTTATAATCCCCCAAAATAACATCAAATATTCTTTTAGTTTCATGCTATTCAAACTGTTGTTACTCTGAGAACCATTATAAGTTGGGATCTTACACCGTACAATTAAATCCTGTTCTAGATAAAGGTACGTGGATTGAACAAATGAGAACTACTAGTGTGTACCAGCTAAGCTCTTCATCCCTCTAAATTAAAATGTAGCATTGTCAAAGTGAGGGCCTCAGGTCATGTAATTTTTGTCCTAAAATAAAACCTATTTGAAGAAAAGGGAAGTAGATTTGTCTTACTGCCTTTCTTACTAGGTATTTATGGTTTGTTCATGCATCCATTCATGTAACAATTACTGGGCTCCTAATTATCTTTCACACACAGGTTATGTGCTAGAAAATTGCCATGTTTTTTAGAATTACTAAGCAAGAACAATTAAGGAGAGTAGTGGTGTTAATAAAACAAAGAAGCAAATTTTAATATTTCTGAAACCTAAATTCATAGTGAGTGGGGGAAACTTATTCCTATAGGACATGAATTTGCTTTGCTCTTAATGTATCCTGTTTTTAATTTGAAAGGTATCATTGAAAGGTTACTTTCTTAGAAATATTTATAGAAACCTAAGACTTAGTTGAATCATGTTTTTAAAACTCCCCCACCTATTGTCAACCACTTGTACTTGAGGAATAAAAATATTTTAAGAGGCTATTGCTATATTATGAGTCATTGATTACTCTTTTTTTATGCTTTCCTTTAATCAACTACAGGTATAAGAATGACAGTGGAATTATCAGAAAGGCCTTTGATAATAATGCTTCCTGCTTGTCTGAAACAGGAGTGCTCATACAGCAGGTAAGTCAGGAATGTATTCAGGCTTGCCATTTACCTAACTCATTTTCTTTGTTGCTTGTTACTGATACTTAGAAACCAGTAATCATTTACGATAAAATAGAATTCTTAGATATTTTCAATAATAATTCAAAATAAGGAAATGAATGTTTATATTAGCATATTCATGTAGAGTTTAAGTCTTTATTACTACCACATCATAAATTAAACAGCTAGAATATTCTTCTCTAGAAAGAGGTATTGGTAGACTCCAGTCATCATGCCTCACCATGGCAGGGTAAGATAGCACGTGCTCTCTGAGCAGGATCCTGGGAGACTCTGAGCATCTAAATGAGCGTGAGGACAGGGACCAGGCACCGCTCTTCCCTGCCCATTGGAGCTGGAGAACCTCAGTGGTCCAAGAATTTTGTGAGCATTTCCTTAAAAATCTGAATCTGGGTCTGACATCTTACTGAAACATTTACATCATTTTGATGTATCAGCTATAACTTGTTATTCAATGTTCTGTAATATTCCCTTACTGGGAAATTTGAAATTTGGGACTGGAATGGAATTTGATTAAAACATGAACACATTATTTTCTATTCTTTTTTGTTTCTTTACATGATCCCAAGCTCCTGTAATTCTTTTAATTAATAATTTAGTTATGGGCAGTTGGAGAAGGTGTTAAAATAATTTTTTTCTTTACAACTTTTCTATTACAATAACTGATATTTATTTGGGGATGAATTTCTCACCTCTTTCATCCTTTTTTTTTTAATCCCTTCTGAAATGTAAAGGAGGTAATAACTCTTCCAGTAAAACTCTATGGGCTGATCTTAGACTGTGAGAAGTGCTCTCTTATATGCCATTAATTTCAAATTTGGATTTCTCTTTACCTACTGTCTCTCCTTGTCTCTCATTTACCTAAATGGTCTTTCCAGTAGTTAGGAATGATTGCATCTCTTCATTGAAGAAATCATCTCTCACATGAAACTTCATCTTAGAAAAAAAATGTTAGTATTGTGATTTTGCCATGTAAGACTTCTGACAGAAAATTCTCTCATAGATGAAAGGTAGTTTCTTATTATGAAAGAAAAATGGTATCTTATTAGCTGATGAACACTCTTTGTAAAATGAGATCTATGATGTATAGAAATTACAGTTTACACAGGAGAAAAGCCAATAACTATATCAAATTTATATTACTTCCTTCTAAGATATTAAAGTGTTGCAACAAGAAAGCAAAGATTTCTTATATAACATTACTGTAAGGCTAGATATAAAAGACTGTAGCAGAATTAGATAGTACGTAAAATTGAGTAATTTTGACCCATTTCATTTGTGTAGGCACACAGGAATTACCACTGAGTCAAAGCAATGATCTATCCAGCCCCGCGTTTTATTGATAATTGTAGCCCAAGTTTATAAAAAAATAAAACAACCCTACTATGTCAGTGCTCGTCATAGTGTGTTATAATTTTATGTGGAATTGTTGGATGTTTGGAAACAGAAGGTTGTGTTCATTGAGTTATTTTGTCCCATCACATTCTGAGGGTCTTAAGTATATCCAGTCTCATTTCATGTCTTTTTCAACAGGGTCATGATTGGGGTCAAGGTGAATTACTGCCGTCTTTTTCATGGTATGTTTGGCGACAAGCATGACCATAGTAATTTAGTACTGTGTCAATTCAACTGGAACCCTTGTTCTCAGAATTTCCTTCTCTTTAGTAGTTTCAATTTAAAGTGGGCCATTAGAGAAATTTGTGTGAGATTTGGAAGGGGGAATCAGTGACCATTATAGCAGAATGTTGGTGCAGGGTCCCAAGGCCTTGCTCAACACATGCTTGTGTATGTTACATGCATGAGTGCAAGCGTGTGCGTGTGTGTGTGTGTGTGTACTGACATTCTGGCTCCCTTGTTCACCCTGTTCACATGGAGCAGCACCCAGGCCCACAGCTTCTTTGGTTTCCAGAGAAGCTATCTTCTCCTTGGTTCCTGGGCCAGTTAGTATGTGCAGCAAGGTGGTAAAAAAACCCAACTTTCTCTGTAGGTGGTCTGCATCCTTGGGGTTTCACATGGGCAGTGACCAACATAGGTACCAACATAGCTTTTGTCTGTGTGGGAGGAAAACGTGTCCAGCTCTTCTTCCTGACTCTCTGACCTGCTGACTTGCAATGACCTCAGGCTCACTACCACAGGCAGAGGCCACAGCCTTCCTCAGACGCCCTCACAGACTTCTCCGTGGGCCCTTATTATAGGCTTTTCTCTAATTCTCTATTCACATTCAGACCTTTATTTCCTCAGCTTTTCTCACAATTGTGTAAGTTCTACTACCTCTAATAAACTTCTTATTCCATATAATCCATAATGTTCTCTATTCCTGATTGAATCCTGTCTCGGGGTCACCAACCTTCGGGCCACAGTACTGTCAGGGCCTGTTAGGAACTGGGCTGCGCAGCAGGAGGTGAGCTTGAATGTAATGCCCTTGACCATCCTGACACCGCGCTCCCTTCCCGTCTGTGGAAAAATTGTCCTCCACAAAACCGGTGTCTGGTGCCAAAAAGGTTGGGGACCACTGCCGTACCTGATATAATGACTACTTATAGAAAGGATTATAAGCATTATCCTTAGTTATGCCTCAACGGGAGAGTTAAACAAACTCAAGATAAAAGATGTTCCTTGGACATTGCAAAAAAGAAGATGTGTGTTTAGCCTGACAGGGGAGGCTAGGAAGAGTATAGCCTACACCAAGGAATGGCTAAGAATCTTAAATATAGCCAGGAAGTTAAAAGGGACTCCGGAAGTCTACTTTGTATATACTTATATTCTCAATGAATTAAAATAAAAAAGAGAGCTAACTCTCAATATGTGTTCTTTTCTTTATACAGATGTAGGCAAGTGTAGGCTTACAGCTGTGAGTACAGAAAACACGAGTTTATTTTCTTGTATATTATTTATTAATTATTATATTATTTTCAGTATAAACAATTGTAAATCTCCTTTTGTCTACCCATGTATATATTTAAAATTCTTTAATAACAATTTAATCTCTACTCTTTTCTCTGCTTTCACATACTCATAATCAGAAAAGGAAAAAGAAAATGATAAGCCAGAAGGTAAGATGTTAGGAAGTGCTTACATGGTTTAATATGAATAAAATATTTTGAGGATTTATTTTATTTTTAAATCACTTTTTTTCTTATTGCAAAATAAAGCAGGATCAAAATATTACAAACAAAAGAAAAAAGACACCCTAAATTCTGTCATCCAGAGACATAATTATTGCTTATTTTTGTATACATTATTTTACCTTTTGAAATAAACATTCATATTAGATTATCAGTTTGAATATGCATGTATATGCTAATTTCAAACACTTTTTAGATACTCAGTGAACATATTTTGGGAACATCTATTTTCAGCACTTTGCTAGCAACGCACTTAAAAAGCAGTGAAAAGTTATAACATTTCTTTTACAATATTTTATAATATAGAATTTTGACTGGGTGTCACTCCACTTAGTTCAATAACCTCTATACTACTACAAAAATTCAACTGTCATGGTGGCAAACTCCAATTCCAATAAATTCCTCGTGAACAGGGAAACACCATCTTAGACCTCATTTTTTTAACTTATGAAATGAGGTCTATAAAGGAGTTCTGATTATGAGTTGCCCTTGTCAGACTGATACTCCTACACATAACAAGGATAAACTCTAAGGTAAAAGATACCGAACAAGTGAGGGCATTGGAGAATGACCAAAAGTAAGCAGATTCTGGAGGGTAGTAGACATTTATAAGAAGGGAAACACGCAGATTCCCATTTTCAGTTTCTAGCCTCAGCTGACTCTCTACAGGTTGCCTAAAACTCTGATACAAAACATCAGGTTTTTTAGCTTGAAGAGTGGGAGGACAGTTCGGAATAAGTACAGTTGCTGGAAAATAAGGGGTAAACCCAAGGAAGGAGGGATCCAGGGGAGGGAATCCTGAAATTCTTTTCACAAATCTCTCGCTGACCCTTGAACCCTACCTGAAGAGGGCCTACTTTAAGCAGCCAAGCCAAGTCTAAAAGAGCTGACCTGACATTTGAGCTGCTGCCCATTAACCATGGGCCAATCAAGTCAATTGCATGCTAAACCACAACAACCAGCCAAAGGAAGAAAAGCTAACATTCTTTGGGCGACTGTTAGAGGATCCAGCGTATTTGCAAAATAACATTTACAATGTCAAGGATACAACCTAAAATTACTTAACCCAAGAAACATGAAAATGTGACTCATTTTTGAGAGAAAAGACAATAAACAGAAATCAGCTTGAAGATGCTCCAGATATTGGAATTAGCAGATGAAGATTTAAAATAGTTACTATCAACATATTTGTAACCAAGCAAAGTGGGAAAGTAGGGTGCATGCCTGTGGCGCCTTGATGCATGACCCAACAGTAGTATTGGAAGAAACAGGTTTTTATTTACAGGGTGAAATCTTGCGGGGCTGAGAGCACTTCCACTCAGAGCCCTGTTCTTCCACGAGCCCCAACACTTCCCTTGCTCCCCACCAGGCTATAAGCCCAAACCAAACCTGAGAGTTCCCCATCTCCTTATCTCATGTTCTTCTGCTGCTGTGCAAGCAGATCTCTGTCCTTTCGCAGGAGCTCTTCCCTTCAGGATCTAGGGTACATTGTTCCGTCATGTAATAGTCCAGGAAAACATGTGCCATGTTGCACTGTGTCATGGTAAAGTCCAGGAAAGGCACAGGTCCCAAGAAAGTGGCCTTTTTGTATGTCCCAAGTCCAGATGGAGTCCCGGTCTGTGAGGCAGCAAAGCAGCGTCTTGTAAGGCAATGTCCTTGGTGGCTTTGGATGCAGCTAGAGTGGGCACTGTTAGAGCAGCAGCGCGCCTCCTTCCTTACTACACCAGGCCGCATGGCGGAATCCTGACTTCAAACTGCATAGCTGTTACATCATTACAGGCAGCATGGCTGACTCCTCCACTACAGACCACACAGCTGCTACTTCACTACTGGCCGCGTGGCTGAATTCCGTTTTGGCTCAAGGCTCCTTCCTCAGGGCTACTCAGCCTCCTCCCCTTTCCTCACTCCGCCCACATGGCTCTCCCTCATGGTGGGCCAGCTCTACTACAAACTGCCTAGCTTCGACGTGATGACTCTCCCTCCTCATTGGCTGCCCGCCCTTATTTTAAATCTTGACCCAGAGCTTCCTGTGTGACTTCGCCTCGGCTCCTCCCACAATGTGCTACGTTTGCCAGATTCCCATATCTACATTCTTTCAGCTGCCATCTTTAGTCAGGTCAAGAATGACTATGTGATGCAGTGCCTTCCTGCCTACTCAGGAGTCAGGATACATCCTTAAAGTCTGTAGACCTTTTGCCCTGGGGCAGTAGCACAGCTATTAACTAGCTACTAAGTTGCCATAGATTTGCAAAATATCTTAAGCCTTTCATCCTCTCTCCTTTCCCCGAACCCCTTCGCCAGCCCTCCACCATGGGCTGAGTAGCCCATCTCTTGTTTCAGGGACCTCTCGCTTTGCACCCTGTTTCATACTCAAGAACATAAAAGGAAATATGTATACCATAAATGAAATATAGAAAATCTAATAGGAAATAGAAACTATAAAAACAAAAAAATAGAAATTCCAGACAAAACCACATCAACTCAGAATTCTACATCCAGTAAAAATGATCTTCCGAGAGTGAAGGTGAAATAAATCACATTTGCAGATAAAGAAAAATAAAAGAATGTGTTGACAGTGGACATGCACTACAAGAAATTACTAAAGTTCTTCAGGCTAAAGAATGTTTTAATGTATAATGTGCATTGTACTATGGGTTTATAATGTATGTAGGTGTAATGCATTTGACAACTATAGCAAAAAGGATGGGATGGTTATTACATCCAGTCATACCTTGCAAGGTTTCTGCATTTTACACAATTTGATTTTATATTAACCCTAAGTAGTATATGAAAAATTAAGGATATCTATTGTGATCCTTAAAGAAACCACTAAAAAAATGCAAACAGGCATAATGAGGATCCTAGAATATATGATGTTTATACACTTTCTATGTTCTAGCTAAAATAAAGATAAACTTTTATTTCCCATTTTTTCTTAAAAAAGTAGCAACAAAATATTTCATACTAATAGCCCTTTTGGGCAATGATCGTTTTCAGCTTCTCTTCTGAACCGATTCATTTTCTCCTCTCTCCGAGACGTCACTTTGTTCATCACTGTCTCCTGTGTTCCTGAACATAAATAAATAAATAAATGCTGCCTTCTTTCCTTTCAATTAGCCAGCAGTCAAGAAGTGCTTGTTTCCTCTGCAGGGCACTTATTTGTTTCATCTTCATTTCCTGCTGTCTTTCTCTCCAAGGTCATTGAATCTCTTTTTGATAAATACATTGTTACGAAGGTTTACTAGAGGCAATTGCAATGGTAGATGTTTTAAATTAATGTCTTTCATTATAATGAGTCAGAAAGTCGATGAATTGAAATCTTTTTCTTTTTGTAGATATTCAGCCTTAGTCAGTCAGCATGGTCCTGCTGTGTGTGGAGTGTTTTTCTGAATTCTGTGGGGTGTGATGATGGCAGTATTTCCTGGAGAAGCATGGAGAGTATAAAGGAGAAATGGGATAAACACAAGTAGCACAGAACTGCGACTAAGAAATTGGAAGGCAGGAAGCATGTGGACAAATGTATAGGCCATTGGCCTGGCTAAACCAGGGAATCTTCACAGGGAACAATAGAGTTCTGAAAGACTTGGGTGAGTCTTTGTGGAAAGCTGATAAAATTTCCTGAATGGAGAGACTATTATGAATATGAGGTAGAAATCAGCTAAAAATATTTATGGAGTGCCTCTTGTATTATATGACAGTCATTAGAAAAACATGAAATGGTATTTTTATAACTCACAGGGAAGATCACGTGTTTTCACGGAAAAAAAGACAACATATGTAGTAGCAGATGACTAATAGAAATAGAGATGCCCAGTAATGTGGTGAAAATGAACACGTAATTGCAGAAGTGAGGCTAAATTAAGGGGGAGGGACTCTGAAATGGGATGAGGGCCTGAAGGAACAAAGGGAAAGGGGGGACGCTCTATGATATAGCTCAGAGGGGAAGTCCGTGGACAACGGGAATACACTGGGAACAGGGTGATCATGATAGGATAGTGATGAGTATATTGCTCCTGGTGAAGATGATTTAAAAAATTACATTCCATTGTGTGTGTGTATCAATCATATTTTCTTTTTAAATTATATTTATTGGGGTAACATAATATAATGACATTATATTGGGTTGGCCAAAAAGTCCCAATGTTTTTTTTCCATAAAAATAAAAGACACATTTTTCATTTTCACCAATAACTTTATTGATTTGGATATTTTGAGCATGTCACCTGCCTCCTGCATGGTATAACACGGATCGTTCTCAGTTAACGTCTCTGTTGATGGGAGAGACCTGGTTCTTCTTGCTGACGCATGTAAAGAATTACAGATCAGCAAATCCATTAGTGTGCAATCAGAGTTTTTAGTGATCCGTTCCCATGGAAGAGAATGGGCCCAGCTAGCGTGAGGGGGTGAAAGGCATAGGTTCAGGGCAAAACAGGGTGGTAAAAGTAAGGGCAGCTGAGGGCTGGGCTAGCAAGCTCCCAGGTGGCCAGAGGCCGGGTGGCCTGAGGCCAGGTGGCCAGAGAGCCAAGAGAGCCAGGAGAGTGAGTCCTTTGTTCTGGGGACTTACAGAGTTAGTGGGCTGGGAGTAAAAAGTTACATAGTGATTGATGGGTAAATATGGTGCCAGCTTTCCCCGGGGTGATGTGATTACCCAAACTTAGGTATGTGTGGGGGTCTGTTAGCCTGAATCCTTATTTTGCTCCAGACTTCATTTGTTCATCTTGTAAAACAGACACATGACAGGAGTCAGTTAATTAAAGTTGGGGCAGTTTACCCGAAGTTATTTACGGGCTCTTTCTGTAAGCATAGGGACTCCCTCATAAAACACATAGTGACCAGAGGTAGACAATTAACCAACATTGTTTTATGGACTCTTCTTGGGGCATTGTGGACCTTCTCCTGCATTCCAGGCCTTGGAATGAAAGTACAGTTGGAAGGCTTTCTTTCCCAGATAGTGGAAACACTACAAAGAATTTCAAGGGCTTCCCTCCTTCCTTGCTAATATAGTGTTTCTTGTAATGTTGGAACACTTGGCGATATTATCAGGACTGTTGAGTTAGTGGGTGAAGACATGTCTCCCTCATCCTCCCTGGCTTGGTTTGCCATTCATTCTACCTAAGTGATAAAAGGTGTTTCTTGGCAACCAGGATGCTAAATGCTGGCCAGGAACAACAGCACAGTCTCAGAGTTTTTCCCATGCTGTGTCCTGCCTCATCTCCTTTTGATCGCCATCTGCTTCAACTGGTCTACCCGACTGTGGAGCATCATCCAGGAAGAAATCTCCAGCGTGAAACTTTGCAAACCGCTTTTGACATGTTTGACCAGTCACAGCACCTTCTCCATACACTGTAGACACCTTTTTTTTTTGCATTTCAGTTGCATTTTTACCTTTCTTGAAATAATAAGGCAAATATGCAGAAAATGTTGGTGTATTATCTTCCATCTTCAATGGCTACACCAAAGTTCACCCATTTTGATATGTTTTTTAAAATGCACTCTGATATGATAGCTGTCACAAGACAATGTAACAAAATCATTTTGAATAGAGTTCAAGGCAACTAAGTCCTACTGGAACCGTCTTATGGAAAACAAACAAACAAACAAACTCTTTGGACTATGCAGTATGAGTTTTAGGTATACAATTCTATAACACATTATTTGCGTATTGCATTGTATGCTCACCATCCAAAGCCTAGTCTCCTATCACTTCCCCTCTGATACCCACCATACTATTATCTATGCCTATGTTTGTTTTTAAATTTTGTTAGGTCATTTGTTGCTTTCTGTTTTACATTCCACATACGAGTGAAATCATGTGGTTCTTATCATTTTTCATCAGACTTATTTTACTTAACTTGATACCCTCCAGATCCATTCATGTTGTTGCAGGTGGCAATTTTCCAACATTTTTTAAGGCTGAGTATGTCGTATTGAATATGTGTTCCACATCTTTACCTAATCATCCATCGAAGGACACTTAGGTTGTTTCTGTTTCTTGGCTATTGTGAATAATGTACAATGAACATAGAGGTACATATATCTTTACAAATAACTCTTTTCAAATCTGGGGGAGGGGGTAGATGCCCAGAAGAGAGATTGCTGGGTCAGATGGTATAACTCTATTGTTAATTTTTTTGAGGAAACTCCCTACTGTGTTCTATAGTGGCTACACCAATTTACATTCTTGCCAGCAGTGTATAAGGATTCCTTTTACTCCACATCTTTTCCAACATTTGTTATTTCTTGTCTTATTGATAATTGTCATTCTGATAGGTGTGAGGTGATATCTCATCATGGCAAAAAGAAAATAAGGTGGTTAAATTCAAAGCACACAATATATTTTAAAATAGATATGATTAATTCATGTAGAAGTTTAGACTTAACAGCTGGCCGAGTTAACTAATCCATCTAATTTATCATATCCAAAACAAGCCCTATCCTAACTAAGCTAACATGCTTCCCAAGCCAGGCATTATTTCTATTAAAATCATCTTAAAGAAATCAACAACAAAACAAACATGCAACCAGCCAAACGGGAGTATATATTTATAAATGATACCTTCCATAAGGTGCTAATACCCAAAATATATAAGGAATTCGTACAACTCAACAACACATTTTTTTAAGTTTTTCTTTGGATAAGCAGGGTGTGTTGGCTGGGTGGCCTGGGTATGTATAGACTACTGCCGTGAGGGATCATCTCAAGGAGGGAAAAAAGGAAGAAAAAAGTGAGAAAGAAGAGAGAGGAAGGCACTGAGTCTCTGCAATTTGAAGAAACTCGGCTACAGACAATAGAGGTGGCAACAGCACCGGATGCTGTGGTGGGGGACGCAGCGGGCCCGCGCCTCTCTGGGCTGGGAAGGTGGGCAAGGTGAGGGCGGGGCCTCAGGAGGGCTTCCACCCACTCCCTGTCCCCTCACTGTGTCCCTAGAAAAGGGGCGCTGTTCTGTCTGTGGGGCTGAGTCCGGAGTCTCCGGCAGTCCCAGAAGAATCCACAGCGCCGCTTTTGGACACTCCGAGCCTCCCAGCCAGGAGCGTGGCGCGGCGGGGACAGTTCAGCTGGGTGAACTCAGCACGCCGGTGGGCGCTGCTTCCCACCTTCCGCCTGCCCAAGCGGTGGGTCCGGGGGGACAAGGGTGAGAGCTTAGAGGACCGGGGATCGTCCCAAGCCCGCGCTGAGATCTTTTGTCCCTCCCAGGCAGGAGCAGCCCGCGTTCTCCCAGTGAGCGCAGCCCAAGCAAGACATCGCGCTTTGGTGGCGGACGAGAGGTACTTATTGCCGCGCGGGCTCCCTCTTCTGCGTCCAGGTGACCCCACCCAGGAGGAGGTCACTGGTCGGGGAACTTCATCTGAAAGTTACCAGGGAAAAAAAATTCTCCCTTCCTAACCAGTCCCTTCCTTTTAGATCTTCATAACGTGGTTTATTTGGGTAATCTGCACAATGTTCGACGACGTGAAACAACCTTAATAACCTAACTTTAAATTCGTTTCGTTTGATTTGTCTCTTCATCCTATTTTTGGGAGGAGGTGGCAGACCGCCGGTATATGGGGAGGGAGGTGAGTCTTGTCTGGTAGATCTGTCCTCACCTGGCTGTTAAACTTGTGTCAGGGACATTTCCAGTGTCAGCCTGTGATAGGTGTTCTGTGGCAGTCCTTGACTTCCACCTAGGTGTTTTTGGCTGACTTACTGGGCAATCGATCAATTGGCAAGGAAACTTGTGCAAAGAGCCATTAGAAAATGCCAAGATTTTGCTGAATGTCATTGGCCCTGCAACATGCCATATTAGCTTACATCACCTTTATTGTGTTCTTGCCTGTTAATCTCCATCCAGCTCCTGAACAACCCGAGAGAAACCAGGGATTCACCGAACGTCAATACATAACAAATATTTTTCAATGAATAAAAATGAAAAATTTTTCATTTTTATCAGGATCAGTAATCAGTAACTTTGAAACTTAATACGGTGCTTAAGCATCCAACACCATTTGGGTAAACTTTTTTCCTGATGGTTACACATATAATGGGCTGCATTTTGATCCACTTAGCTGAAAAGTGTTGTGGTAGGAGTCTTGGCTAGGGAGACAGAGACCTGAGAACTTCCTGAGCCATGTCACTGAGGAACTTTCTGATCTGTAAAGGGAGAAGGTTGCAGCACATGCTTTTTAAGGTTTCTTCCAGCTCTAAAGGTGTATGATGAAACGCAGGGTCTGACAGAAGTGAGACCTGCCTGAGTGCGGCTGGTAGGGTAATAATATAGGTGTAATAATTTATAGTTTTAATTTGAACGTTTCACCTGAGATGTCATATGGTGGGCTTGAGCATGATATTGTCATGTTACAGGATTACATGCTGATGATTTTGTAATAAAAGAGTTTGTGATAAAGAAGGGGTGTTTTTTGTGCCAGACCCTGTATACCTGTAGCATCTTCATAAACTTGTGTTCGATCTCAGTGGCTCCTGAAGACTGTTTATCAGAATGCTGTTAAACAAATTATAATTGTAATATCCTTTCAAAGGATGGTCTGAGAGTTGGCAACTGAAAGGAAAACCAACAAGTACATAGGCAAATTTGGCTGGATCGTATTATTTATAATTTTTCAGGTTTAAAGAGATCATTGAGTCATTGAATAGTTTTCTTTTTAAGTTAAAAACACATCCCTTTATTTTTTTTTTCTGCATAGAATATGGATTTTGCCACAAGAAGATTGTTCTGCCTACCACTGGGGTGCATGGTGCTGATCAGCCTGATTAATGCAGATTTGGAATTTCAGAAGGGCGTGCTTGCCAGTGTCAGCCCAGGGATCACAGCAGACATTGACCGCCAGTGCTGGAGCGCTTGCTCTTTGACACTGATCGATCTCAAGGAGCTCAGGATAGAGCACAATGTGGACGCTTTCTGGAATTTCATGTTGCTCTTGCAAAAATCCCAGCAGCCGAGATATTATAATGTCTTCTTAAGCATAGCTCAGGATTTCTGGAACATGTATGTAGACTGTTTGCTTTCTAGATCTCATGGAATGGGCAGAAGACAAGCCACGACTCCCAAGTATAATTTTCTACAGAAGATAACAGGAGGTAATTTAAACGTATACTTAAGAGAATAGCAGTTTGGTTTCCTTAAAAATAAAATATTTAATCATTTTGATTTTTCAAGTTTATCCACTGAGCTAGCAAACTTGCCATATTTTTTCCTAACATGGTCAGCTTTAACATCCATTTTTACTGATTTAATATTATGTAGAAACCACGGGAGCTCTGATATACAACCACTTGATTCTATATGATCTTGGACTATAATACATTTTGATAGATCCATGAAACTGTCTTATTTTCCTCATGAATAGTTCACAAGAAAGCCGTTTAACACTGTAATTATTCATATTACATTTGCTGAAAAAATTGATAAATATTGGATGTGTATTTAGCCTTTCAAAATTAATTTTTTCAATAAAGTTGTTTAAAAGGAGGGAATCTTAAGAGTCATATTAGAATAAATATTAACAATTTCTCCTGTGTAAACTTATAGGACTGGATTTTACAAAACATAACTTTTACATTTAAGAGAGAGCACAGAAAATATTTCAAGCAAGATGACACCAACCTTAAAGTTTAACTGTCAGTATTTATAAGGTCAACTATTTCCTGTAGTATTTATTGAAATTGTTATTTCTAATTCTTCAATATTGATGAAATTGTATTTTTGTTGATGTGTAATTGCTTTATGGCTATTGAATGATCATTTCCATCTTTTCAGATAATTTGTTAATAATTTTTTACTTAGAGGGCTTCTTTGTAAAGCAGCTTTAAAGAAAACTCTACTTAAAATGCAAATGTAATGTATTTTTTAAAGCAACAGTCAATGGAGTATAATTGTAACCAATTTTATTCGGTATCTTATACATCATATTGACTTCAAATTGTGCCAAGACTAATGCCAGTATTGTCTGAAAAAGTAATATTTAATTTGATGAAGTGTACTGTGTGGCTTCTGATGTGTGCATTTCACCACCAAGCCATCATATGCATTAAAGTATTTTTATATGCATTAAGGACTAAATTTTGTTGTTTTCTCATTTTTATTGTCTTCATTTTTAAAAAAGAATAACAAACTGAAAGGCAGTAAGAAACTTTATTCTAGTAAAGTGCAGTTTGATAGAATTTTTGTCTTTAGGTATTTGCTCAGTTGGTTTTTATATTTCCTACTTATATCTCTCACATCTTATTCAAAAAAGGATATGAAGCTTTAAAGAAATATAACAAACAATAGGGTGACATGAAGTAGAGGAGGAAATTGGGATGATGGGAAATGAAGACAGAAAACTAATAATATGTGGTTTTAGTTCAGATTGATACTTTGAAATGTTTTAAAATGTAATAAAACCTATACCTTTGATAAAGGGTAGCTGTAAATTTGGTCCAAGTTCTCTACTTCTAGGTGCAGAGGGACTCTTGGGTAGTTTCAAGATTCATAATGCTGATAAGAAAAACCAAACAATATGTTTGCGAGAAGCCCAGCTTTTCCTAGGACTAAGATCCAATAGAAATCGGTCACACAGGGTTTCATAATGGCTACCGTGGTACGCAGCACTGTTTTCAAGTGTCAAGATTCCCTGAAATGCAGGTTGATGCCAGCACACTCAAATACAATGAAATATAAACAATTTTAAAAGCAGCAAAAAATAATACTGAAGAGTACGCAGCTGTCTGATGGTTTGACTTGATCCAAGAATAAACTCTGAATTAAGTGAGGGGGACTGACATCCTCTGAGTCATGGACCACTTTGAAGTTCTGATAAAGCTATTGACCCTTTACTAGGTGTTGTGTATACACACACTCATCATTTTGTGTATAATTTCAGTTGGCGGGTGGTGTTTGCACATGAACCTCAGGTTAAGAATCACTAATATTAAAGAATGAGTGGACCACATAGCTTTCAGGTATCTTTTACAAATATTATTTCATACAACTGAGTTTTATATAATAACTGGTTGCAGAGAATATGAGGTTTCAAGTCTAATGAATTACAAAATTAAAAATATTTTATCTTGCTAATGAAAGGTGGATCCCTAAGCTTAAAAAATCAACTGGTTGGAGGGTAGAGCTTATGTTTTCTTATAAAAATGACCAGGCAGATACCTAAGAAGATGCCTAATTCATTTCCTGAAAGTAAAGAAACAGGGTCATGATTTTCCTTAGAAAACAGTTCCTGTTTACAAACCCTGGGGAAATGATTGAAGCTCAAAATTCAATGCCATAATGCAAGACAACATAATTTTAGCCTAAAAAATTGTCCAACTAGTTGTCATCATAGTTGTCATAAAAATTTTGTTGTAGTAAAGATGAACTTTTTAGTGTTAATCAATATAACTGTTGGTCTTCCAAAATAGGTTAATTACAAATAGCTTCCTTTCTCCTAATTGGATTTACATGCTACGCTGGATGATTAAAAATATGAAAAATAAGGACATTTGCCAAAAAGGGCATTCTAGTTTTAGAGCAATTCATCTTAAACCTTTTAGACATCATGTTCTATTAAAATCCCCCTGTTTTTGCCCCAAATCATGTTTTTTTAAGTAGTCTTATATATTATTTATTTCTAATAAACAAGGAAATTCACCTACCTAGCCACAATAGAACCAATTAATGAAAATAACATTGATATATCACTATCATTCAATCCAGACTCCATTCAAGTTTCACAAATTGTCCCAATAACGTCCTTTATAACAAAAGGGACCAGTGTGTAATCATGTGCTACATTTAATGATCATGCCTCTTTACTTTAGAGCAGTTCCTTAGTTTTTCCATGACTTTCATTTCCTTGGTACTTTTGAAGATTATAGGTAAGGTTTTAAAATTGTTTTATTTTATCTTTTTAGTAGAATGTCCTTCAATTTGGATTTGTCTGATGTTTCTTCATGATTAGATTCAGGCTGTGCATCTTTGGCAGTAACACCACTGAACTGGTTTTCTGTTCTCCTTGTGTCCTGCCATCAAATCCTGTTATTTGTGTATAGAAAAATTTATTTTTTCATCACTCACTTAACAAAAATTAATTGAGCTTGGAGGTACACTGCTGAATAATCGACTCACAGAGCTGTCATTGCAACAGGACAATGGTGCAGGAGGAAATACAATTAATTCAAAAGCAGGTTTATGAAATCAAAATAGAAGTTAAAAAAAGAGAAATGGTGGCCAAAATGGGGCTGAGTGGGTGAACAGACATATTCTTTTGCCCTATTTGAAATCATTTGATTCAATCAGTCAAGAGATCATTCAAAACAAAAAAATAACCACTAATTCAGGCAGTGATATCATGATAAGTACTCAATCACTTTCACAGTTTGGGGTGTGTACTGAGTTCATATGGCTCAACCTATAACCAGTTACCTTCCAGAGAGCTTAAGGCCGAGGAGAAAAAACAGGCAGCACAACATCTAATATTGCTCCCCAAATATTTCTCCTCAGGGTGATAAAATGGACAATAATTGAGTGTGCCTAAAGCTCCTCTGCTCTTCCTATATAATTTTTCTTTAAACCTTTCATTTTTGAATAGTTTTAATTTCTCAGAGAAGTTGCAAGGATAGTTCAGAGTTCTTCTATACTCCTCACCCATTTTTTTCCTTTTATCATCTTATGTGAGCATGGTACATTTGTCATAGCTAGTGAACCAATACTATTACATTATGAATGAAACTTCATTATTTGGATTTCACTAGCTCTTCCCTAACGTCCTTTTCCTGTTCTAGGATCCCATCCAGGACACCACAACTACCTTGTGTTGTCACGTCTCCTTAGGCTCTAAGAAGATGTACATGGGGTGTGGCAGCTGGTAGGGTAATAATATGGGTGTAATAACTTAGTTTTAATTTGAACATTTCAGCTGAAATGTCAAAAGGAGTGCTTGAGTGTGATATTGTTCCCTTACAGAATTGCATGCTTATGATTTTGCAATAAAAGTTTGTAATAAAAAAGGGGCGTTATTTGTGCCAGACTGTGTATTTGATGATCTTGACGATTTTGTAGAATGTTCCTCAGTGTGGGTTTGCCTGATGTTTTTCTCATGAGAAGATTCAGGTTATTGGTTTTTTTTTTGGATGAAAACCACAGAGGTAAAGAACTTTTCTCAATGTTTTACATCACAGGTACATGTTAGCAACATCACTTATCAGTGATGATGTTAACTTGGCTAAAGTAATGTTTGACATGTTTCTTTGCTGTAAAGTCACTTTCCCATGTCTTTCATTCTGTATTCTTTGGGAGTAAATCACTAAGTGTAAGCCACACTTAGAGGGGTGGAGAGTTATGTCTCACTTCCTTGAGGAGGGGATATCTACATACATTTCTTGGAATTCCTTGTATGGGGGATTTGTCTCCCTTCCTTCCCTCCCTCCTTCCCCCCCTTCCTTCTCTTTCATCATTTATTTATATAGATATGGATTTATGGATATTTATTTATACTTTGGGTTATAACCCAATGCGACATTGTTTATTTCGTTGCTAAGATTAATCCAGCTTCGGCCACTGGGAGCTCTATATGACGCTCCAGACACATCTTGTATATTTCTGCCCCATCTCTAGAACTCGCCGTTTCTCCCAGGAGCCCTGGTTTCTTTATTGGAGAATATTGTTAGAAATAAGATCTGGGCACTGGGTCCATCTATCGAATTTTGACCTAATAGTACCACCAGGCCAGTTTCTGGGTGTCAGGAGCTGCTTTTTTTCTTTCACAAACATCTTTGACATTTTCCTTGACTGTAAACTAAATACAAGCAATCATGAGACATGATTGCTAATGAAACTCAGGCTGTGTGGGCAGTATGTAAAAACGAGAGGACTAGTTTCAGTTTTCTACCTTCCATGAGTCTGGCTAGACCTGGAAATCTCTGTTTGGCTCCGCTGGTCACAGTATAGAGGGATAACAAATTGCAGCACTTCAGAAGGGGCTGGCCAGTTTCATAAAGTCTGGAAGGATTAAGTAAGAATGATTAAGGAAACTGGATATTTTACCTGAAAAGACTTAGGGTGGACACCTTAGTTTTTTCCTCATGTGAAATGTACTTTGTGTTGCAGAAGGCAGATAGAGAACCAGAAGAATGGAAGTTATTCACCTAATTATTCCCTGGTTTTCATCCAATATTAGGCCATCCCTGGCTAACAGAGTTCAACCACGAAATGGTAAAAATCTCATTGCCGACAGGCGTTGAAGCCACTTGCATCTGTGCTCCTTGAATTCCATTATTTTTATACTTTTGACTTTCCATTTAGTTTGTTAGCAAACGTTTCTGCTTGTAATCTTGTCTCGACTGACTCATGGAAGGAAATACACTATCTAGCTCTTGGTCAGGCTGGACAGGCAAGGCGTACATCCCCTGGGGGTCGGGAGTGGGGCCGGAGCACAGCATGTGAGGGGAGACAGGGACACTTAAAAGAGTTAGTGACATAGTCCAGTCAACTGATTCACTCACTCTCTGCAGGTGGCTGCAACTGTAACAAGTGCACTCGGGTGGTTTGTCTACCAAGCGCAAGTGTCCCGATTAAACATCACTACCCTTCACCCACCTACGTTTATTCAGCTGTTAAATGGCTGCTGGGTAGTAACCTGCCGTTTTATCTTTCTTCTTTCTGATAGGTTAAGATCTACACGGCAGACGAAAGGTTCACAGACGTTATAGAGATGAATTATTTTTATCCTCATCCAAGAATATTTTTTCTTGGCTTTTAGAAAAAGAAGAAGGGGGGAGAAGAGTGTGCATGAGGAGGGGAGAGAGAGAGAGAGAGAGAGAGAGAGAGAGAGAGAGAGAGAGAGAGAGGGAAACAGTAATTGGTTGCCTCTTGTAGGCAACCTAGATATGTGACCTGACTGGGAATTGAACCTGAGACCCTTCGGTTTATGGGCTGATGCTCCAACCAACTGAGCCACACTGGCCAGGGCATTCAAAAGGTATTTTGATTGTAGTCAGTCCTAATTAATCAGGAGCTATCAAGTCATATAACAGTAATATACTAGTATTTATGCCTCATCATTTTAGAGGACTCTATCACTGTTATGAAGTAAATACATTTGAACTATTTTAACATGTCTGAGTTTAGAGTTACTCGTATAGTATTTTGTTGGCTGAATCTTCTCTTTGAGCTCAGGACTCTGCTGAACATTTGCAGAACTCAGGGAAAGGCTGCCAGGAGCTGAGGCTGCCATCACACTTATTCAGTAATTCATTTACTGAGGTATTGTTTGCAATTAATGAATAAGATATGGTTTCTACCTTGTGCTTAGGGAGCTTAGAGTCTGAGGAAGGAGCTTATAGTTTACAAAATGGGGCAAAGATTCATTGTTCTTAGCCATGGACACTTCATCTTGATTTCACGTGTATCTGAGATGTATCTGAAGTGTATTTGGTGTTTTGTGTACAGGTATCTCATCATTGCATGTTTCTACCCACATCCATTTTTGTGTCTCAGTAACTCCCCTTTACACGGAATCTTTGTGCTTAGGGCTTCCCGTTAAGAGGAGGAACAAATTATGTCTTCTAATGTGTTTTGCTGTGGGTGGTGGTAACAGAGAAAGGGATTCAGGGGTGGAGAACGCTCACAAATAAGCTGATGCATATAATCGTCTCTTGTGGGCCACGAGAACGGGTAGTTGGGTCAGGGCAAAAGGCTGCTGGCCAGAGGTGAACTGGCAACTCCTTCTAATTAAACCAATAACATCAGCTGCAATTTCTCCCCTAATTGCAGATGTTACTATCCTCACAGATGAGGACAAAGGAAAATTCCTGGAGGAATATGAGTTGGGGGTGGGTGGGTCGAGAGGAGATGAAGGAAGAAGAAGGGTCTATCCCTGGCCGGGTAGCTCAGCTGGTTAAAGCATGCCCGTTATTCCAAGGTTGTGGGTTCAATCCCTAGTCAGGGCACATACAGGGGTCAACTAGTGAATGCATGAATGGATGGAACAACAAATCGATGTTCATCTTTCTCTCCCCCACCCTCCTTTCCTTTCTCTCTCTAAAATCAATCAATAATTTTTTTTTTAATTAGCACTGGCTGTGTGGCTCAGTGGGTTGAGCACCAGACTTTGAAAGAAAAGGTTTCTGGTTCGATTCTCAGTCAGAGCACATGCCTGGGTTGTGGGCCAGGTTCCCAGCTGGGGCATGCAAGAGGTAATCGATAGATGTTTTTCTCCATCTCTGTCTCCCTCTCTTCTCATCTCTCTAAAAATAAATAAAATCTTAAATTAAAAAAAAAATTAGAACAAAAAAAAGATGGGCCTAGTGGGGTGTTAGAGCCCTTTCTTGTCTGATAATGAAAATGGATTCTATGAATGTCTTCCCAACTGTGCATTCAGTAGCATCGTACTGGCAGCTCGGAATTGGTCAGAGTGGAGTGCAAATTGGCAAACACTACAAATGGGGGCTTTTCTCCCCCTGAAGATCAAGTTGTACATTCACCAGTACACTGCTGAGTGTGCCTTATGGGCCTATAGAATCTAGACAAATTCCAGTATGTCTTCCTAAGAGAACAGGTTCTTTTTTCTCCCAGCCCTGGACACGAATTCAACTTTGGGTTTTCCTGGGCGGAGGAGGGGTTTGATGGGGAGTGAGATAGGTTATGGAAACCTCATAGTGGTACACAGGAATGCAGATACTATTCTACATCCAGCGTCAACCCATCTACCTCCTATACTTTGGCAAGATACCTCCAAACACGAAAGGAGAGAAAGTACTTCCCTCACTCTCCCTTTTCCTTTCTTACTAAAGAAGAGAAGTAGCATAGAGTTTGCTTTGCATGTTTATATATTAAAAGTAAAACCATCTGTGTTTTAATCTTATTGTTTACCTTATGACTAACATTTGTTCTTTATAACAGATAGTACTTTACTTTGACCAACATATTTGTTGCTAATGTTTTTTCTGCCTAGTATTTATTTATGCTCATGACAATATCCACTCCGACCGTGTGCTTTGGGCGGGTTGGCCTGCTTCTGGCTCTGGGAGTGGGCAGTACTCAGATCTGGCCGAAGTCATGGTGAACGGCTCAGGATTGGGCATGTAGCCAGTCAGGAGCCCCCAAACGCAGAGGCAGCTGCAGGACTGTTGAGAGACAAGTATGCACTCTTCTCTACTGGCTATCAACCTGGGAGAACATAATCCAGGAGCAGCCAGGGAAGGAAAAGATCCAGAGTTTCAGTCCCTAGACCCAAGAACACCTGTAGCCTTAGTTGCCCCTAGATTTGATAGCTATAGAGCTTGAACAAGTTTTTTGTATTTTTTCTTTTTGGCTTAAATCAGTTAGAATAATTCAGATGCAACCAGGAGTTTTAACTGATACAATGTGTTCCACAATTTCAGTTGAGACAATTAGTAATCTTTTTAAAAATTGATAACACTTCTGATGCTATGTGTTAATATTTTCAATAAAAAGAAATGATATGTGCTTGCTTTTATTTTTAACAGTATTTTACTAAAATATTTATTCTAAAATATTTGCTTTACATTTTACAGATAGATATATTTAACTAAAAAATTATAAGCAGAATTTATTTCAAAAATTCTCTAGAGAGCATTCTATGCAGGAACACTCTTCTTTGGTTCATCCACAATTTTTACTGCTTTCACTCTTTGTAAGGCTCCTCCTCGAATAGGAAGTCTTTTAAGGGCAATATCTGTATCAGCCAGGGGTCCTCCCACTAATCGGGCAGGAGTGCTTTCCACCGCTACAACCCGACCGGAGGGCACCTAAAAAAGCAGAAGGCAAAATCTAGGAGCCAATTTACAAAATTTTGCAACAGGAGAAAAACTCATTCATCATTGAGCTTAGTACTTTGGAAAAGACATGAAACGTATATCTAAGTAAGTAGGAAGCAGCATGACATGGAAAGATAAGGGCTTTGGAGCCAGGCAGATGGGTCTGAATTCTACTTTCACTGCTTATCGGCTTGTAATCAGGGCCGGATTATGTCTAGAAGAGGACCCAGGAACACTGGAATATGGCAAAGCAGGCACTGCACATTTTCTGTCAAGGGGTTGTAGAGATATAATCTGACTAGTGTTTGCAGGGGATCTGGGGGATCCGGGAGGGGTGGGCCTCATCTAAAGGAGCACTGGGCGAGGGTAGAGGTACTTTAAAGACAAACCTGCTTTAACTACGTGAAATTTGAACAGCAAAAATAAAGAATGTGAGACCAAACCCCATGGAAATAACACTCTGGGGATTAAATTCAGCATCTACTATGAAAAGTAATGGAGGAAAAAAAATCTTACCGTTGTGTTGAGGCCCTTAATATCTGTCTGGTGAAATATTGCATTTGGTGGTTGCTCACTGTATCTAGAGTATTCTATAGCTTTTTCCTGAAGTCTTTTTGCTTTCTGAAGATGTTAAATTAGAAAGAAAATAATATTGTTATTAAAGCATTAACTATATACTTAAAAATGAAGTATACAAAGTATATTTAATTGTGTCTTACTTATTTTTTTTATTAGTTAGCACTGGAATCTGAATTTACTAATTTAAGCTAAGAAGACAGTTTTTAGCAGAAGACACCAGTCACCTAAAAACATTACTGAAATTTCCTGAAGGAATAAAGCAGGTTCTACAGAAAGCAGGTTCGATTTTTAATGCATATTGAATAAGCTACTGAATTTATATCAGATGATGCATGTTTTTAAGGATTTTGCATAAATTAAATACTAATTTACTACACTTCAATGTTTCAAGAATTTAGACTAATATAAATGACATAACTTGTTTGCAGTTATATTCAAGCTTAATATTTGAGGCACTAGAACAGGAGAAATTCAAGGTAACCAATGATCTGCTCGGAAGGGACTGATTTTCATTAGCTGTTCCTTAAAAGTACTGATAGTTATGAGCATATTTTATAAGTAAAGTTGGGACGAACCTTCAGTGAGAAGGGGGAGACAGGGTACTTTGAATAAGCATGCTTTTAGCTTTGGTTTTGCTATCTTAACATAGTTCCACGATTTTCATGAACTAACATAACATTTAACAATTGCATATCTAGAGGAAGAATTATAATGCTATGTAAAAGTCTTTTCAAAGTGCTAATGGAAAAGGTGGATAAAAGTAATGAGATTTGGGAAATCCGTGGTGCTTCTAACATATTTCATGTGAACAAATGGCATTATAAACATTTTAGCTTCTAGCTTACAGCTGAAGCAGTTTCCAAATGAGTGTTTATCCCAAATTCCATTTAAACTTTAATATAATGTTTCTTTTGGTGGTCATGGAGGGGAAACATCCTTGGGGGAGAGAATAATATGGACAATAATTTCTATGTTTTTCACTCTGCTTCCTACAGAACAGATCAATGAATAAGAAGGCTCAGAATGGAAAGTAGAGGCTCGTTCCTGGCTAACTATCATCTCCTTCAAGCAAGCCAAGAAACACCACTCTTGCTTCCCACTGCTAAATCAAATAAAACTCAGTGGCATCTCTATACCTGTAAAAATGTGTAGTTTTTGTTATCATCCTAAATTGCATATAAGGATCTATCTAACAGTGTTAGTATCTTACAGAAAGATCAACAGAAAAAGGTGAATAAATATTTATTCCTGAAAATGTCTGTCAGAGTTAGCTATTTGTTGTGGATATTTCGAAAACCCTACCTTTAAAGTTTTAGCATTTGATGTTCTAGCCAAGAAATTTTCCCATGACTTATTAGCCAGTTCTCTTTGCTTGTGTGTGGCTTGTATCTGAAATGAGAAAGATAATCAACAGTTCTAGTTTCTATGGAAGAATACCAAAGGGCTTGAAAGCCCTTATTTTGAATGAAGACTTAGTTTTTGCCAAATTCAATTTTAAGGCTGTTTAGCAAAAGAATTAGAATAATCATAAAGGTTAACAACTTAAAAAAACAAAAGTATTAAAATGAAAAAAATCCTCCCTTCATTGTGTCTAAAATTTGAATTGTTTCCCATGAAATGTAACAAAATTGTTATAAAAATATAAAATAACAACAATCATTCTCAGCAAGACCGATTGTTTTGCATGATCATCAGTTGTGAAGATGCATCATGATCCAGAACAAAACATGTGAATGACCCAACGACAAATTCACAGGAGAAAATAGAACGTGCTGCTACTGATAACAGTTGAAGCAAGATTATGCGGGTGAAAGCCCTTCTAATCTCTGATTGCCGCCGGACCGGCCGCCCTGTGGGGGTTGAGCGTGCTGTGGCAGCGCAGTCTCAGGAGGTAACTACTAGCAAAAACATTACTTCTCAACAGGCTACCTCCTAAATACAGAATCAGAGGACATATGTCCTTGGTTGGCATAAAATATATTAGTAACTGTAAGTCACACACACAAAGTTTAAATCATGAACCTAAGAGTATTTAATTAAATAACTGCTAAAAAATAAGTGGGGTCAGAGCCATGATAACAAATCAGCAATAACCAACATATCAGCAATAGCTAGTCTACAGAGTAGACATTATGTCATTCGACAGAACTAATGAGGCAGCAGGACTTCCAATAGGGCTACCCCCCTTAAGAGCAAATAAATGGGGTAAATGGCAGCATCCACGCAATAAAAATTCTTAACAAACTTTCAAGCAAGGAGGTGCCTAAAACAGAACAAAATTCGTAGGAGCATGCAGAGTTCCACTGGGCCGAAGGTATACATTTTAATAGTCTATGTGAAAGAAGCACGCACTAGAAAACACGTTGGAAATCATGTGACAGGGCTTTAAATATTTAATTGTAGTTGTAAAGGATCACCAAGCCTAAGTGGGGAACCTACATCGTCTCTGTGGACAAGTTAATTTAAACAGCCACAACCTGTTTGCTCAAAAGCTTCTGGTGTGCCAGTTTCCCACTCGTGTAAAGCTTTAGACAAATGGCTTGTAATTCCCTCACAGGCTTTTTCTGATTCGTTAAAGTTACCAGTTTATCTCTGGATTTACAGAACACTCATAGTGTTTAGGCACTGAAGCGAGGATGCAGCTTATCACTTTGCCTGTGGTTGGCACACCAGTAAGGGTTGAGAACGGGGTGATGGATGAGGACCAACTTTCTCAGTGAAGTTATACCTAGAGTCACAGAAATGCACTGTTTGTCAGATTTTGCTAAATGTATACATTAAAATAGCCAATGATTTTTGGAATTCTGTTTGACATTTCAAAAAAGGGAAGTGTCTCTGATGTCTTTAGCTTTTGAAATGTAAGCCCGCAGAAATCAAATTATAATGTCATAAAACAGCCCTGAATATAGTAATTGAGTATCCTAAGCTCTTAACTTCATCGTGTCTTTAAAAACTGTACAAAGACAGTGAAAATAACATAAGAGAAAACTACAAAATAACTTTAAGTGCTGAAACATTCACAAGTAAGGCAATATATCCTGTGGAGAACTCCAGCTACTTTATACAATGAAATTATTATCTTGTGACCCAGTGGTATCTGTGGCTTACTTTTGCATATATTTTTTGTTCATTTTGCACATCTTGGCGGGCTTGGCTTTCAAGCATCTCACTTTGCAGAGAAGCAACCATCTTTCCAATATTTTCTGAAGCTGTTGTAATAGCTTCCAAAATATTTCTATCAGTACTGACTGGTATTAACTTTTCTAATTTTATTTCTTCACATATTTCATTCCATATTTCTCCAACCTGTTATAACAAAGTTTAAGTTTAAAAAAGTTAAATTAACTGAAAACAAAAGATACAATTTTAGGTAATACTTTATTTTGATTGTTGTTCCAAAGTTAACACTTACCGAACCAGCTTTTTTATAAGTGCATTGGGAATGATATGGAGTACCAGTTACATATGAATTTTCAGGAGTAATTTATCAAATGCTTTTCAATGATAAGGTATTCATAGATGAGGCTCCACGACCCCAGTCTAGTTCATTGCCACTATCACTGTCCTCTGGTTTACAGTCACTCTTTTCACAGCTGCAGAAACTGCTGCTTCTGTCTCATTCTCCTGCACTACTGACGTTTTTCCTTCCTAAAGCTTTATATTGAAGGATGAGTCAAGCTGAATTTATAGGACAATGAACATAGGAATTCCTGAAACCCTAGAACCTAGCCACCCTGAGAAATAGGCCCGGTCCCCCTTCACCTTCTTGCTAAAGCAGTAATTGGATCTCAAGCTCTTAACTCCATGGTTCCTTCAAACTGATAGCTCCATAGCATATTCTGGGCTGTCTGGAAATTAATGTGCTTGAGTGCATTTAAATTGAAAGAAAAAAATATATATCCAGGATAGGGATAAAATTTAGTCTTATTTTCATTTGTAAATAGAAGTTTATTCACTTATAATATTCAAATATACAGTATACTAAGATTAGTAGAAGAAAACATTTACTTGAAAAGACATCCCTGAAACTTCAAAAGCAAATATTTACCAAAATATAACCAGCAAGGTTAAGCAACCTAATATTCTTTAATTAATATGTGATCATCCTATAAAGTAGTGATAAAATATACTTTGATAAATATTAATAATTTATTTTAAGGAATAATTCATTTGAGTCTAGCTTCTAATGTTGTATAAAAAGAAGAAATTATATTTTAAGCATTATATTAAGCTTCTTAATAGCTCTATCTCAGTAACATCCGTCTTCTTTCATAAACTTATAGTTGAACGAAATCTTAGCCCATAGAAAATACATAATCAATTATTTTTTGTACACTTTTTTGAATAGTATCAGATGCAATATGGAAAATAAAAACTGCACAGTACACATGGGTGAATGCTTACAACTATGAATAGATCTTTTATTTCCCAATTGATTTTTTGCCATATTATATTTTAATAAAAAGATTAAGAAGATACTCACTTTAAAGTCAAGATATCTATGTATGATACAGAGGGTGACAAAATCTTCAGTAGATAGGCCAGATAAATTTTCAAAATCTAAACAAAAATTTATAAAGAGAGATTTACTTTAACAGAGCAAGTGGTTAAAAAAATATATTTCATAAGAAGTGCAGTTACTTTTGAACTCCTTTTGTTTTATGAAAAAGTTACTCTGTGAGCTTCTGACTTCCTCCTATAACAAACCTCCGCCAGGTCATCCTTATCTAGTCATTAAAGAGGAATGCTTTCTGCGCTGTGGTCAGACCATGATATTGCCCTGCAATAACCTGGAGTGAGGACTTCTTGCTTAATAAAAATCAAGGACTTAAAAAACTCAGGTGATTCAGAATTCCAGTGTTTAAGCCTAGTCACCTAACTGCCTTTAATCCTGGCTGCACACTGGAATTGTCTGAGGAGATTTAAAGATACCGCGGTTGGGGTCCCACGCTCCTTGATTTAATTGATCGGGGGTGTAGCCTGGACATTGGGCTAACAATGGAACGTGCATTTATCTGTATAAAGGGGCTTTTGTTCATCATCTTTCAAAAATGGGCTCCAAAACAAAATCAGCTTACATACTTAGCAAAACAGAGGCTCCTGTGAATCTGACGAGTAGCTTCTTACCTAGTTTGCCCAGCACAGCATAAATTTTTGCTCGAATGTTCTCTGCAACATCCATAACTGCGACAGTCGGACAGTTGGCAGGCAGTGGCATGACTTTTTGTTCTTCTTGAAAACTAGTAAACAGAGGTCTCTTTGTATCTAATCATCAGGTATATAAAAATATAGATGGGACAGATAAAAACTGTAGTAAATTAATACTGCATTTTGAGATTTTAGTCCAGACATCATAAAATACATAAAAACATTACATAACCAGTAAAATAGTGCCTAATGCATGGTTACTCTTTTGAAAGCATACGTAATCTGTAATTCCTTCCCCATTCTGTGGCAAAACTTAATAGCATTCATTTTTATTAATGTAAGATATGAAATTTCACAAAATTACTTTTTAAAGAGTGAAACTCTTATGTAACTTTACTAATTTTGAAATCTAGATTTTGAACAATGTCAGTTTAACAATAATGTGATCTCCTTTGCTTGTGGTTTCTATATATTATGCTATAAATATAAAAACTATTTTATGATGTGATAGATCAAAACTCAGAAATAATGAAATCAGATTGAAGACAGAAATCATCAGAAGTTAAAGGAGAAGTGCTTTCGTTTCGTATGTGCCCTGGCCGGGTGGCTCAGTGGGTTGAAGTATCAACCCCTGCAACAAAAAGCTGTGAGTTTGATCCCCCGTCAGGGCACATACCTAAGTTGCAGGTTCCATCCCTGGTTGGGGCCTGTATGGGAGGCAACTGATCAATGTTTCTCACATCAACGTTTCTCTCTCCCCCTTCCTCTGTCTCTCAAATCAATAAACATGTCCTCGGGTGAGGACAAAAAATAAATAAATAATACTAACAGTTTAGATGAAATCCTAATAAGAATATCAAGAGGTTTAGAAAAAGTAAGGTAGCACTGTAGAATAGATAAATGAACTACAAATTCTGATACTGTAAACATCATTAATTTACAATCTAATAATTAAAGTTTATGAAACATTTATTTTTATTTAGAAAAGTTTCTTCATATAAAAAGTAAATTATATACATATGAATCAATAAAACTGTACAGAATACTATAAAAATTGCTTTCACGCAATCTATTTACATCCCAACTTTTATTGGTAAATGAAATATTATTGAATCTATTTGTAAAAGTAGTAACCCAAAGAAACTTCTTTAGGAAGGAAGCACTGTTAGTTTTTACAAGTTAAAGAATATAATCGAATACCATTCATGAAAATTTCTATAAAAATATGAATCTGCTACTAATATGCTTAAGTTTTATGATGGCAAGACGTGCAAACCCCTGTAAAAGACCTTTAAACAAAGGGGTGAAAGTCCTTTCCTAATATCTTATTTTTTAAAACTAAATTTATTGAGGTAATATTACGTAAGTTAATAAAACATTACATAAGTTATTAATAATATTACATAAGCTTCAAGTTTACAATTCTGTAATACATCATCGGTATATTTCATTGTGGGCTCATCACAAAATCTAGTCTCCCTCTGACACCAACGTATTTGATCTCTCTTTACCCTCTTCATCCTGCTCCCACTACCTTCCCCTCTGGTAACCACCATACTGTGATTTGTGTCTATTATTTTACTAATCCTTTAAAGGTCTCTTTTTAAAAATATGCATCTAATTGCTTGAACTAACAATTATAAATACACTCACCAATAATCATGCCATGTTTATCACGTTTTACTCCTAGTTCTTTTTCTTCCTTTCTCCACAGTTTAATTAAAAGGCTAGCAGCTGTTTGGTCCTTCTTCCCCCGCCAAGCATTGACATGAGCCACAGTTTTGGGGTTATCACAAAATTCAACCATTATTCCAAGTATTAGATTCCAGAATTTTTTTTGGTTCAACTTTTGCAGGAAACAGAAAAAAAAAGTTGCAATACATATTAAGACTATTACCTTAAAAAAGGAGAAACATTTGTATTAATTAGTAAGTTTCTTCTAAATGACTGCCTTATAAAATTGAAACTCTGCTTAAGTATGATTTGTGCTAATCTCCTCTTAAAACATATGTTCATTGCACTGGCCAGTGTGGCTCAGTTGGTTGGAGCGTCAGTCTGAAACTGAAAGATTGAGGTTCGATTCTGGATCAAGGCACATACCTAGGGTAGGGTTCGATCTCCTGTCAGGGTGCTTATGGAAGGCAACCAATTGAAGGCAACCAATCTCTCACATTGATGCTTCTCTCTCCCTTCCTCACTCTCTAAAAGCAATGCAAAAATGTCCTTGGTGAGGATAAAAAAAACAAACAAACCACCACCAACAGATGTCCATTGTAATGAATTTAACATTAGGAATTTAAAAGAATTAAAAAGAAAAAGATTTAATATAATTCTGATGTAGTTACAAGTATACATCATGACCAAAAATGTATTTGATTTGGCTGACTAGGAAAAAGAGAGAGAGCAAAAGTAAAAATGTTCATTTTAGGTGGCGCAAAGTTAACAGCGCTGTATATGTCACTGTAGGTATTGGGTCTTTCCAATTTACATGCTCTAATGTTTGTAAAGATTCAGAGTAGTTGTAACCTCCTCATTACTAACAGAAGAACTGATGGTAACTGCAAGTAGTAGTCACATATAAAAATAATTCTAAATGAGGTGTAATTCGTATTTTAAAAATCAGCATCCATAAAAGAGTGTTTAAGAATTTAAGAAAAATTATCAGGCATATTTCCTTTGTTCTGTTAAACTAGTTTTCAGCAAACCAAAATTTAGGTAGAGAAAAGTGATCCACAGCAATGGCCTCCATACAGTGATGGTCTCTGTGTGAAATGTTTTTTATTGATTAACTCTTACAGAATACTGCTAATAGAACAGGAAACATGTAACTTGTCTGAATTATAAACATTATCAGTTTCCTCTTTTGTTAAATGAAGGCAAATAATATTTACCTGCTTCAGAGTTATTATGATAAGTTATATGAGACAGCCTGTCACAAAATGACTTCTCAATAACATTTAACTACTATTAGCGATTATTGTACATGGAATAAATACTGGGTTGGCCAAAAAGTTGAGTTTTTTCCGTATGATGGTTCTAGTAGTGCTTAGTTGTCTTTAACTTCATTTGAAACAATTCTGTTAGAATGTATTGGGACAGCTGTCATATCAGCCTACATTTAAAAAAACCCCTCAAAATTGGTGAATTTTTTGCAGTCATTTTAATATTGAAGATGGAAGAAGATACACAACATTTTTTGGCGTATTTTGCTTTATTATTTCAAGAAAGGTAAAAACTCAACTGAAATGCAAAAAAAGATTTGTGCAGTGTACAGAGAAGGTGCTATGTCTGATCAAACATGTCAAAGTGGTTTGCAAAGTTTTTTGGTACTATTGACATTTTAGCCAAATAATTCTTGCTGTGGGGCTGTCTTATGCATTGGAAGATGTTTAGCATAACCCCTGGTTTCTACCCACTAGATGCCAATAGCAAGAGGCAGACAACATACTAAAAAAATCTGAATCAATAAAGTTATTGGTGAAAATGAAAAATGTGTCTTTTATTTTATGGAAAAAGCTAAATGATAGGTTGGCTATCTCCTCATTGCTTAGTTCTATTTTTGGAGTTTTGATCTGTTCTTCTATCTGGGCCATATTTCTTTGTCTCTGCACACCTGTTACATTTTAAGGGGTGGAGCCTTAGGTATTCACAAGGGTGGAGCAACTGCTTCGCTGCTTGGGTGGTGCTATATGTGAGGGGGCGGGGGTCAGAGGGGGAATAGTGTTGCTTGCTCAGCTCTCGCCCCACTTTCAGTCGCTTCCCCCACTACCCACAAGCAAATTGGGCCCTTCTGGTGATTTCCAGGTGGGTGGGTTTGTGTACATTCTAGGACCCTATGGGTCTCTCCAATGAACTGTCCTGTGAGGCTGGGAGTTTCTCCCATTGCTGCAACCCCCACACGCTTTTACAGCCTGGGGTTTTGAGGTTTTAGTTTCCTGCACTGGAGCTCTGAGTTGCCTGGTCTTCCTCGCTCCACAGTTGTTTCTTCTGGCTTATCTGCATGTGAATGTGGGACCACCTGGTCCACCAGGTCACAGCCTCACCTGCCCAGTCTTCCACCTTGCCATGCCACCTCTCCACCCTCTCTGCCCATTTCTGCCCCTCCTACCAGTCTGGATGAATGTTTTTGCTTTAACTCCTTGGTTGTCAGTCTTCCATACAGTTCGATTTTCTGGCAGTTCTGGTTGTTCTCTGTTTTTAAATTTGTTGTTGTACTTCTTCTGTTGTGTGAGGAAGAAAAGTATATCTACCTACGCCACCATCTTGATCAGAAGTCTGAGACATTTACTGAAGATACAAGAAAGGCTGTACATAGGACAATGATGCCTCAGTCCCCTTCAAGGTAGGCACCTTGGGACCTCACACAGTTCTCCCAATCGCCATCAGATGTACCATCGTATCTTCCTGAATCTCATCGAGGGTCTGAAATCTCTTCCCTTTCAAAGGTGATTTTAGTTTTGGGAAAAGCCAGAAGTTACAGGCCTCCAAACCTGGCCTTTAGTGGGGCTGAGTCACCTGGGTGATTTGATGTTTCAGCAAAAAAACTTTGCATGAGACAGTGATGCAAGAGTGGGTATGTTGTCATGATGAAGCTGCCAATCACCAGCTGCCCTTAGCTGTGGCCTTCTGAACATCTGAACAGTTTCCACAGAGGAATGTTCAAGCTTAATGCAAAATTTGATGCAGATTTGTTGCTCTACTCAGTCATTTTGGATGTGACAGCCACATAGTACACATGCTCACTCATGGCATCTACCGCCCCCACTGACTAGAGGAGTGAAGTCATTGTTCAGGCAGTGCAGTCCAGTCCACTCTCCTTGGCTGCCAGGCTACATCAATGTCACACAAACTGTTCTTGTTACATCAACAATGGCTGAACTTTTCCAGACAGACCTCATATATATGTATATATGCATACATACATATGTATGTGTACATGTGTGTATGCATACACATCCTCACTCACAATCCTCCCAACAGTGTATGAGGTAGATAGTATTGTTACTTCTGTTTTGAAGTTGATATCAGGGATGTTAAATAAGTCGTCCAGGTCACACAGCTAACAAGTAGAGGATCTCAGCCTATGCTCACAATGACTGTGCTGTGTGACTTTTCCTATCTGTCTCTGTATCTTTCCATCAAAGAAATCCTAATGGTGAATGAGAGTGAACACAAGTGGGGAATGTTTTTGAAGTTTTCTATCTAATCTTAGATGTTAATATAAAATTTAAGAATTTAATATATGTACACATGCTTAATACAACTCCTCACTTCCAAATATTTAGGTAAAAGCAAGATTCCAGGAAGATGTGCCATATTAATTTAGGGACTTTGAGAGTCCCCTGACACATCGCCATGGCCTCTGGGCATACTTGTACTGCGCTCAGAGAAACATGGTGAGCTGTGCCTCGGTTGGGACTACATTAGCAGAACTACACATAGATTCTTCTGTATACGTTCAATTTTCTGAACTTTCCAAGGGTTTCTGGTTATGACTCATTCCTGTTTATCAAGGTGGGTTATTTTAATTATTATTATAATTATTATTTACTTATTTTTGTTTGTAGTGTTCTATACCTAATGAATTTGCTCTCTTATCTCTAGTGTCAACTAATATTTTTTATCCTCATCTGATGAGATGGTTACTGATTTTTAGAGAGAGGGGAAAGGAGGAAAAGAGAGAGGGAGAGAAACATTGATGTGAGAGAGAAACATCAATCAGTTGCCTTTGGTATGCACCTTGACCTGGGACCCAACCTAGGTATGTGATCCAGAATTGAACCCTTGACCTTTGTTTACGGTACGACACTCCAACAGAGCCACGCTGGCTAGCACTAATTTTTTTAAAAATGTAATTTATTTATTTATCCTTCTCTTTTCCTAGTTCAGTTTTTAAAAAATATTTTTTCAATTACAGTTTACATTCAACTAATTTTTTTTCAGAGACAAAAGAACTTAAATAACTGTAGTACCTTTGCTAAATCAAAGTAGGTTTGTTATTCTGTTAATAAAATCAAGAATGGTGGCAATCAACAGTGACATAGCTGGAACTCTGTGAGAATATCTCCCAAAGTTATATTAAAACAAAATTATTATTTTTTCCCCTATATTATCCTGACTATAGATGACTCACTTATCACTAAGGCTAGCAGGGAGTTATTTTGAGGAGAAATCAGGGTCTTGGCCAAACTTCACAGCAGCTAACTGGCAACCATCTGTTCTGGAAGGTTTATTATGCTCACTCCTACTTTTTCTGTAAAATGGTCTTTGACACACTAGTTTCTTCTCATTACCTACAAATTATATACCATTAAAAAATGCTGATTTTTACTCCTTTCGCTAATGTGACCCTTAGCTTTTAATATTAACAGAAGAAGCTAAAAGTTATTAATAAAAAATGATAGGTTTTGGTATAGTCTAGCACTTCACAAACTGTTTCTTTAAAGGTGGGTGGGAAAAAAAAAAAACCCATAAAACAAATTCTCTGCTGTCATGTGTTTGGGAACACTGTCCTAAATAAACTGATTTCTTCACTGGAGGAATTTCCAGAGCCCTTAATATGCCAATGTGTACTATAATTCCCCAACAGGGATTTTGACTAAAACAAACATTCAAATACTTTGGCGGTACATTTAATTACAGAATAATGTTTTGTGGTACTCAGTTTGGAAAGGGTTAATAAAGACATTTATTTTTGTTTCACAATTGTTATAATCATACTTACTGCCAGTAAATCCAGAAGAAGAAAAATGCCTTCTTTTTCAAGAAAGTAATCCTCTGAGGCATAACAAGCCAAAATGCAGCACCTAAATAAAAAAAGGAAGCGATTCACTTAACAAGGACTTATTTTAACCTAAATTGTCAATTTATTTCTATCAAAATTTTTTGAAGTATTTTTCTTCACTCCCTGAAATCAAGTAATTTTTTTGCTTAAAAACTCAACTTTGAAGAGGTTTTGTCAGTGCAGTTTAATTTCAACTATTTTAAAACTAGTATCAGTTCTTTTCCATACTGCCTATTTCTTTTCTGTAGATGCAATATGTTCCTTTGCTTTCATGGTATTAATTATTCCTAAATGTCTCCCATGGTTACTCTAGTAACTGTTTCTTCAAAAGTCATGCATCCATTGTCTCTTTCACAGTGTTGGCACGCCTCATCTGATGATTCTTAATTTCACTCTCTCTTTGCAGTTGAGATTATTTGCCAAAGTGCCTGATGCTTAGGCCTGTGCAGTTTTACCGGGAGTCAGGGCTTGACGCTGAAGCAGGGGCTGCTTTCAGGGACTCCCTGGGTCGGGGGTGGACACAGGCTGAACAAGCCGTTGCTGCTGCTGCTGTGGGAGTAGCAGAGGCCGATGGTCTCCACGGCTTCCCCCAGGCACAGTGGGCTTGCTGGAGTTGACTTTGTGTCCCTGTCCTACTTAATATGGCTATTACTTAATTATTCATGCGTAAGTACTACTTATTTAACATGGCTCCTTCTTTTTAAAAAAAGAGAGAGACCCTTGTTTCTACTGCCTGTTTTTTGATGGTTGTTGTTGTTGTGTGTGTGTGTGTGTGGTGGTTGGAGAGTTGGAGCATAACGGCCATCAGCTCGGCCTCTCCCGCTCAGGCGGTTCCAGGTTTTACCACCTCATTTTGCTCCCACTTTTGAGTTAGTACTTGTGGATGCCTATCATGGGCTGACTTTTACCTCTTTAATCTGTAACAATTACAATAAAATTAAAAATAGAACGTCCTCATTTGTTCAGAAATTAAACAATATACTTCTAAAAGTCTCAAAGGTCAAAAACAATCACAATGAAAATTAGAAAATAATTTGAACTTAATGTTGAAAAAATAGAACATATTAAAACACAGTTGGAGCTAAAACCATATGATTAGAGAATTTACAGCCTTAGACAGATATATTAGAACAGAAGAAGGGCTGAAAATCTATGATCCTGGCATCCATCTCAAGAAATAGAAAAGGTAAAATTGAATGAAAGAAAAAGAACATAGAAATTAATGAAATATAATACAATATAAAATAGAATCAACAAAGCACAGAACTCATTCCTTGAAAGGGCTAATAATTATTGATTAACTCCTGGTGAAAACCATCAGGAAAAAATAATGGAGAGAAGGAAGAAATGACTAATACCAGGAAAGAAAAGAAAAGGAATCACGTTGTATCCTACTGACACTGAAGATACCAAGATGATATTACAAACAACCACGTGACAGTAAATTTGAAAATTTAGACAAATTCCTAAAAAAGTACATCTCATCAAAACCTACATAAGAAGGAATAAAAAATCCTAACAGATGTTATTATATTACGTATTAAAGAAATGAAAGCTATATTTCAGAACCTTTCTAAAAAGTATATTCTAGGGATGCATGACTTAATTGGTGAATTCCAATTAATTATTTAAGAAATACATAATAGCCACCTCACACAAACTCTTTCTATAGAATATAAAAGATGGGGTGGTGAACATACACAACAATATACAGATGATGTATTACAGAATTGTACACCTTAAACCTACATTATTAACCAATGTGGCCCCAATAAATTCAATTAAAAGGGAATATAAAGGAAAGCATACTTCTTAACTTGTTTTATTACATCAATGTAAACTACATTCTAGAACTTTCCTCAGTTTAAGTTCCTCAGAAGAGGAAAAAGAACAGATACTTGATATCAATTAAACACTGAACTTGTTTATTACTTATTTGTTATTTCTACCCTATCTCTTATCCAAAAGGACTTGAGATTGTGTTGTAATAAAAGACACAGATAAATATAACCATAATCTATTAATTTTTATCTTAGTATAATTGTGTGATGTGTTAAATAAAGAAGGAAAAAAAATCAAGACATTTTCTGCAATAACATCTGAATCTCAATATATTGGTAGATATTAAGGTTGGTACTTATTAATACTCATCTCTGAATATTTTACTCTGCTTAATACAGTGCATTGGTCAATAAAAACTTGCCACTGAAACTTAAGATCAGGTGTTCATGTTATCACTATATCTCTCTCCTCTGTAGTCAAAAAGAAGCTAGGTAGCTGATTAGCCCCATCGCCTGTGTGTATCTGGATGAAAGCTGAGTAGGCCTGTTCGCTCTCATTCTCAAAGAAACAGTGACTTTGCAGTGGGTAAAACTACTTGCTTGATCTTAAGGAAAGTAGTATTCATCAGAGTTTTTCTCTCTTCGACTTTATTTAGGTACAGCTGGCATACAAAAATCTGCACATAATTAATGTATACAATTTAGAGAGTTCGGACATATTTATACACTTGTGTTACTATTGCCACAGTCCAGGTGAATAAAAACATCACCTCGAAAAGTTTCCTTGTGTCCCTTTCTGGGTTTCTTGTTTGTCTTTGTGATAAGAACACAATATGAGATCCGCCCAACTTTACAAATTTTTAAGTACACAATACTTTATTAACTATAGGCACTATGATGTACAGTAGATTTATTAGCACTATGTTGTAGAGCATATCTCTGGAATTTACTAAGCTTGTATAACTGTAACTTTATACCAACTGAACAACTCCTCATACCTCTTCACTCCATTCTACCGTCAATGTACCATTGTCTACTTCTAGAATTTTGACTACTTTAGAGAAATCACGTATGAGAGATGTCCTTCTGTGAATGAATTATTTTGCTTGGCATAATGTAGTCCAGGTCCATCCATATTATGGCAAATGGCAGAATTTCCTTCTTTTTAAAGGCTCTTATTCCATCATATGTATGTACCACACTTTGTTTATCCATTCATCTGCTGAGGGATATTTGGGTTGTTTCTGTCTAGGCTAATGTGAAGAATGCTGCTCTGTGAACATGGCACAGCTATCTCTTCAAGATCCAGACTTCAGTTTTGGGGGGTAAATACCCAGAAGTGGGACTGCTGGATCATATGGTAGTACTATTTTTACTTTTTTGAGGAACTTCCATACTATTTCCCACAATGGCTGCACCACTTTACATACCCCCCAACAGTGTATTAGAGTTCCCTTTCTCCACATCCTCACCAGCACTTGTATCTTTTTGTTTTCTTGATGATACCAATCCTAACAGGGGTGAGTTGTTATCTCATTGTGGTTTTGATTTGCATTTCTCTGATGATTAGTGACTGCATAAGAATTTAAGGGTTGTATTTTCTTTTTCTGTAAAAATATCTTTAGGATTCTTATAGGGGTTGCATTGAATTTATAGATCACTTTGGGTAGCATGGAAATTTAAACAATATTAATTCTTCGGATTCATGAACACAGGAAGTTTTTCCATTTATTTGTGTCTGCTTTAATTTCTTTCATCGGTATTTTATAATTTTCAGTGTAGAAGTCTTTCACATTCTTGGTTATGTTTATTCCTAAGTTATTTTATGCTTTTTGGTGCTGTTGTAAATGTGATAATTTTGTTAATTTCCTTTTCAGATAGTTCATTGTTGGTGTGTAGAAATGCAACCGATTTTTGTATGTTGACTTTGTATCCCGTAACATTACTGAATTTATTAGTTCTAATGGTATTTTGGTGGAGCCTATAGGGTTTTCTACATATAAGATCATGTCCTCTGCAAACCAGTAATTTTACTTCTCCCTTTCTGATTTGGATACCTTTTATCCTAGAGTTTATAGTACATAGTAAATAGAAGTGGTGAGACTGGGCATTCTTGCCTTGTTGCAGATCTTACAGGAAAATCTTTTAGCTTTTCACCACTGAGTGTGATGTTGTGGGTTTTTTACATATGGTTTTGATTTGTTGAGATAAATTCCTTCTCTACCTAATTTAGTCAAGTTTTTATCATGAAAGCATGTTGGATTTTGTCAAATGTATTTTTTGCATCTATTGAGAAGAGTATGTAATTTTTCTTTCTTTCTGTTAATGTGGTGTATCGCACTGATCGATTTGCATACACTGAACCATTCTTGCACCCCAGGGATAAATCCCACTTGGTCATGGTGTGTGATCCTTTTAATGTGATGTTGAATTCACTTTGCTAATATATTTTAGAGGATTTTTGCATTCGTATTCATCTGGGATATTGGTCTATAATTTTTTCTTATAGTGTTTTTTGTCTTGCTTTATTATAGTGGTGATACTGTTCTTCTAAAATGAGTTTGGAATTGTTCCCTCTTCAATTTTTTTGGAAGAGTTTAAGAAGGATTGGTACTAATTATTAAAATATTTGGTAAAATTTACCAGTGAAATTACTTGGTCCTGGGCTTTTTTTGTTGAGAAATTTTGACAATTGATTCAATCTTCTTATTGTTATTGGTCTGCCCAGACTTCCTAGTTCTTCTCGACTTAGTCTTGGTAGGTTGTATGTTTCTAGGAATTTATGCATTTCTTCTACGTTGTCTAATTTGTTGGCCTATATTTATTTATAACAGTACTTTATAATCTTTTTTGTGGCATTTGTTGTGATGTCTTCTCTTTCATTTCTGATTTTATTTGAGTGTTCTACCTTTTTTCCCCTAGTCTAGATAAAGGTTTATAGATTTTGTTATCTTTCCAAAAAGTCAACTGTTTTGTTGATTTTTTTCTACTCATTTACCTGCTATAATCTTTATTATTTCCTTTCTTCTGCTAATTAAAGCTTAGTTTGTAATTTGCTTTCTAGTTCCATGTGGTGTAAAATTAGGTTGTTCAAATCTTCTTTTTCAATGTAGGCATTTATCACTGTAAACTTTCCTCTAAATACTGCTTTTGCTGTATTACATAAGTTTTGGTATGTTGTAATTCCACTTTAGTTTATCTTGGGAAGTTTCCTAATTTCCCTCACTTTTGTTCCTTTTGTTCCTGTCTTTGACCCAATGGTTATTTCAAGAGTTTGATGTTTAATTTTGATTCATTTGTGAATTTTCCTGATTTCCTTTTGTTATTGATTTCTAGTTTTATTCCATTGTAGCTAGGAGAGATACTGGGAATGATTTCTGTCTTCTAAAATTTGTTAACACTTGCTTTGTGATCTGGCGTGTGGCCTACCCTAGAGATATTGCATGTGTACTTGTTAAAAAAACAACAAAAACACACAACTCTGTGTCTCCCTCGACACTATATTTTCAATAACTTGCTTTTGGCCACCAAATATGTGGGTTGTTTTCCACACCAACCAAATGTCCAATTCTTTGCAGACACCAGCTAGGTGTTCCATAATTCAGTTCAATTCTGACACTCTCTATGTGGAATTAGCATCAGAGATCACAGGTGAAGGGCTCAGTCCCACAGGACTGTACTGCCTCCATGTCCCACCTTGGATTCCAGGCCAGGTTGTCACCTGCGCTTCTGACCAACCAGCTATATAACAGATGTTCCACCCCTCCTTGAAATGGAAAATCTATTAAAGGGGCTCATAGAACTAAGGAAAAATGTATTTACTAGGTTACTGTTTTGTTATAAAAGCAACAGCCTGGGAACAGCCAAGTGGGAGAGATGCATAGCACAAGGTACGGGAGAAGCTCCACACTGTCCGCAGAAACCATGTGTTCAACAAGCTGGAAGCTCTCTCAGTCTTGAAGTGTAGGATTTTTATGGGTGCTTCATGAAGTAGGTACAATTGATTAAATCATTGGCCACAGGTTCCTACACTCAGTCTCCAGCCTCTCTCTGCACCTGGATGTTGAGGGGGGGTTGAAATTTCCAACCCTCTAATCAATTACATGGTTGGTTCTTCTGTCATTCAGTCCCCCATTCCGTGGCTACCTAGTGGTTTTCCAAAAAACATCTTATTAATGTAAACTTAGGTATGGCTGAAAAGGACTTGTTATGAATAACATAACTTTTATTACTCTGGAGCTATTATAGAAACTGAGAATAAAAGACCAAATGTTATAATAGATGCTCCCATTGCTCTCATTGATGGGGAAATTACAAGTGTTTCAGGAACTTGGTACTAGGAATGGACCAAATCTATATACCTTACTAGAAATCACAATATCACAACTTGAGTGGAATATGTATTCTGCTGCTATTGAGTGGAATATTCTGTACACATCTGTTAGGTTCATTTGATCTACAGTCGCATCAGTGTTTTTACAAGATGACTTTCATGAATATTACTCAGATAGAACTAAAGAAATATATTGTTAATGATACATAAAACTCAAATAATTTTCTCCAAACAAAATTCTGTAAATTAATATTAAGAAAAACAATCTTTTTTACCCTTAGAAATGCTACAAAGTTTGGAAAACAATATTGGTTAGGAAATACCTAATCAATTGGTTTTCAACTCATTGAAGTAAAGATAAGTGAGGAATTCAGCAGCCTTCAAGTATAAGAATAATACAGTATGACAATAATAATAGATGCTAGTATTTTCCTGGGCCAGGTCCAAATGGAATGGGTTCAGATCATAAAAACAAGAATTTGAGTTTAGATACAAGAATTTTATATTTGAGTGACAGACAATATTACCTTCCAAAGGACATTGGTAAGTGTCATTTATGGACTGCTGAAAAAAAAAGGCACTGAGAGAGGAAAATTGTCATACATAGCAATCGAGGTAATTTTCTTGTATTGTGATTCCATTTAACTTGGGTACAGTAACACTCACCAAATGCTGTCCAATGTACTAAAAAGAAGCACATTATAGCCTAATCCATTCTGAAACTTCTTGGGGTCTGTTTTCATTCCATGAAGAATTATATCCACTCCTTCAGTTCCAAAAATTTCCTAAGAGATTTATTTAAAATTATTTCTTGAAATAATCCCCTCCTTTCCCATTTTATCCTGTCCCCTAAAACTTTCTTTTTTTAATCAGATAAATACAACATTGTTAGGAAAATGGTATTTTTATTTATTTAATTTTTTTAAATAAATTTGGAAATATAAGATTTTTTCAAAGGTTTTTCTTTTTTCTTTTTAATTTATTTTTAGACAGAGGGAAAGGGAGGGACAAAGAGAGGGAGAGAAACATCAATGTGTGGTTGCCTCTTGTGCATCCCCTTCTAGGGACCTCGCCCACAACCCAGGCATGTGCCCTGACTAGGAATTGAACCAGCAACCCTTTGGTTTGTAGGTTGGCATTCAATCCACTAAGCCACAGCAGCCAGGGCTAGAAAATGGTATTTTTAATACAGATTTTTGTTTCTGAAATTGTGCTCACTTATTATCAGGAATTTAAGACAAACCATTATAAAGCTAATCATTTTAAGAGAGGGCATCAATCAACAGCCCAGCTTAATATCCCTTTATATGTTTTTTTCCCCTTCTCTCTTTTAGAAAAATAAACCACAAGACTTGTCCCATGATTTTCTTCCACAGTATAATGAATGCAGTCAATCATCATGTCAGATGAATACTAGGCAGCAGCAAGTAATTCTAAAGGCTAAAATCCTATCCTAGAAGATTCCCTAATGCTCCCAAGAGTAATATATAAATGGTAGTTAAAACTTTGTAATTCATATGAAGTTATCACCAGTTACTATTTTGCCTTACCGATTACCTTTCTCATTGCCTTATTGTTCAGTTCTAGTTCCCAACAAGCAAGGCTGACGATTTTCCCAGAAGAGCACGGGCAGAGCGGTAGAATACACGGAGAAGCTGCACCAAAGGCTGGCGCTAAGGACGCATTTGCCTTCCCTGTTGCCTCTCTAAAGTCCTGTTATTGAAACCTTCATAACTTTTAATTTTTATCTTTCCAATTCTGTCTCTTATTATTTAAGTTATCAATTTCTGAGACTCAGAATTTGCTATGGAGTTAAACAAGATCAAAGGGGATTAGCTCTTTTTCTAACTTATAGTTTTAGGTATGAACTCGATTCAAACCGAAAACAGCATTTACAATAGTACAACTCACTTAGGAAAACTGTTTGCCAGTTTCTTAAAAACATACACCAATTTTATGATTTGTCCATTGTACTACCAGGTATTTACCCAAAAGACATGAAAGTGTTATGTCCACAAAAAGACTAGTACACTAATGTTCACTGATGCTTTATACATAATAGTCCCAAATAAAAACAACCTAAGCATTTATGAATAGGGGAATGGAGAAACAAATTTTGTTATATTCATATAATGAAATGCTATTCAGTAATAAAAAGGAACGAACTACTGATACATGCAACAATGATATATTTCAGAAATATGATGGCTGGATAATAGGAACCAGATATAAAAGAGTAAATACTATGATTCTATTATTATAAAGTTAAAGGCAAAACTAATGTATGGCAGTTTCCTTGTGGCAAGTGAGAGGATGATTGCCAGGGGGCATGAATGAATTTTATAGGGAGATAACAATATCCTATATTTTTATGAGGGCATTGGTTGAATGAGTGTATACATTTGTCAAAACCTACTGAACTACATACTTAACATCAACATACTTTACTGTATATAATTATACTCTATATAAAGAATAGTAAATTAAATCTTCACCTATTAAAGAATACTAACATCTATAGACATTTAATAAGAAAAAGTTTATGGTGTTAGTTGATTGGGAGATCTAAACAAAACTTTGATTCATAGGCATACTTACCTTCCTAGGAATATTATTTTCACAAAGACCAGATAAGATAAGTAATATATCAGACTGAATTTCCAAAATAATGGCCTCTTCCTTGTCATTAAACTTGCTTATTGTATTTTTAAAGATTCCTGGTAAGAAAAAATTTAAAGAATATAAAGTTATGGGACATTGTATTTTTATCTTGATCAATTACTGTTTTGAAATCCTTTCTTATAAAATTTCAGCTAGAGAAATGATTTTAAAAGGGGCTATTTTCATTGCATATTTGCCTAGAAGATGTAGACAGAAGATGCTAAATGGATTCTTTGAGCCCTCAATAAATCAGTAGTTCCACTATATAGAATTTCTAGCACAGAATTAATGGAGTGTTGCTAAGATGTCCTAACAACCTGATACTTTGCTCAGGAAAGAAAACCATTTAAAAATATGCAGTTTCATGAGGCAGAAATGAGTGTCTTTGCAAATATATGACCCAAATGCCTGATCATAGCTTGCCTCATCTTTTTCTCATGGTTAATGGGGTCAGTCTTAAGCAAAGGTGGAAGACCTCCAAAAGTATGTTTTCTATTCTTGTTACTCCTTCCTGCATCTTCTCCTTATGTCTATGCAAAGGTGTCTTCAACAGCTTTAGAGAGCAGTATTCCCATATCCTTTAAAATCTTGCCTTTGCACCTGGCCAGGTGGCTCAGTTGGAGCACTGTCCTGTAAAGTGAAAGGTCGCGGGTTCAGTTCTTGGTCAGAGCACATACCTAGCTTCTGGGCTTGTCCTGGGGTCAGGGTACATAGAGAGACAACTGATTGATGTTTCTCTACCTACTACTCTCTAGAAAACCAGTAAATATGTCTTAGGGTGAGGATAGGAAAAAAAGTCTCTCCTTTGCTTATAATCAGAATTTTAAAAGACTTAAAAGTGACCACTTACACTGATAGAATGACATTCACAATAAAATTTTGCCTCAAAAATTTTTTTTTCTTTTAAGCTCTAAATGAGGAACAAGTCATTTTTCCTGTTAAAGGGGTCACTGGCAGATGGTGTGGATCTATGTTCCAAAGTAGAAGGACCATGGAAGTCACAGCCTATCTCCACAGTTGGCCTGGAGTGGGTGATTCTTGGTTTTGTGAGAGTGAATCATGGGGGAAGGGGAAGATCGGCCTGCAGGGAGGTTAGCTGGGCACACTGGAGGCCCAGGGCAGGGGCAGGCCATGGACAGAGGGGCCCGTGTGCCTTTATCAGGGGCATCTTCCAGAAGTCCAAGCTGGCTGCCCATAGGTCTGCTTCTCCTTTCTGGGTTATCTCCTTCTCCTTCCTACCTTGGTGCAGGCATGTCACTTTCCCTGTTGTCTGTACTACATGTTATGTTCATAGCGAATTGTTTCTTCATATTTCAGTATCCTTTTATTCCCTGCCTTGATCCTCTGTTTGTTCAATTCTAAATCATCTGACAGATTTCTTCCAGACTCCTCTTCCTAAAACAGCACTATGCATATAACTTCCCTGATCAAGTTTACTAGTGGCTCCCCATGCCTAGAGAGGGTGGAGCTCAAACTCTATTATCTGCCATTCAAAACTCTTTCTAGCTTGGCCCTCACTAGGCAGACAAACTTATTTTCATAAGACTTTGATTCCAATTAAGCTCGTTCTGAACACATCATCACGCATATTATTTAGCACCATGTCACTGCTCATGCTGTCCGTTTGTTCGAAAGATCATCTCTCTCTCTCTCAGCTAGCCTTAAACCTCAACTCAGTAAGATTGCCCAGACCTTGAATGTGGTGAAGTGATTAAGAAGTACAAATTGGTAGTTACAAAATAGCTACCACATGGGAATGTGAAGTGCAGCACATGGAATATAGTCTATCATATCGTAATAACTGTGTATGGGGCCAGGTGGGTACTAGAAATATCAGGGGGGAACACTTTGTAAAGCATATGATTGTCAAACCACTATGATGTATACCTGAAACCAATGCAAAATAATATTGAAATCAAACAATAATTTTTATTAAAAGATGAGTACACAAATTAAGATTAGGCAATACAAAATTTTTATAGCAATTTGACAGAAAAAATTAAAAATTTCTGAGTATCAAAGGACATAACAGACCGAAAAGGCAACTAATGGATTGGTAGAAAATATTTGCAAATCAAAATATGATACAGGGTTCATCGCCAGAATATATAAAGAACTCCTAAAATTCAACAACAAAAAACTTGGCAACCAATTTAAGAACTGGCAAATAACTTAACTAGACATTTCTTCATGGCAAGAATCTCATGAAAAGATACTCAACATCACTAATTATTAGGGAAATGCAAATCAAAACCACAAGATACTACCTCATACCTATGAGGATGGCTACTATAAAACAAAACAAAACAAGTATTGGAAGGGATGTGGAGAAACTGGAAAACCTGTGCACTGCTGGTGGGAATGTATAATGCGGCAGCCGCTGTAGAAAAAAGTATGACAATTCTTTTAAAACATTAAAAATAGAATTTCCATATGATCCAGTAATTCTACTTCTGCGTATAATCCAAAATAACTGAAACCAGGGTTTCGAAGAAATATTTTGACACCTGCGTTCATAGCATCATTATTCATAATAGCCAAAAGGTGGAAAGAGCCCAAGTTTCTATTGATGGTTGAATGGATAAACTAATTGCAGTGCATACATACAATGGAATATTATCCATCCTTTACGAGGGAGTATTTTTTGAGTGTCCCAGTGAGGAGAGTTGTGAAAAACTCAACTGGCCTTACTGGCTTTGAGGAGAGTGGAGGAAGGGGACCATGAGCCAAGGAATGCAGGTGGTCTCTAAAAGCTGGAAAAGTAAGGAAACATTCTCCCCCAGAGCCTCCAGAGAGAAACCGGCCCTGCCAAAAGCTTGATTTTACCTTGGTAAGATTGTAAGTTAGACTTCTGCACTACAGAACTTTAAGGTAACTTTGCATTGCTTTAAACCAATGCTTTTTAATTAAAAAATTAACGGGAGGAAATTCTAACACATGCTACAACATGGATGAGTCTTCACTTCCTTATGCTAAATGAAACAGACCAGTCAGAAAAAGACAAATGCTCTATGATTCCACTAATATGAGGAACCTGGGTAGTAAAATTCATAGACACAGAAAGTAGAATGGTGTATGCCAGGGGCTGGAGGGAGGAGAGGGAGGAAAAGGAAGTTATTGCTTAATAATTGAAACAGAGTTTCAGTTTCACAAGATCAAAAGAGTTCTGTAGATTGGTTGCAACTCAATGTGAATGTACTTAACACTAGTGAACTATATACCTGAAATGATTAAGATAGTAAATTTAGCCCTGGCTGGTGTGGCTCAGTGGACTGAGTGCCAACCTGCGAACCAAAGGGCCGCCAGTTTGATTCCCAGTCAGGGCACATGCCTGGGTTTCAGGCCAGGTCCCCAGAAGGGGGTGTGGGAGAGGCAACCACACACTGATGTTTCTCTCCTCTTTCTCCCTCCCTTCCCTTCTCTCTAAAAATAAATACATATTTAACATTATATATATTTTACAAGTTAAAACTTTAAGAATTTTTAAATAAAAAACAAAAATAGTAAAGATAAAGGAATCAGAAATAGTTCTTCATAAAACTTGTTTTTATAGTCTGTCCCTATGAAAGAAATCAAATTCCCATGCAATGAAATAAATCACACGCAAAATTTTGCTTGTACTGACATGTAATATCAGGGCTGATAGATTTCATCAGATCAGAAATCAAGAGGATTAAAAATAATTGTCATAAAGAGTGGGAAGGAGTATAGTAGACAGAGAGCATGTGAAGAGGTCTTTTTTTCTTCCTTTCTGTCACTTACTATCATGATTTAGGGAGAATAAAAACGTTTTCTTGGTAAGAATCAGAATGTGGCTGAGAATGTGGCTAATAATTTTTTACCGAACAGGGGAGTTGTAAAGATTTAAGGAGATTAGGTATATGTCTGGCATACAGCAGACACTCAGTAAATGCACCTTTCTGCACTCTGATTATAACCTTTGCATTATATTCCAAACCATTCTCAATCTGGGCCTGACTCAAATTCACAAGTTTCATCTACCCATTAAGTAATAACTCCCTATCACCCCCCACCCCCACAGTCCCTGATGTATAGCTTCTGGCAAGTTCCTTAACTTTCTTTTCTATAAAATAGTTACCTGCACCAAGAATGATGATGATTAAATGAGACCGTATTTAAAGTACTTGGAACAGTATCCTGTCTATAATAATCACTCAATAAATGTTAATTAGATTAAACAAATTGCTCAGCCTTCAAAACTACCTAAACCCTTTAGTTTCTATGGTATTTATTCTATGACTCAATAGTCTTATTAATGGAGCATGGCAACACATGCTATCTTCCTAGGATACACATCTTTTGTTCTCATGAATGACAAGGTCCCCAGTGTCCTGCTCTGTATGTTTGTAATCCCAGTGACCACACAAAAGGTGTACAATGCAGTTACTATTCATTGAACACTTTACTACTACGGAGCCCTCTGTCAGATTCTGTAAGGGAAGGTCTCTACCTGTGTAACTCTGACATAATAAAGATCAGCTTTTTTCAAGTGAAAGGGAAAAGGCCTTAAGAAAAGAACTCTTGATACTTGTTTTCCAATTTCCCTACTCCTTCCCTCCAGATAAGATTAAGACTTCTTCCTGGACATTTGGAAAATCGTATTTCCTATACTCCCTCCAGTTAGGCAGTTAGGCTGGGGTCTTGTGCCGACTCCTGTACAATGGAATGAACGTGCACGAATGTGAGGAAAGCTGTTTTCGGGCTTGGTCATCCTAAGCAAACTCATCCATAAGTGAATGTTTTTCCCTAGTCCCCTTTTCAACATCCTTATTTTGCTTACTAGTGTTATTTGAGAGCACCACTCTACTAATGATGGAAGAGAAGGTACTTCAATTTAACAGAAGAGTTTTTGAGTAGGCATTTTAATTAATTGACATCCAGCAAATTGCACCACTTACTCATAAGACAATCAGTGAATATGAATATTACTAAAATAGCTCTTTCTTTTCAAAGTGAGGGAAGGTTGGGGCTGGCAGACTGCTTGTATATTTAATATGAGATAAAAAGATTTTTAAAAGGGGTTCTGAATTTTACACTGAGATCACATGTATGTATTTTGGGGATAAGGCAACTCAGCACAGTCAATTCAAAGTTAAAAATCAAGGATATCCTGATATTTCATATCAGAAAAGAATCTCCTGTGTACATTTCTGTATATATCAGTGTCCCAATGTTCTGGTTTGTCAGATGCACTGAAAAATGTAATGCTATCCTCTTGTAAATTGACTCCAAAAGGCTTGGCAAGAAAGTGATAATGTTATTACTACAGGAATGAAACAACAATAACCCATTTTTAAAAAAGATAAGGATAATCCTAAATGAAATGGCATCTGAATTGAGAAAACAAATGTTTAAAGGATGAGTGATCATGACGTTTCAGTACAGAAACTGACTTATAACAACAACATGAAACAAAAATCAAGAAAATATTCAGGAGTTTCTCAGCTATAAAAACAAAATAAATTTGTAGAAAAACATTTTAAACAAAACCTCTAATTTGTAAATATTCTAGTTTCACCAGTACCAAACATATTCTGTTTTACCTATCAATTGCTGAATTGTTCCCTTTTCACAAAGATCCTTGTTTATAGTCTCATCCTCCAGGTAGACCATAGCTCTCAGGAGTCGTAAAGTGTACCGCATGTGGGCAAACTTGTTGCCACGGCCGCCTGTGCCATGAAAACTGTTACCATGACTAAAGAAGGAATCTGTGCAGAAATAGTAATAATTTACTTTACATCAAGAAATTTAAAACATAAAACATTTCAAATAAACTAAACAATATATCAGACATAGAAATATGTGCTTTAAAATTTTTTCAAATGTAACATATTGTATGTATCTTTTGTAACTTCTGTTACTCAACATTTATGTTTTAAAAAATTATTCAAATTGTCAAAAGTAGGTCTAGATCATTCATTTTAATTGCTTTCCGTATTCATTTTATATATAAATCACAGCTTTGCCATTCACTAGTACAAACTGCTATAATGAACATTCTGGTGCATGTCCTCTTATTCCCACTGAGAAGAGTTTTGTCATGTGACACAAGAATCCTACAGAGTATTGCACACACTGAATTTTACCAAAGTTGCCAAATTGTTTCCCAAAGTGGTTATACAAATATAATGTATAAGACTAATAGATTCTTCCCCATCTGTTAAATGTGAAATGGTAGTTCATTGCAATATTAATTTGCATTTCCCTGATTACCAGTGGGGTTGAATGTCTTTTAACACTTTTTGAAAATTTGAGATTTTTCTGTTACTTGGCAGTCTCTATTATTTAATCTTCTCTACTGAGTTATTTTCCTTTCGATATGCAGGAGTTCTTTATGAACCTAGATTCTAAGCCTTTATCAGTCACAGGGGTAGTAAATGTCTTCTCTTACTTTGTAGATTGTTATTTTATTCTGATTTTGTCATAAAGACACGTAGAAGTTTTGCAGTAGTTAACTGCATCGATCTTCTCCTGTATAGTTTAGGCTGTTCTGGGTTTTCAGAGACTTCTCCTACACTGTTATCATAAAGATACTTTCCCATGCTTTTTTTCCTAAAATTTTTACAGTTTAACTTTTCATTTTTAGGGATTCAACTCATTTTGAAATTGATTTTTTTTAACAAGGTGAAAGGATCTAATTCTTACTTTTTCATGTGTAGGGCCAACTGCCTCAGCACCATTCTTTTCTCATTGATTAGCAATATCATCTCTGATAAAACCAACCTCCCATATGTTCCATTCCATTGGTCTATTCTTGGCCTAGTATGACACAATTTTAATTACTGTGGTTTTATGCTAGGTCTTGATAAATAGTGAGGCAAGTCCTCCTTTATTCTTTATAATAGGTGTTCTTTAAAAGGTTCTTTTAGAAATAGCTTTATGTTTAAAGCTTTTTAAAAAAGTTTAAAATACTCTTCTGAGTGTTATGTGTTAGTTAGAAGTGTGGGTTCCAGAGCTGAACTGTTCGCATTAAATCTTGGCTCTGCCACTGTGTGGCCAGGAACAATTTATTTAACTTTTCTTACTGTTTTATACCCATCTGATAATCAGGAAGAATAATAATACCTATGTGTCCTAGATTTTTTTGTGATGACTAAATAAATTAAGACTTGTAAAGTGCATAAGACCCATTGTACAGAATGTACTCAACTATTAGCTACCAGTCTTTCTCTTGTTAGGAAGCATTTGCTCTTTGCCTTATATTCTTTTGTAAACATTAATAATGCTATAATGATATAGTTTTCTGTAATCACAAATATAAAAAATACACAGAAGAATTATTTTATTTAACTAGACTAAATTTAGTAACTCAGCATATTAGAAACTAGAAAATGTTTTTAAAAAGCTATAATTTTTTTACTCCCTCATGGATCAATGAGTGATATTATTGATCTAATGAAAATGCACCATATAAAATTATTTCTAGAGCAAAATTACTATCAGAAAAAAATGTAGTATCTTCCTTATAAATCATTTTGAAAAAGAGTATGTCTTATTTCCTTTCTAAGAATCATGAGAATTGGAACAAAATATTCAACAAACTGGGGCTCTGCTAAATTGGTAGACACACGTGCAGTCGTTAACTTCTAACTAGAGGCCTGGATTATAAACTACATGAAGGTAGAGGTTTTATTTATTTTGAACATAAAATCAATCATCTTTAGCAGCTAAAACAGTATCTGGTACCTAGTAGGCATTCAATAAATATTTGTTGAATCAATAATTAAAATATTGCAGGACTTAGTGTTGTAAAATTGTTGGATAGGCCTCATAATACAAAACTTTAAGTCAGATTATATGTATAATTTCTTTTACTGAGAGGTGTGCATCAACTGTAGTTATGACATTTACTAATGTCTGATTTTAAATGAAATTTCAGATTTTTTTCTTAAAACATGTGAGTACATCAAAATCACAAAAGATTTATATTTTTATTTCTCTTTGTTTTAGTTTTATAACTTTTTCTATGTATATATTGCGAGTTCAGTTTAAATATGTAGATTAGAATTTCGACAGGAATCTCTAAGGGCCACTCACCTTCCCTCCCACACCATTCTAGAAATGCCAGGATTCGAGCATTTCCCTGGTATGACATATACTCTTCTATTAGTAATGGAGCCACTGATGACAAAGTGGCAATTGCATGCAGTTGTAATTCTTCATACTGTGCTGCAGACCACTCACTTATTTTGTGCTTCTCAGGGTTTTTAACATAGGTAAACAAAGCCAAAACCACTTTGCCATCAATTAGTAGCTATGAGAAAGAGGCAAAAAGTACTTTGTTAGAAACATAAACAAAACATTTTATCTAAGAAAATTAAATATCTTGACTTTGATGTTTTATTGATAATCATTTCAAAGTATTTCCTTCCTAAAGTTCTCAGCCTATGTTAAGTACCCAAAAAGTAAAAAATAAAAAACCCTTGCAAAAAACCAAATTCAATAATAACAGTAGTTGGCTATGATCCCTTTTCTGGGATATGTACTTGCTAGCTGACAATAATATTATAAAGTATTAATTTTTTTTTGTCTATGCTGCTTATATACGGTTTAGTTCTTCCTTATGATAGAACCACGGGAGTAGAAAATTTGGGACAAATACACTGCTGGCATTTTTCTCCTCCCTCCCACTTTTTATAAAGGAAATACTTTGCAGACTCAATTGTATACGACAAAAGTCAATTTTGTTTGAAGTAATAGTTATAGTTAATTTTTAAGCACACAAAATGTAACTATACAAATATTCTGTCCAATGGATACCAGTCAGATCATAAGCCATATTTAATTAATGCCTAGAATTTGAGTCATATTGAATTCATGATTTCAATAAAAATAAAACAAAAATGCATAGCTATTTATGAAAATAAAGTTAGTATTATAGCTGATTCTCATCAATGCATATTTGTGGTGCACAAGATAGCAGCACACTATGTGCTATATTCTATTTAATTTTCTTTCATTTGGCATTATTCTACAAAGACTTTCACAATAACATTTATGAATTTTCCTAAATTTTCTACTAGTCCACAAGATTTAGAACTAAGAAAACAGGAATAAGAATAACAGGTAGTTCTGGCATTACTGTAAGTATTAAGCAGATGTTTTTGAAATATTCTGTGAACTGCAAATAACAGTACACATATTCATTATTACTACTATTCCTGGGTCGCCCATACATGAAATTTAAAAAAAAGTTGGTTGATTCCACTGCTCACAAAGAGCTTTAAGAAGCTCACCATAGTCTTTGTATCATTTGACTTATAAATTGTAAAGTCTATTGTCTTTACATCTATCATTTTAATCATTATATAATACTCCACTATAATAAACCATATTTTATTGAATATTTTCTATCTGGCATTTCAGAAAATACATTTAGGTTGTATAGAATGTAAATATATTTGATACAACTAATAAAGTTATAACTATAAAGATACCTTTTCTTTTCCTGAGCATTTTTTAGTATATATGTTCCTCAAAGTTGCATTACCTAGAAAATTCTGAGCTCCTTTTTTTTAAAATTTAAGATTTTATTTTATTTTTAGACAGAGGGGAAGGGAGGGAGAAAGAGAGGTAGATAAACATCGATGTGTGGTTGCCTCTCACGTGCCCCTACTGGGGACCTGGCCTGCAACCCAACAGGCCAACGCTCAATCCACTGAACTACACCAGCCAGAGCATGAGCTCTTTTAATCCTCATAATAATTCCATGAGGTAGGTGCTATACCATTTTGAAGTACAAATATATGGAATTTAGAAAAACTAAACAACACATTCAAGATCACATAGCTGGAAAGTAACAGCACTGGATTCCATCTGACTAAAGCCTGAACCCCTATGGTAAACCACCTTTATATTATTATTAATAATGTTCATAGAAAGAATTCCCAGTTCTTTTTCACGGTAAACCCCTGGAGCTTGAAAGCATTTTAGGGCTAAAATGAAATTTCACTTAATGCAGGAAATAACTAAACTAATAGAATTGTCAGTAGTACATTTCTTTTGTCACTTTACAGTTTAAGAGGGCTTCATCTTAATCTCATGACTCAATCTTACAACAGCCTTGTGAGCAAGGCAGATGTATCATAACCTTCCTTCCACAGGAGGAGGAGCTGAGCCTCAGAAAGTTAGGTGATTTTGCCCAAGCCATGTAGCTTGTAGGTGGTAAGACAGAAGTGAGGTTTAGTTCCAATGTTCTTCAAATTATATCATGCTGCTATGTATACAGTATCATGATAAATTTATGGATAATTACAAAAACCCATAAAGATGTTAGGCTGGTGTGGAGAAAAGGCAGTTCAGAAAGCTCTGAGATTAGCTGCACAGAGGTCAGCGCTCCTCCAGCGGAACCGAGCCTTGTCACCACGGTCAGAGACAGACTGTTGGGCTGAATGGGCCTACGGGGATCTTCTTTCCTCTTACATTCTCTTACTGAGAAAATCTACATACATAAATAAATCTCTAAGGTTCTCCTGCTTTTCTTTGGTTTATGTGGTTTAAATTTAGGTAAGTTCACTGTTTATTTACAGATAAGCAAAGAAAATTTTGAAAAGGTGAAATTCCAGCCAATAAGAGTTTGTTACTTTTTATGGTAAACATATGGGTTGATGAAAGATTTGCAGCCATGACTTTTAAAAAGTTATACTACAAAATGAGACAATTTTAATTTTTGTTTTGATTACTCTTTACCTGTAGAGTTGGTAAATCTTTACTTAAGATCACAATTATATTGAATAGCAATTTCTTCAACTCAAAATCTTCATAAGAATTAGAAAGCTTAAGACCTTTTACCAAAGGATTTTGACTTTTAACTGTGAGGGGAAAAAGAAAAGAGTAAAAATAAAAGCCAATATGAGATATAAGACTCAGCAAGATAACTATAAGTTGAAAGTTTTGTGATTTTTACCTTCATCAAAAGTTGAAAATAGTATCAAATCCCTGGTAAAGCCACATTCCTAATATTAATACATAAAACAAACAGAGGGATGGGTTAATTAGGGAAAATTAAGTTACAGATGCCCATATTTACCTAATATTTAGGAATCTTTATCTGATTCCCCTTATCATTCATTTGAAATCATAAAGCCCTAATAATAGGAAGGGATGAAAGCAAGAAAACAAAAGTACATAGTCAGGTAAACTTTTAATTTATTTAATATAAAACTTTCTTCTGTAGGTTCTAAGAAATATTTTATGTAGAAATATATTATTCGAGACTATTTTATAAGATGTTATTTAAAATTTGATTAAGAACCCAAAAACTACAAGTTACTTATGTCATTGTTTATACCCTCAAGTGACACAAGAATGAAAGAAAGTAGTTATTTTCAACAGGTTTTCTTCTTAAACAACCCTGTTCCCCACCCCAACCCCAACCACTCTCATTATGTCAAAAGTTTAGTCAAGAGATAATAAAACAGTTCCTACTTAACATGAAAAGCCCAGAAGAATGACCAAAACTGCAAACATTTCGCTGTGAGGGAACTCATTTCTGACATAGATGTCCTCACTGGACTTTGCGTATTAGGGAGAGCTTATCGGGGCAAACCCTGGACCTTCGAGCTTACAGCTTTACTTACTCACTACTTAGAATAAAGATGGTTTCTTTAAAATGTGAAGATGTTATTCCTTTGACTCACATTCAAGGAATTCACCTGACTGTTTGCAAGGATGGTAAATGAGAACTTGCTGACGAGGGCTGCCAGAGAAATATGTATTCCACATACACACTGCAACCTTGACTAGGAAGCTATGCAAGACCGTTTTCCCATGTGCACAGTATGAATCCTGTAACTGCTCTCTCATGGTGGGATAGCTTCATGCCCATTAACATGGGGTTGAGGCCTTCACTGCCAAATTTCCTTTAAGTACAACTTAGAAAGTATGTGGCTGATAGGTGAATATTGTTGGCAACGATCTCTAGCACGTCGATCATTCAATAACTTTAACATTATAAAATATGGGGAAGCTCAGCTTCTGATAGAGCTGAGTAGCTCCTATAAGAAACCCTCCTGCAGGTAACAATGATAAATTCTGAGCAAAATATAAAAACAACTATCTGTGACCAAAACCAAACACGTACTGGAAGGGAGTCAGGACTTTCAGGAAGGAAGTGGCATGGAATGAGTTTTCCCTTAAAAAAAAATGGCTTTGAGAGTGAGCCCAGGCTGTAGTCTGCACCTTCTGGGGATGCTATATCTGAGGGTAAACTTGTATCTTAGCAGCTTGAAGAACCAGAGAACAGAAGCAATCACAGGGTAACCACTGCTATTAGGAAGTGAAGGGAGAAATCCCATAAAGGAGAGAGCCAGAGGAAGGGAACCTCAGACTGTGTGGATAAAGTTCCTAGATCTCTGGCTGCTGCCTGAACCACCGAAGGGCAGGGCTGACTCAAGCATCCCACATGAGACTGAAAGAAGTGAACTAAGATTTGAGCTGCCATCTACCACTGGGATGAGTATAGTCAAACTAAATCCTTATTAATTAAAAAAAAAAAAGCTTTTCAGAGGAATACACTAGATGCTCATAATGAATGGAAAGACAGCAACTCTCAGCTAAGAAATAGAAACTATAAAAAGGAACAAAAAGAAATTCTAAAACTGAAAAACATAACATCTGAAATAATGTATTGGATGGGATCGGCAGCAGAATGGAGGTGACAGAAGAAAAAAACTCAGTGAATTTAAATACATAGAACGCAAACTATCCAATCTGAAGAATAGAGAGAAAAATGACTGAAAAATGTGAACAGAGCCTCGTAAACCTGTGGGACAATATCCAGAAGTGAAACACACATGTAATCTGAGTTCTAGAAGGAGAGGAGAGATTGGAGTTGAAAACACTTGAAGGATAATGGCCAAAAATAACTAAATTTACACTTTTAGGAAGTTCTACGAACCTCAAGAAGGACAAATACAAAGAAAACTACATATTGGTTTATCATAGTAAAACTGCTGAAAACCAAAGATAGAGTGAAAATCTTGAAAAACAGCCACAAAACAAACTGATACACTGTACACAGGGTAACAACAATTTGAAATAACGAATACTGCCTATCAGAAATAACGGAGGCCAAAGGACAGCAGAACAATGTTTTTAAAGTGCTAAAAGAGAAAACTTTAACCTAGAATTCTATATTCTGTGAACACAGATTTCAAGAACTAAGGTTCTTGAAGATTAAAGATATTCTCAGATAAAAGAAACTAAAAGAATATTTTGCCAGCAGCCAGCAGAATTGCATCACAAGAAATAGCACAGGAAGTTCTTCAGGTGAAAGGGAAATGATACCAGATAAAAAGTTATATCATCAGGGAGAAAAGAAACACATCATAAATGGTAAAATATGTGAATAAGTTATAAAACATAAGGACCTGAAGTTTCCAAAGGCAATGGGAAGTAGAATTGGCAGAGTGTGACTATACCGGTGACCATCTTGACATTACAACATAACTTGGCATTACAACAAAGTATATAAATATTATGACATAGTCAAGGGCGCCTTTCCCCCACTTCCACAATTTGTTAGTACAATTTAGTCACACTTACAATCATTGGTGCTTCCGGATTTTGAGCTATAATCGTAGTGATCACTAATACATCGTTTCTAAGCTGACGATCGTAATGACTAAAACCTCTCATAAACAGGTGTTTAAATGCTGCCTTTAAAGCCCTGGAAGGTAAAATCATACTTTCAGAACCATATTCTATGGAAATACTACTTATTTGTCTATCAGTAAAATTTCCCTTTTTATATTATTCCTTTCAAAGTATTTCTAATCTGTTTTATCTTTTTAAATCTGCCTCTAATTCCCTGTGGTGAGAATCCATCAATCCAATTTAGGCATGGTGGTCAAAGTGCTCTAAAATAGATTCAATCACATCTTTTTCCTCTTTAAAGCTACTTAAAAGCTTTTCTTTGTTCTTAGCATAAAGTCCTACCTTCTTACCAAGGCTTATCAGGCCTTTCACCATATGGTCCCAGGTAACATTGTTAGCTTCTTCTATCACTATTCTACCCTGTACTTTCTGCTCTCACCATAATGAATTTCTTTCAGTTTTTTGATATTGCTAAATTCTGTTTTCACTTCTGTTCCCCTGTCTAGGATGCTCTCTGCATACAAAACTCTTCTGTGTTGCCAGTTTGTATTTATCATTCAGATGCCAGATTAGGGTTCATTAGGAGGCACTTACTGTGAGTCTGGGTCAGGTTCCCTGTACAAGGGGCATTTGGGGCTTTGCTTCCTAGGACTGACTTGCCCTTCTTGTGACAATGGTATTCTTATTTTCATTTAGGCTTCACCCTTTTGTCACTTTTGGTCTTACAAGTGAATAAATCTTATAAGTGAATATGCTCAGGGCCAACAGGGACTCCGTTCAAACAATTTTCTTTGTGATGTCAGAAGAGCAAGTTTTTTCTCCTTCTTGATTTAGGGTTATGATGTTGTGAACCTAGACTGCTTAGGTCTCACCACGTGGAGCTTGTGAATAAAGCCAACACAGTGAAGACAGCGCAGGGAGAAGAAGAGGGCCCGGGTCATGTTTGCTGAGCCTTGAACACAGCTGCATATGAAACTGGTTTGATCCTTGACTTTGTAGTTACATTCACCCATAAATTTCCTATAGCTGCTTAAATCCGTTGTGTTGGGTGTTCAGTCACTTGCAAACAAAAATGTACTGATTCACCCTCTTCTGGAAAACACGTAGCCCCTTAAGATGATCTCCTTCATAATACTTAGCACACTCGGAGTTAGTTGCCTATTTACTGCTTGTCCATCTCTCTTAATATGACACAAATTCCATGAAAGCAGAGACCATGTTTGTACTGTTTTCAATTGTCTTTCTATGGCCTGGCACAGAGCTTGGCATAGAGCAAGACAATAATTACTTGATGAATAAATGAATAAATAACTTAAAGGCTTACTCATATTATTGCTAATGCTTATGGCAGTAACTAGAAGACAAAAAGTATTCAAAAATACATTTATTGAATAAACAAATAAAAGAGTTCTTTTAAATTTCTAATTTTACTTTATGCATATTCAAAGACATAATTTAGTTTTGTTAACAAGCTACTCTAAATGCCTTCCACATAGAAAAAAAATGGTTTGTTATTGCTCAGATAATTTATACCAAGGCACAAACAAGGTATCCTAAATTAAAACATAGCTATTATATGAATTAAAAGCCTAATGGAACACAAATTCAAACAAAAATGTTAGTTATGTCCTAAGGTTAAAAAATGTTAGTTATGTCACAAGGTTAAAAAACATTCCTAGCTAATCACAAATACTTACAGCAAACATTCTAAGTTACTAAGCTGTTGTATGATTTCTTCTTTGGACGATTTTTCCAGTAAGTTCCAAAGTATTTCTGATGAACGAAACAGGAGCTGTCCGGAGGGATCTGGGTCACTGAGGTGAACACAGATGCCACTGGCTGCTTGTGCTTTCATCATTAAAGTACAATTAACCTCTGAAAATCAATTTAAAAATTATTTATGCTGCAGTTACGACATTATTAGATAGAAACAACATAGGTTTAGCATAAAGCGTTCAAATTTAACAAAATACAAACCAGAAGTCGAGAGATGTTGCAGAGCTTTAAGTACCCAAAGCTTCTCCACAAGCTGATTTTCAAGCAAGGCCAATGACTGAACCATCGTTTTTGCCAATCCTCCGACTTCAGCCATTTGGATCTTATATGTTGAGCTAGCTTGCTGGTAACCTAACGTCAGTTGGGTAATAAATATGTATGGTTATTTCACACAGGAATTATCTACAGTAAGACAAAGGAATGAGTAATCGATCATTAAACAACAGCAACAACAAGACTTTTAAAAAGTGCATGGCATTTTAAAATGGTTTAGCACAGGGATACGCAAACTTTTTCTATAAAGGGTCAGGTATTAAGTATTTTAGGCCTTTTAGGTTATAAGGTTACTGTCGCAAATACTCAACTCTGCTATCATAGCATGAAAACAGGTAAAAACAATATAAAAATAAATGGGCGTAGCTGTGTTCCAACAAAACTATTTACAGTAGGCCAATTTTGACCCGTGACCGATAGTTTGCTGCTTCCTGATGTAACATTTAAAATAGAACCACAAATTTGGGGGGGGGAGCAAATCTTAAATTCTAAAAAAGAACACTGTTTCTTACTTGTCAATAGATAGGTCTGTCCATAAAGAAAAATGTCATGATTACAAACACTGAATGTTTTCACTATTCAAATCAATGCATTACTTCAGTGCTTTCAAGGGACAGCAATTACGTGGTGTTGGCAATGAAATAAGAGATAAAAATGTAATGCTGTTGTATACGTGCTAGTGAATATAATGGTACTCGAGGGAAGTTTGATTCTTGCTGACATGTCCTATAAGAATTTCCTTCTGCTGGGGGAAGGGGGGAGATGGAAGATGGTATGGGGAAACAAATGGTGATGGAAGGAGACTTGACTTGGGGTGGTGAACACGCAATACAGTGTATAATACAGTGTACAGATGATGTGTTATAGAATTGTGCACCTGAAATCCATATCACTTTGTTAGCCAGTATTGCCCCAATAAATTAAAAAAAAAGAATTACAAATTGATAGTTACAAAATTGTCATGGGGATGTAAGTACATCATAGGGAATGTAGTCAATAGTGTTGCAATAGCTATGTATGGGCAGATGCCAGGTGGGTACTAGACTTATTGGGGGGATCACTTTGTAAATTATATAAATGTCTAACTACTATGCTCTAAACCTGAAACTAATTTAATACTGAATGCCAACTGTAATTGAAAAAATAAAACAAAAATTAAATTAAAAATTTTTTTCTTCTGCCTTATCTTTTAAGAGAAACGCTACCCCTCCTTTTGACATAGTTGAACAGGTGCCTGTCCAACTACAGGTAATGAGGTTAAATGAATATCACAGGGTGCTTGCTCACCTGAGGTGCAGCTCTTTTCTCTCTCAGTGATATCATTCACCTACATCCCTGACTACTAGACTTCTGAGACCAACTAGATCTCTCACCAAAGTTCTGAGATATCTGTCAGTTGGTCTTATCTTTCTGAATTTGAGGTCTGACCCTGGACAAGGCCCTGTCCCTTCCTGTGACGGGTTTGGCATTTAAAAAAGGGTTAGGCATTTAAGAAATGCCTAACATTTACAAATTACAAAGAGGAAAACAAAAATTGCCTGTAATACCACCATCCAGAGATAACAATATTAACATTCTGGTATATTTCCTGCTCATATTAATGTATGCATATTACTTTAACAGTGTACTACATACGTGCAGAATTTTATATTCTACTCAACCACTAAACATTTTATTGTAAGCTTTTTACCCATTCTGCAATATATTGTTCCAAAACATGATTTTTATTTGCATAATAGTCTATGATAGGTACGGGCCAAGTTGTATAGTTTATATTTACTGTATCTCTGTGTCTGTTGAGTTTACATTTCTATAAAAGTACATAATAAGATTAAGTCTCATGGGCTTGATTCCTATCTCCAGGGCTATGTCTCTTACAATTGCTCTAATGAGGACTTTTCAGCTGTGGTCCCAGAGGTCCAGCCATGCCCATCACTGAAAATCGCCTCTGTAACCCTGAAAGCGCTGCTTAAGGCTCCTAATTTTCAGAGCCTGACCAAATCAAGGTCAAGCTCACTTCTCAGCACCTTCACTCCTCTGTCATATTGCATACACCATTCATCTCCCTTTCATTCTTAAAGAAGGGCGTCTGCATCTTACCAAGGTTAACCGTAATAAGCATTTGTTCTTGATTCCACTCTCCCATGCTTTCTTTGGGAATCTCATCCTCCCATTTCCCACTTACTAGCTTCTTGTTCCTCTGCCTACAAACTTCATTTTTAAACAAATTAAAAACAACAACATCACCTAAATACTTTTCTTTGATCTTGCTACCAGTTAAGCTCTCCTCCTCCTTGCTTCTTTTCCCTCACCATTCGATCTTAAAATACAGGGTCTGGCAGAAGTAAGGCCTGCTTGAGTGTGGTTGGTAGGGTAATCATATGGGTATAATAAGTTATAGTTTTAACTGGAACATTACACCTAAAATGTCATGTGTTGTGCTTGTGTGTGATGTTATGTTACAGAATTACATGTCTTGATTTTGTAATAAAAAGGGGATGTTATCTGTGCTGGAGCCTGTACAAGTCTATACCCCTGGCCTCTGCTCCCTGACTCCCATTGCCTCCGTTTTCACAGTGCTCCCATTCTTCAGTCCTACATCTGCCCTGGCCACTGTCGGGCAATGATCTGACAAAGATTAACCATAACTTTCCAGATACCACATTAACTTGGCCTTTTCATTCCTCAATTACAGAAGCCTCTGCAGTATTTGCCACTGAGCCCCCTCTTCCTTCATCGAACGCTTCACCCAGCGGCACGCCAGATGCAGCGATCATCAGGTTCTCCTTCCTCCTCCTTAACCCTCCCTTCACGGTCAGTTTTCCTGGGTCGTTTCCCCGGTTCTCGGTGTGGGCTCTCTCCACGACGCTGTTCTTGCTCCCGTGCTCTTTTCCTGGGAAACCATACTGATGGCTCCAATTTTCATCTCTGTCTGGATGAATTTCAAACCCGTATCTCTCGTTTCTATCTACTATCTACTATATATGTCTGCTATCTAGCAACTACTTCCATTTGTCTATCTCATCAATAGTTAAATTTTGCATTGAATAATCTCCTATCATTTCTTACTTCAGATGACTTTCCATTTTCCCCCAGTCATGTGTTAGTAATCTTTCTTTCCTACCACAGAGTTTTATTTCCACCTATCTTAAAAAAATATAACTTAAAGAATGTAATTTATATCTCCTCTCTTTTGCTAGGTTGATTATAAATTACAGAAACTATAAAGGTAGGAAGTATGCTCTACAGTGCAAGTGCCCTTTGCCTTAATGTCACCCATGTCAGTGTCATTCATTTTATCATCATATATTAAGATCCTTTAGCTGTAACATGCGGAATTGTTTTCCCAAACATGACAGAGAATGTTATCATTAAGACTTTAACATCTAATTGGGTAGGACTGATACTGTAAATAATTATGTTAGAAAATTATATGTGATATTACTAACACTATTACATTAATAGTAATAAGTACAATGAAACTAATTTGGGTATAAGTTTAAAAATTATACCATAAATATTTAGTACCAGAATAAAAATATCATGCAAATCTAAAATTAAAGTATATATATGTGTATGTGTTAGTTATATATATAATTTGTTTAGAATGTACAAATAGCTTGGGATGACAAAAAAAATCTTTGTTTTTGATTATGTTGTATTTATTATCCCACTCTCTTTCCAAGTGCAAAGAGAAATGGGACAGAATATTCTGTTTTATGAAAACATAAGTTATTACTGAAAGACCACTGAAAACTTCACCTGTAATGTGCTTCTTTGGTGGTTCTGCATGATAAAAGTCAACAATACACTTACAAATTTGTATCCTCAATTCAGAACTTGGTACTTTCATTAAGTCACCTAACAGAAAGAGAAATGAATACTATTTAATAACACTGTCATAAGTTTATTTCCCAATTTAAGCATAGAGTGTTAGTAACATGATCATTAAAAATATCCTCATCAGTAAATCAATGCAGCATTGTTCATAATAGCCAAAATCTGGAAGCAGCCCAAGTGCCCATTAGCAGATAAGTTGATAAAAAACTGTGATACCTTTGCACAATGGAATACTACTCAGGTATAAAAAAGAAGGAAATCTTATCTTTTATGACAGCATGGATGGACCTGGAGGGTCTTAATGCTAAGAGAAATCTAATAAACAAGATACACTGCCCTGGTTGGTGTGACTCAGTGGATCGAGTGCTGGCCTATGAACCGAGGGGTTGCTGGTTCAACTCCCAGTCAGAGCACATGTCTGAGTTGCAGGCCAGGTCCCCAGCGAGGGGCATGTGAAAGCTAACCACATATTGATGTTTCAGTCCCTTTCTTTCTCCCTCCATTCCCCTCTCTTTAAAAAAAGATAAGTAAAATCTTAAAAAGAAAAAACAAGATAAACTAACAAACAAAATAAAAACAGACTCATAGATACAGAGAACAGGCTGACGGCTGTCAGAGGGGAGGAGGGCTCTGCGGACCGGGTAAAAAGGTGAAGGGATTAAGCAAGGAAGAAAAACCTCACAGACACAGACAACAGTATGGGAAAGGAAGGGTTAAAGGAGGTAGAAGATTGTAAAGGGGAGATAAATGGTGATGGAAGGAGACTTGACTTGGGGTGGTGAACACACACTACAATATACAGATGATGTATTATGGAACTATATGCCTGAAATCTATATAACTTTATTAACCAATATCATCCCAATAAAGCCAATAACAATTAAAAAAATAAAAGAAATTCAAAAAAGGTAGTATAAAATTTACACACACTCACATAAGTGCACACAAAATATCCTGGACCTAACCTTATGAAATGTGGTCCGGCAATCAGCTTAGCCTCTCCTTCCCAGGAAGAAAAGAATGGTGACTAACAGCATACTCATATATGGAGAATATATTCCGTGCAAATAGACATGGAAAAAAAAAGCTGGAGTAGTAGTACTTATGTCAGACAAAAGAGGCTTCAGACAAAAGAGGCTTCAAACAAAGGCTATAGCCAGAGACAAGGAAGGTCACTACAGAATACTTAAGGAAGTAGCCCAGCAACAGGTTGTAACTCTTGTAAACATATATGCACCCAATAAAGGAGCACCTAAATATATAAAGGAAATCTTGGAGGACTTTAAGAAAGATACACAGCAATACAGTATTTGTAGGGGATTTTAACACCTCACTGTCAACAATGGATAGATTAACAAGGATATTGCAGCACTGAACGACACTCTAGATCAATGGACTTAATTGATATATACAGAATATTTCACCCCAAAAAAGCAAAATATACATTCTTCTCAAATGCACATGGATCATTTTCAAAGGAAGACCGCATGGTAGGACACAAAACAAGCCTCAAGAAAGTTGAAACCATATCAAGCATCTTTGTGGATCACAACAGCTTGAAACTAGGAATCACCTCAAGGGAAAAACTCAAAAACATTCACATACATGGAAGATGAATAACATGCTATTAAATAATGAATAGGTTAACAATGAGATCAAGGAAGAAAACAAAAAGTATCTGGAAACAAATGAAAATGAACACGCAATCCGAAACCTGTGGGACACAGTGAAGGCAGTCCTGAGAGGGAAGTTCATAGCAATACAGGCCTACCTAAAGGAGGAAGAAAAATCTCAAATAAACAAACTAATCCTATATCCAAAAGAACTACAGGAACAACAACAAACCAATCCAGAGTGAGCAGAAGGAAATAAATAATCAATACCAGAGCAGAATTAAGTGACAGAGGCTAAAAAAAAGCAATTGAAAGTATCAATGAATCCAAGAGCTGGTTCTCTGAAAAGATAAACAGAATTGACAAACCATTAACCAGAATCATTAAGATAAAATGAGAGAGGACCCAGGTAAAATCAGAAATGAAAGAGGAGAAGTAACAACTGATACCACTGAAATACAAAGGACTGTAAGAAATTGCTATGAATAGCTATACCTGGATGAAGTGGATAAATTTCTAGAAACATATAATCTTCCAAAACTGAATCAGGAAGAACCAGAAAAGCTGAATAGACTGATAACAACTAGGGAAATTGAAGAACTAATAAAAAAACTCCCAGCACTCAAAAGTCCTGGACCAGATGGTTTCATACATGAATTTTACCAAACATTCAAAGAAGAACTAACACCTATCCTTCTCAAACTATTCCAAAAATCCAAGAAGGGGGAAGACTCTCAAACTCTCTTTAATCCCAAACCAAGTAAAGACACAAGAAAGAAAGAAAATTATAGTCCAATATCTCTGATGAACTTAGATACTAAAATTCTCAACAAAATAATAGCAACCCAGATCCATTAAAAAGACCATACACCATGATCAAGTGAGATTTACTCCAGAGATGCAAGAATGGTATAATACTAACAAATCAATAAATGTGATACATCACAAAATCAAAATGAAAAACAAAAATCACAAGATCATATCAATAGATGCTGAAAAAGCATGTTATAAATTCCAGCACCCATTTATGATAAAAAGTCTCAGCAGTGTGGGAATAGAGGGAGCATACCTCAACATAATAAAGGCCATGTACAAAAAACCTACTGTCATCTTACTTAATGGGCAAAAACTAAAAGCATTTCCCTCAAGATCAGGAACAAGACAAGGGTGTCCACTTTCACCACTTCTATTCAACACAATACTGGAATTCTAGTCACAGTGATTAGACAAGAAGGAGAAATAAAAGGCATCCAAATTGGAAAGAAGGAAGTAAAACTGTCATTATTTGCAGATGACATGATAGTGTACATAGAAAACCCTATAGGATCCACCAAAAAAAAAACAAAAAACTACTCGACCTAATATGAGAATTTTGCAAAGTAGTGGAATACAAAGTCAATATTCAGAAATCAATGGCAGTTTTGTACACCAAAATGAACTATCAGAAAGAGAAACTAAGAAAAAAAAAATCCACTTTACTATAGCAACAACAACAACAAAAGTACCTAGGAACAAATTTAACCAAGGAAGTAAAAGACCTGTACTTGGAACATTATAGTATATTAAGGAAAGAAACTGAGGAAGGTACAAATAAATGGAAGTATATACCATGTTCATGGATTAGAAGAATTAACATCGTTAAAATGTCTATGCTATCCAAAGCAATCTATAGATTCAATGCCATTCCTATTAAAATACCAATGGAATATTTAATGGATCTAGAAAAAACATTTCAAAAATTTATATGGAGCCAAAAAAAAAAAAAGTAAGAAAAAAATACCAAACAGACTCAGCCATCCTGAGAAAGAAGAACAAAGTTGAGGGGATCACAATACCTGATATCAAACTATACTATGAGACCACTGTAATCAAAACAGTCTGGTACTGGTATAAGAACAGACACATAGTTCAGTAAAACAGAATTGAGAACCCAGGAATAAAATCATGTCTTTATGGTCAATTAAATTTGACAAAGGGGGTATGAGCATACCATTGAATAAAGACACTCTCCTCAATAAGCAGTGTTTGGAGAACTAGACTGGTACATTGGAAAAAAAAAAAGAAAGAAACTAGACCACTAACTTACACCATACACCAGAATAAACTCAAAATGGATAAAACACTTAAATATAGTTGTGACACCATAAAAATCCTAGTGAAAAACATAGGCAGTAAAATGTCAGATGTCTCACGTAACAATATTTTTGCCAATAAATCTCCTAGGGCAAGGGAAATAAGGGATAAAATAAACAAATGGGGCTATATCAAATTAAAAACCATTTGCGTGGCTAGGGGGAAAAGGGGTATAAGGGAACTAAATGGTAATGGAGAAAATACAATAAAGATTATGTAAAAAAGAATAAATTAAATTAGAAAAAAAGAAGCAATCATCAAAATGAAAAGGGTACTGACTGTATGGGAAAACATATTTGCCAACGATACATTGGAGAAGGGTTTGATCTCCAAAATATATAAAGAATCTATATGAGTCAGCACTAGGAAGACAAACAATCCAGTTAAAAAATGGGCAAAGGACCTGAACAGACACTTCTCCAAGAAGGGCATACAGATGGTCCATAGACATATGAAAAGATGCTCAGTGTCACTAACCATCAGAGAGATGCAAATTAAAACCACAAAACGATTATTGCCTCACAGCTGCTAAAATGGCTATCATTAATAAATCAACAAATAAGTGCTGGTGAGGATGTGGAGAAAAGGGAATCCTAGTGCACTGTTGCTGGGAATGTAGATCGGTACAGCCTCTATGGAAAGCAGTATGGAGTTTTCTCAAAAAATTAAAAATGGAACTGTCTTTTGACCCAGCAATTCCACTGATGGGAGTGTGACTTAAGGATACCAAATCACCAATTCAAAAGAATTTATGCAACCCAATATTTATAGTTGCATTATTTATAATAACCAAGTGCTGGAAACTGCCTAAGTGCCTATCAGTAGATGAGTGGATCAAAAAACTGAGGTTCATTTATACAATGGGATACTACACCCCAGGGAAAAAGAAGGAATTCCTACCTTTACGACAGCATGGATGGAACTGGAGACTATTATGCTAAGTAAAATAAGTTACTTGGTCAAAGACAAATATCATATGATCTCACTTATAAGAGGAACCTATGCACAGAATAAACTAATTAGCAGAACAGAACCAGAAGCATGGAATGATGGAATAGACTGACAAGCTGTACGAGGGGACAGGGGAGGGGGTACTGATTGAAAGGAGGTGAAGGGATCAGGCAAAGAATGTACACAAAGGACTCAGGGACATAGACAATGGTATGGGGACTGACTATGGCAGTGTGGGGTGAGCTGGATGGAGGGGGGTGAAGAGATACAAAATGGGACATCTGTAATAGCATAAACAATAAAACATCAAAAATGAAAAAAAAGAAAAGAGAAAAAGACATCTTCTAGATTATTTTCTGAATTTTATTTTTTGGGACCCTTCCTTTGAAATTAAATAATCATGTATTTAAAAAATGTAGACAACAGGAAGAACTAAACTTTTCCAGCAAAATTAACCAAATGTTTAAGTTCATGGGAAATTCTAAGGTTTCTCATCTGCTTCTCTACCCTTTTGGTGCCTGTAAGTTAGATAATTTCTCAGTTTCTTGTTTTATAACCTCAGGGCAGAGTGTAAACTTCTTCATATGTTTTTGGAATCCTGCTCTTGAGTCAGAGATATCTATCATTTTATAAGAAAAAGTAATATAAGTTACTAGTACATAGTATAAACTGGAGGTTATTAGCAAAAATAAACAGCCTTTGTTCAAAAGTTTATACTACCTATAATTATTTTAGTTTAAAATCATGTTCCCAGCAATGAAAAAATTAGGGACAGCATGGCAGTACTTGCAGTCAGCAATGAAGAGAGATCATTTTACACTAAGAAGTCATACTGCCCTCAAGTGAGACAGTAACATGTTCCACAGGCATGCAGTCATTCAGAAAAGAGTGGATCTACACAGTAAGAAATGGGCCATGTTTCTGTCATACAAATGTCTGCCAACAATCTTGGAAGCAACAGTTTAAAATAATAAGGAGAACAGAGGCATTTAAAAATGGTATCAACCAAACCTACACTTTTTATCTGTTACACCATGTCTTCTTTCTGTTGGCTTCCCATTGTAAATTTCTACTGATGACAGAGATGCACACCATTTATGTTTCCCATTAGTTTTCAGCCTACTTGCTCCTTAAGGTCATCTTATCTAACTCTCCATGTTTATTCTAATTTCCTTGATACCTTCACCTACTCTAGGCCATAATATTTTTTCTATTATCTACAGTTAAGGTCTATGAAATGTATTTAGATATAAAAGGGTTAGTGTCTATGTTAAAAATTAAAAATGCTTTTGGCTCTGGCCATTGTGATTCAGCTGGGTGGAGCATTGTCCTATAGCCAAGAGGTTGCAGGTTCAAATCCCGGTGTGGGCATATGCCTAGGTTGTGGGTTCCATCCCTGGTTGGGCACATATGATCCCCATTTGGAGGGCACTGGGGAGGCAACCAATTGATGCTTCTCTCTCGCATTGATGTTTCTCTCACTCTTTTCCTCTGTTACTTAAACAATGGGGAAAAAATGTCCTTGGGTGAGGATAAAAAAATTAAAAATGCTTTTTACTTATTCTAGTTGAGTCTAACATCTTTCAGTATGGAGTATAATACTGGGAACATAACAATTCAGCAAACAGTTATTTTTTATTTGTTGTGCCAATCCTGTATCTTCTAGTTCTCCTATACAAACAAAGACCTAAAGTAAGTAAAATTTAATGTAAGTTTTGTTTTGAGAATATGCTGTCATTTATTTAAGGGCCGATTCAAGGACCTAGTGTTTGATCTCATTTCCTGGAAAATTATTTTCTCTCTCTAGAAAATCAAACAATAACCAAAACACAAAAATCTGCTGTTTTTAAATTTTTTTTCATAGTTTGAATACAAAACACAGGCACATTCATCTTTATGTTATATTATGCTCAAGTTCTTAATGTTCCAGCACTTTATGATTTTATTTAAAAATTTTGGTTATTTACTGAACAATTTGGCTCTCAATGATTCTAGCAATTATTAGAGTTCCAAGTTGAAAATATTTTGTGATTATTGAGAGACACACATACTTCTAATTTACAAAAAAAAAAAGGTAACAAATATTTTACCAACTAAATAACATAAAGAAAAATAAGTGCACAGAAGTATCTGACAGTCCTTATATTAAGGAACACCGAATCTTATTGGTATCATAAAACACCAGAAGGGAAAACAATACAAAAATTATCACCAAGCACACTATGATTAATTCCCAACCAGAAAACAAGAGACTAGATATCTTAGTAAAACCAAGTGAAAGAGACATTTTTTTTCTTGTTAATCAGGCCTGTTATATGTCACAATACCCTACTGTAAGAAAATCTTAACTTACCCAGAAGCGCGATTGAACTAGCAGTATCTTCAGCATATGTTATTTCATCTGATACTTTCTTTTTCAAAAATGGCAAGCTATAATAAGAATAAAGAAGTTATTCTTTACAAGTTATATTTCATAAAGTCCTTAATTAAAGCATCATTTGCAAAGCACAGAAAAATTTACTTTCTAAAGAATAAAATGAGAATAATGTTCTATTCTTAAGTCCTGAGGAACTGACAACTATCAAAACCATTTCTGTGTTTCCAAAAAAAATAAAATACAATAGGCTTATAAAAATGAAGAGAGATGGCCATAAGGCAAGGGTTAAGAAAGCCATCTTGCAATACTCTACAAATAAAACACTTAAAAATCCTCTTTCTCTCTGAAGGCAAAATAATAAGGGGTTATAAGTGTACTTCTATCAAAATTAGGAAGACATTGAATAATCTGATAAAATCACAGATCTAGGCTTACCTATAACTTAAAAGCAGTTTAAGGGATTTTTCTGAAATTTTTGATACTCTAGTTAATAGATAAATGGTCTATCTGTTCTTAAAGGGAAGTGACTTTTTCCTTATTAACTGGCTTACTTACTGTCCACAAAATAACAGATATACTTTTTGAGACACTAAGAAATTAAAATTAACAAATATTAATTATATTAGGATCACATTTCACAGTTAGTATAACCAAAGTTATTTGAAAATAATTTATTTACAACTCATAAAAGATAAGGCAGTTGAACCTAGGTCGTTTGTCTAAATGTTAAAGGAAAGATAAAAGCTCTTAAATACAATATACACAGTAAACTATTTTGGCATTTCATGAGTTTAAAATTTGAAGCTTCTACACTATTTACTTAAAATATATCCTATATATAGGACTTTTAATTAATGTTTTTCAAGAAAAATTAACCAAGTGATTGAAAAACAGTATTTAGAACTAACATATGTGGAGATTTTATATTTATTTTTATATATAGTTTGTGCAGAAAAAGTCCAGCCATTGTTAATATAATGAGAATGGTTTGTGCAACATGGGTGTAAACTGGCAGCCAAAGAGAGTGGACTGGAATGTGCGTGCGTGCACTGTAATGTGTGTGCGTGCACAATGATGACTGCACTGACAACAGGGGTGGTAGACGCCGTTGAGTGAGCAAGAGTACTGTGTGGTCATTGCATTCAAAATGACTGAGTGAGTAGAGCAATGAATCTGCATCAAAATTGGTGTTAAGCTTGGACATTCCTATGCAGAAACTATTCGGATGATTCAGAAGGCCGCAGGTAAACGCAGCTGGTGATTGGCAGCTTCACCACAACTCCCCCGCCCATGCATCATGTGTCTCATGCAGAGCTTTTGGTGAAACTTTAAATCACCCAGGTGACTCAGCCCCACTTAAACCCAGATTTGGTGCCCTGCGATTCTGGCTTTTCCCAAAAGTAAGATCACCTTTGAAAGGGAAGAGATTTCTGACTGTTGATGAGATTCAGGAAAATACAATGGGGCAGCTGATGGTGATTGGAACTGTGTGAGGTACCAAGGTGCCTGCATTGAAGGAAGTAAGGGGTCATTGTCCTATGTACAATGTTCCTTGTATCTTGTATCTTCTTCATTAAATGTCTCTATTTTTCATAGCACATGGCTGGATACCTTCTGGACAGACTATAAGTCATTTGGAACTGAAAGATATTTCAAGGGCGGGTTGAAAATTACAATTTTATAAATGCCACAGAGGTTCATTCCAAGTGTTTGTTAGAATTCTTCATTTGAAACAAATAACTTATTATTCACTATCCAGCTCACTGTTAAAACTCTAAAATCTAGTTTGACTTGTCCTTAAACTTTTTCCTTTGCTACCAAAGGGAACAACTTAAAAGGTAAAGCATTGGAAGAGTTTTCCCCCAAAACTGTTATGCAAAAAAAAATTAGCATTATACTTCTGATGCAGTGAGAAAAGTATACTACTGATAAGTCAAAACAAGAAGGCTTTATTTATTTTTTATTTTCAATATTTTTATCTCCTAAAAATCTCTTAAAGAGGGAGTCAAGTGAAGGTGAGGTGTGGAGAAAGGCAGGAGAAAAAGCAGAAATTAGAGAAGTAGAAAAAAATAAACAATATGATTAATTATGAAGTACGAGGGAAAGGAAAGAGTGTAACTCAAAAGGCCTGTCATGTTAGTGGCGAAGCACTTAGTCACAGCTTTCTCAGACAGCCAGTTCTTGATGCAGGGACACTGATGTTCAAGTTATACAGAGGAACCTGGCGTTCTCGCACAGCCTCAAAAATCGAAAAATGTTATATAATCTCACATCGATATAATAATTTCCAATTTGTACACTGAAGTTCCTTGAAAGCACCAGAGCAATAATTTGTCTTTATTTTTCATGGTCTCTATTAAAAAGTAAGGCATGGTAAAGGTATTCAATAAGTTATTTTTGTCTGTTTTGTTTAGATATCAAAAAATTAAATGTAATTACAAAATTTTAAATGTTATTGCCACTAAATTTCAAAGTGTTAAAACCTACTGCCTATACAGTTTTACTAATATCTGCATATTCAAAGGAACACTATTTATAAAGCTAAATTTGGTGGAAAGATTTAGAAGGTTAAATAGTCAGGAAAGTTTATTTCTACTTTAAGAAATCTCCTCTACTATATTATATTGAAAACTAAAACCAGATATTTTTATATGAATCCTGACTAGCCACTATGTAGCAGCAAGGAAGCAGAGGTTATTCCCAGTTTCCTCAAATGGCTGGAGAAATGATAGTGCAGAGGGTAAGGCATATATTAATTTTATAATTCTGACCTCTAAGCAACATTACAAAACATACATCAAAAATAACTGTTGACATTTTATTCTTCAAATTTGGAAAATGAAATAAACATGAATTGGGACCTAATACATCTTTGAGAATCATATTTTCTAAAGAGAGAAAAAAACTATAGACCGAAACTACTAAGTATTGTCCATAAATTTTCTCAATGATTTTCTAAAAATATTACAACTTCTTGGTTTCGTCTCATATCTACCATTACAGTGAGAGCAACTTATTATGAAAAAAACATTTTAATGTACTTACAGTTTAGTCTCTTGTGACCAGTGATCTCAGACTACAATAAAAGCGACTGCCTTTGAAATGCTGACTGCTGGGTTCACGTGATCAAGTGGGGTTAGAGTTCTCTATTGCTTTGCTACACAATGTGCATTATATCTTTGTACAGCGAAATAAAACGTAATGAAATACTGCATGCTAATGTAAAATAAAGTTAAAGAAAAACAACTTACCCACATAATTTTATGATATCACATGCAGGTTCTATAAAATGAGGCTGGTTTTCAATTTTTCCTGCACACAGATTCAGAATCTTAAATATCTGTGCTAAATCTCTTAGGGGCTTCAATATTTTTAGTTAAGAAATAAAATTAATAATATTTTTATTAACATATTCTTTATAGCACTATGCCAAGAATGTCTATAGAATTCCTATTTTGTTAAATGTGCTTGACACTATTTTAATTATGCTAATTTTGAAGACGAATGGGGAACAGTTAGAACCATATTTTTTAAGGAATATTATTTAACTTTTGTTTCAGTAACCTCTTACTCAAAAATTTTTTTTCCTCTCATGACACCTTTAGAATTTGATTATCAACTAGTACACCACGGGTTCAGTTGGTCAATAACTTACTATTGGCAATGAGTAATACCACTGAAAAACTTAACTGAATAGCTCAATCTTATCCTTCATTTCCACCCACTCCCACAAACATTAACTGGTCTGGAATAAGCAACACAAACCTACCTTACTTTTTCTGAGTCATTTTATTAATATTACTCAGATGTATTTTCTTGTTTTTAAGGTTTAAATTGGTTGAGATTTTATTTTGTTTAAAACTGGTATAAAAGCAAAATGGACTGTCTGTAGGCATTCAGGTAAAGGCACCTTTTATTTTGCCTATTTAAAAAATCCAGTTGGTACATTTTGTAGATTTTGTTTTAAGCTAAAGGAACCTGGTAGCCGTGCCTTGCACTTCTTGGCTGAATTCCATCACTTCTAGTCTTTTTCTAGGAGCTTCTTAGGAAAAGATAAGAGTGTTGGGTATATTAGAAACAGAAACCTGTGTTAAGTTCCTAGAGAAGTGACCAAGAAACTTTTCTAAAAAATCTTTGCTTTGAGTTTTATGACCTCTAAAGTCAGCCTACTAAAGACATTCAGAAACAGAGCCATTTGCCATATAGTCTCCAACATGAAGAGAAAAAATGATGATTAAGACAGGAAAAGAAATCGCTTGCTAGTAGACTTTCTTGGCCACCAGTAAATAGTGCTTGATATCCACAAGCCCCCAGGTAATCGACCAACTCAACAAATTCATATAAAACAAGGCGAAAATTATAGGCACATTTCCCTGCCTATGGAACTCTGCCCATTCTGAAATTGTATGTCACCAGTCTGTGGCAAGATTACCACAGAAAGTGAGAATTTCCTGTGGCAATTTCATTGCATTTTACAATAGCATATATATGCAAAGATTAAAATAACAACAGTTACCCAACAACAAACTGGCTCTTAAGCACTGTAGTTTTGAGACACATGAGTGTCCCCATAGTCTGGTCAGGGGGGTATGTTTTGTAGGGATAATATATTTATATACTGTTTTGCAGATTATCAAGCACTTGCAGGTACATTATCTCATCTAGTCTTCCTAATGACTTCATGAAGTGCTGTTATCCCTATTTTATAAGGGTGGAGAAGTCGAGAAGCTTATTAACAGTACAAATACTCAGGTCAATTGATAGAAACAAGACTGACTTGGCTCTCCTAAATATATCCATGGTCTCTTTGAGTTTGTAGAACAGACATGATCTATTCAGAGTTACCTGCATTGAACTATTTTCTTCAATTTTATATTTTCTGATAAGCAAAAAATATAATTTTGTAAAAAACAAAAAAAAAGTTAAATATCTGCTGTGACAGAATAATGACCTGCCCAAAGATGTCTACAACCTAACCCCCAGAACTTGTGAATGTTACCTTACATGGCAAAGGGGCTTCTCAGTAATTGAGTTAAAAATCTTAAGATGGGAAAGTTATTCTAGATTATCCAGGTAGGACCAATGTAATCACAGAGTTCTTATAAGGAAAAGAGAAAGGCAGGAGACTATCAGAGAAGAAAATGTGATGATAGAAGTCAAGGTGAGAGTGATGACATTTCAAGGAAGGGGCCGGGAGCCAAGGAATGCAGGCCACCTCTAGCAGCTGTGAGAGGCAAGGAAGTGAATTGCCCTTTAGAGCCTTCAAAAGGCACCAGCCCCACCAGCACCGTAACTTTAGCTCAGTGAGGCTGATTTTGGATTCTGACCTCCAGAGCCATAAGGCAAAAAAAATTATGTCGTTTTAAGGCACTCCGTGGTAAATGTTAGAACAGCAATAGGAAACAAATACATTTTCTAATAAAAGTTCTCCCATTTCAGGATGTAAAGGATACAAATCCATTCTGATAATACTGCACCAGTTTCTTGACAAATTTAAGTTGTTTTTCTTCTAAATCATCCTAAAACAAATGATCTGTTTTAGTTCTTTTGTGTTATTAAAACTGTTGAGATTTAAAAAGTTTTCATTAATATAAAAAGAAAGTAGACATTAAAATCATCAAATTATAAAATGTTTCCTGAAACAGTGGTAAAAATAAACTACCATTCGAATTTGGTTAGGATATTGAAAATTAAACCCGATTAATATAAGAGCAGTAACTGTTTCCAGGAATAATATTAACAATATCTGAAGCATGCTGAGCACTTCTCTATGCCTTGTACCATTTAGGTACCACACATGCAGGTCAATCCTCAAACCAACCCCATTAGGAAAGTACTATTATGATCCCTTTTTTGCAGAATAAGAGCCTCGAGCTGAAACACTAGTTTTTTCAAAATCAGGCAGATAATAAGTGTTGATGTGAGGGGTCAAATTTGGCAATCTGACTCCACAAACTGTATTTTTGACCTCTAAAATATGCCCAGTGTACTGGTGCAAACCAAACAGCTTTGGCCAATCAAAACAAAACTCTATACAGTGACATCTTTTCATGACCGAGTCACTTGTCCTTTTAAGTCTTCTTAAATTGTTCGTATGAGGCTGTGGCATTTTCTATACCTTTTTTTTTCTTATCCTTACTAACAACTAGTAGGAGCTATATGTACTTGAGTTTTCTTTTTATAAAAATGTACATATATTCACAATAAAGTATCTTTTATAACAAACATAGCCAGCAAAAGATAAATTCTTATAGAGTCATTATTTTTATTGTTTTCTTCTTCTTTCTCTGTAAAGAATTCAGAGGCAAAAATAATTTTAAAACAAGGACTAAAATGTTGTGCCTACTAACCGCAGGACATCGTTTTGTTTTGATCAGCTTTACCATTGCCAACCCATCCCCCACTTACTAACAGCTTGCGACCTCCGTCCTGCAGTGACTTTATCGTGCGTGCGGACTCTTAGGCTTTCGGTCGGCTCTTGGGCAATGGCAGGGAGGCTGGTCTGGGAGCACACACGCATACGCACTCATTATCCCTTTCCCTAATGCCTGAACTCTTAGTTTTGAGTTTTTATCTAAAATTATTTTGTTTTCATAACATTCTATACAAAAATTCTCTCAAAATAAGTTACCTATGAGTGAGTATGAGTATATATGTATATATGCTGATTTCATGTCAGAAAAACTTAAGTAGGACATGATGATACGCTTTTTCTGTCCTTGCTCCCCACATCGTACTTGGTAACAAGCAAATACAGAGGCTAGATGAGTCTTTCTCTACTCTTGATTCCTTCTGTTTATATCTACCATGGACTTGTCCATCCCAGGAAACCAAATCTATTTTCCTCTTCCACCCTCCCACCCCAGGTTAAATATATTCATGATAAATTTAAACAGTCCTTGAATATAAGACAGATACTATTTAAAATGTTTTCAAGAGGAGAGAAATGAGACTTATTTTGGGAAGAATACATGTTACCTTTCAGGGTAATCACGGTTTGTAAGTGATATAACAGAAATTTTCTCTCAAAGCTTACTTTATCAGTCTCTTCAAGCAGTCTGGTAACACGACTTAGGTCCGTAGGCTTTAAAACACCCTGAAACACATACATACAACTCTTAGTATTCTGTATCATGACAAATCGAGAAATTATATAAAACACACTATTTTCATATGATATTATTTATCCCTTAGCAACTTAAAAATATCTTATGACAAAAGATAGTGAGGGGAGGATGAAAAGCAGATGAGAACTTACAGGAGTAAATAAATTTGGGAGTTAAAAAAAAGACCTCTTGAATTCTAGTATTATTTTATAATGTTAATGTCTTTAAATTTCATTAGTCTCAAAAGGCCCAAGAGTAGCACTTCCATGCTCTGGAACATAAAATAATCTTTTTTATACATATTACACGTCTCATGCATACACATTACACTGAGTTTACCTATGCAGATATATACACGACTAACTTTTAAACTACAGGTAGGAGATCACTTTCCAGAACGAAGTAACCCCTCTCTCAGTTGGTACCAGTATTCTTGCAAAAACAGTAACCTCCAAGTTCTATAGATTTTTTTTTTTTTTGTAAGAGGGAGAGAAACACCAGTCAGGGACCTGGCCCACAACCCAGCCCTGTGCTGGAATCGAACCAGCAACCTTTCGGTTTGCAGGACAATGTCCAATCCACTGAACCACACCAGTCAGGGCCAAGTTCTATAGATTTTACATTTTACGTACTTTTTTAGCCTATTTCATCTTACGGATTTCTTCAATTCTCATCTCTCAATTGCTTTCCCGCTGTTCTCCCTGCCCCCACCTACTCATACTTTTCAACATCACTCTCTACCTTGTGGTTAAGGTTAATAAAAAACTCAGTTCTGAACCAAAGCAGTCTGAATCGTTCAATGACTCTCCATGAAGGCCCCTCACCCCCTCTTCTGTTTTCATTAATGTTGTTCCAGTCCTATTCCACTCCTTGGTTAACTCCCACAGGTTTGTCCTTCAAGTCACAGCTCAGTTGTCACCTCCCCAAGGAATGAAAAAGGACAGAACAAATGTCCCCCTTCTGTGCTCCCATAGCACCCTAACTATATATCCATTACAATTCCCATCAGTGTTAATCTAAGACGGTTTACATATTTATCCTCTACTACATCCTGCCCCAAAGTTCACTTGGGGGCAAAGACTTGTTTTCTGGCATCCTCAGCACCAAACGCTGGGCCAACATATAAAGTTAATTATAGGTAAGTAGGAAAGGAAACAGGAGATGCTATCACTCAAAGGTTAAGTTATCTATTGATGGTTGCCAGATGGGAAGGGCGTGGAGGGGAATGGGTGATTAAGTACAAACAGGTAGTTACAGAATAGTCATGGGGATGTAAAGTACAGTATAGGAAATGGAGTAGCCAAAGAACTTATACATGTGACCCATGGACATGAATAGCGGTGTGGGGATTGCCTGAGGGCGTGGGGGATGCTGGTGGAGGGGGGAAAAGTGGGAAAATTGGGACGACTTTAATAAATATAGTAATTTAATAAAGTAATAGCAAAATAAAATATAACTAAAAAAATGAAGTATTTATGATAATACACAAGTCCCAAAATTCTAAATACTTTTGGCTATATTTAACTTGGGGATTAAGGCTTTGTTAAACAACATTTTCTTTTTAATTCAAATGTTATATCCAAATTGCTTACTCCTCTTAAAATGAATTAAGCTTTCCTAGACTCCTTTTTCCCTTCCTCTTGTCAGTTCTCCTTTCACACGTACTTCTACTTTAAAATAACCGTTTGAAAACATGATGTAATGATGATATAAAAAGTACCCAAAAGGGAAAAAATCCTACTTATTCCTATCATCTAAATATACCTATATTTATTTTTATATATTATTTTCTGGCTTTATGTATTTTTACATATTATTTTTGGCTTTTATTTACATGTGTAAATACTTTACATAATTTCACTTAGTGTTAACACCATTGTATTTTCTGACTTTTAGATCTATAATACATACATTTCTATATTTCTACATAACCGTTATTCCTTTTTAAGTCTAGAATTTCCTTTCCTTTCACAATTACAAACTCATATATTCTGACCTTAAAAAATGTCTTTCGAAAACAAATTTCAGTTAAGCAGTTTGACTTTGTCTGCCCAATAAGTATTGGAATAAATTTATTTACTCAAAATGATTTTTACTTAAAAAATTAACAATCAAAAAGGATTTACTAAATACTTTTCTATACCTAAAATTATGGTTACCATAAAAACTGTTACATTTTACTATTAAATTGTTTACATTACTAAATTTACTGTTACCGGTAACTTTGCAAATAGAATTTTGCCTTTCAAGATTTGGGTATTTAACAGCACCATCTGTCACCACCTCAGTTGTCCTTTCTCTTTTCCTTCTATGTTCCTAGTGAGTTTTTATTTTTTAATTTTCTGTAATACTGGTTTTGAAGGTTGAGAGGGATATTAAAATGAAAAGTCAGTACAAGATTTTCTGTTAAAACCCTATACGTATTATCAGATTGTTTGCCCCAATGAGCAGGTATAACTCTCACAAGAAACAGAGAGCAGTGAAGACTAAAGCACAGACCCCTCTCAGGTTTATCTTGTATTACCACTTTACGTTACTCTGTGTTTTACTTGCTTG